>CM029115.1:337500-780000 GCA_016859345.1 Istiophorus platypterus
TACAGTATGGGCTGAAATCAGGGTAAAAATATTTTGAAATGTAAAAAATTCAAGATTGTAAAATGTGTAGAATAGATTTGTATTTATTAAAAAAAGAAGATGAATACAATATATGAAAAAATTATATCAGTAATATAAAGAGACACTGAAAAAAGAAGTGCTTTGTAACCATCTATGTACAGATATAGAACTAAATGTAAAACTCATCTTTTAAATTTTCCACATTGTGTTTGACCCTGAAGTTAAAAGTAGGTATTTTGACCCTATTTTTACACGTGAATCTGTTTGGACAATGGAAATCACGAAGCAGAGTTGGAGCAGAGGGCAGCTGGTTCTGTTACCTGCATCTCCTCCACAGGTCCTGAAAGCTGTAGTTAATTTGTCAAAAGGGACGAAGGCACCAATCTTCCGTGTACATACATGCACAACACATTAAAAGGTGTTATGTGTTAGTTTCTCCTATTGTTATGTAGGAAATGTTAGCATTAACAGCCATTTACTAATCTGTCTAGAAAACACATTGCGAGTTCAGCATCAAACTCCCTAGTTTTAATGTCCAGCAGTGGAAAGAAACTCCATTAGGAACTCTAGTTTGCTTCTATCTCTATCACTCCTTAATTTCTACTGAGGTTAGAATGTTAACCAGCTAGCCCTGGCCCAGCCTATCTCATAATACTACTTTGCAGTAGTGAGTTAATGTAGCATCCAGTCGGTCCTGAGTACTACATGGGAAGATGAAGAAATAGCTCTCCTCAGAGGATGCATTCTAACCTCTCGTGGGCACAATGGCTGAAGCTCTCGGTAAGTAGACAAGTGTTAATGCTAACATTGACTATGTAACAGAAAAAATGTCCATATGCCACATTTAAATTTTTACTATTATTTGCTACAGCATCATCACATATAAATCATCCCACCTGTGCAGCCTGTGCTATCATTCATCTTAGAAATCTACTACACCTTTCAGGACCTGCAACAAAATCTTTCTCCAAATACAAATCTTTTCTACACATGTACAAACCTGAATTGCTCTTGCAGATGTATTTTGCAGGTTTACAGAGATATACTGACATCGATAAACTTAGGAATGATTTATGAACATAACTTAACAAGCTCAGAATCTTTCTGATTCTAATTTGAGATAACAGTGCAGTAGCAGATACCATTTGCTTAGAATATGAACATAAAATTCCAGGAAAATATTTCAGAAAGACTTATGAATAAAAACATTTATTTAAATAGCCACTGAATCCCAGCTGCTGGGCGGGACCTCAGCTCAAAACATTTAGAGCAGTTGTTAATCATGTAGTACAAGAAGACAGCTAATGTCTGTGAGTGAGGACACATCTTCCCGACTGTCTGAAACTGCCACCGCCACAAAAAGTTATCCACTTGTATACCAATTAGATTCTGGGTTAGAAACTCTCACAAACAATGAGTAGGTGAGTAGATAGAAAACTGTGATATTTACGGCAGCAAAGTAACCCAGCATTAACTTTTGGTTAGCTGAATGTATTGATGAGTTTTACGTGAATGTATTGATATTAACTGCATGACGCCGATTTCTCACAGACATCATTAATATTACAAATGAGTAACTTAACAACTTTGAACGCTTAGGTACTTAGACGATGACAGGGTAACTAGTTTCAATTATAAAAGAAATACAGTTCAGTTTTGTCTCAGCTGGTTGTGTCGAGCTAACAAGGACCCCTTTAGCGACTGGCTAGTCTTGTAGCGTTAGCTTCAAGGCTAACTAGCGAACCGCAATCTATCTAATCCGAAAAAGCCCCTTCCTGCCCAGCAATACACCGTCCGCTGAGCCCACCGACTCGGGACGTGATATAACGACTAGTCTCTTCGTTACAAGCTATCAATACATGGTTTAATACTGACGGACCGTAAGTCATAATCAGTGTTTTTCTCTTCGCCTACCCGAAACTCCTCATTCTCCGTCATCTTGTTCCGGTCATTCCGCACAGCTTGACTACTTCCAGGTGACGCCACAGTTGTACAGCGGAGATCCGGTACGGGACAGGCTACGGTTCCATTCCCACCCAGGGGAGGAGATCCTGGTGGAGGTGAAGCTTGTCTCCCCGGACCCTACCCTTACCCCAGCCTTACCCAAACGCTAACCAGTTATCTCTGCTACTCGCTTCTTCTCCTTTTTGTTCTCATCTTCCTCCTCTTCCATTGGGGTTTTACTACAGCTGGCATTACTGCCACCTTCTGGGAGCTATGGTTGTGGCCGTGTTCCATGCCAAGAACATGTTAATTGACCTAATTAGTGGGCAAAAGAGCACGTATTTCCGTTTCCTCTGACTATATTGACAACCGTTGTGTTAGTTTTTACTCCAGCTGCCTTAAAAAACCTGAATATCCATTTTCCCCTCTCAACCATATCCCAATACTTTGCCCTTGTTTGGTTATTTCCCTCTTATCTATGCTTTTCCCCCTCCAATTACAAAGGTTTATTATTAATATTCACATATCCTCTCCCAACCGCCTCCTTTCTGAGTGTGCTTTATCCAAACATGGATATATATTTGTCCTACACTACAGGGCACTAATCATAGGAAATGAGCTTAAGTTAAATTATTTTAAAACATCACAGATTTACTTGCTACATGTTCATTAGAAGGGGTGGAAAGAGAACTGGAAAGATAAAAGTACTGTTTCTTGAAAGAAATTTTATTCCAGTCAAAGCAATATTACTTGAAGGGATATAATTTCGAAATTCAACACCGTAATGCTTTGAAATTGTAGGGATGACATTCTGAGGTGATGGAATAACATCTGATGTGAAATTGGTCTGTGGAAACATAATTTAGAGGGAGCATAACTAATTTGTGACATTTTAAGGGCTTTCAGTTAATCAGAATGCTCAGATATTTGGTGAGTGACATTCTGAGATGGTGTACAATCATTTGTAAAAGTTAAATAGGTCTAGGAGGTAAACAGGAGGTTTCTCAATGACAGCTTGTTATTTTAGTGCTTAAAATTCAAATTGTTCTTTTGAAATGTATTTTTTATTATTAAGTTTGACCAGTATTTCACACGAGATAAAGAACAAAGTCTAATTTCTCTGAAATACAGATTGTAGGTGGTAATTATTATTCTTAACAGTATCAATTTTATTTATAGATTTAATATTAATCCATTTTGATTCAGTCATTCATATTTTTTTATTCATTCATTTATAATTAATTGACTGACTGACTGAAAGAATGAATAAATAAATCAATGTGAAAAATCATGTTTAGTTTGAAATCATGTCTTACACACTCTTACATATAGCGAGTAATGCCTAAGCATGTTTTTCCAAGTCTAAGCTGGCCCTACCACAGTGTCAGGAGCTGGTTGATGTAAATTGAGGGTGTACAAAGACCACGACTATCACACGAGAGACCAAAGTGTTCCTTTTATGGTTTGTGCAACAAAAGCTCTTTGGTTAAGAATTGTGGTTCTTGTTAAAAATAAATCAACATGTGTCTGAAGCCAATGTGAATTTTTTCTGTATCAAACTAGACCAGTATCTTTCCAGAATGAGAACAAAGGGCTTTGAGAGTATATACAGAACCATAAACCAGTTTAATAATGCTGGAGTCACTAAATATTGATACTATACCACAGATTTTTGTCCAAAAACAAATATGCTGTCTGTGAAGATTTTTCTTTAATGTTCAGCATCAACCTATTTGCAACTTGCAAATAGGTCAATGTCTATTTCACCTATTTGCAATTATAGATTAAAAGTAGAGCCTCATTATGGTGATAGGAAATGTAATCCAGTCGCAGTTACATTTCATGAGAAATATATTTGTTGTTGCACTTTAGTTGTATAGAAACATAATTTTTAGGAAACAGGGTTGCATGCACAGATTTCTATATGTTTATATAAACCTGACTGTGGATATTAGGACAACTATCAGGTTGTCAATTAGTGTCCCTGCACTGTCATGTTTATCATAGACGTGCATAACTCTAACACTTGTGACAACTCGCCTGAAAGCCATCAAATCTGTGAATGGTGAAGTAGAGCAGCATATTTTTTCTCCTGCAGCAAAAAAGTAAGTAGAAAAGACATGTGTTTGCACTCTTCTTGACAAAACTGACAGCCTCCACAACAGAATACATAATGTCTGACATGTCTATGGCGATAAGTGACTCACTATGTAGCATGCAGTGCAACCACATGACTTGGAGAGCCAAATCCTTTACAAGCGCTATTAATTCACTCTTTTCATCAGCCTCTCTTTCAGTTGCATCCTCAGATCAGATACCATGTCATCAATAAAGTGATGTAATTTGGCAACAAATGTAACTCTAAGGACACTCTAGGGCATAGATTGATAATAGCAATTCTGTGGAATTCTTCTTTGACAAGTCTTATGGGTCTATGACTTGAGAACACCACAAACATGTACAGTAAACCTTTCAGTGCAAGAGTCACACTTCTGACATCAAAACAGACATTTGCCTTGGAAATATGCTCAGCATTACCAACGTTATATAAAAATACTACAGATGGCTAAAAATGAAGTACAACACATAGAATTTGTTTCAAACCGAGATCATGTCAACAGTGTGGTCATGGAAATGGAAATGGGAAAGAAAATTGCACATTTTGATTGAAATCTCTATTCTTAATTCAGTTTGTGAAGTTATTTATTTCTTTTTTGATTTTTAGATTCCATTTTTAATTTATGAATTTACTACTGTATTTTTAAAAATATGTACCTATTGACTGTTTAATTTCAACTATTTATTGACGGTTCATATTTCATTGTAAATTCCTTTTATAATATTTTGTTTTATTGCAGATTAAAATATCAAATAATTAATTTCTTTATAACTCTGTGTATTTATTTATAAATTGATGATTTAGTAGTTTTTGTTTTTCAATAATAACCGACTCTCCAAGAAAAAAACACACCATGTCTGATACTCCCTTCAGTGTGCAGGCCCTAGCAAAAGAGGAGAAACTCTGGGTTAGTTGACTTCACAGAGTATTTGCCATAATAAAAATCAGGCACTTCCTGTCTCAAAAAGATGAAGGAAAACTAGTCCATGCTTTAGTTACTTCTAGGCTCGATTACTGCAACTTCATATTTTCAGGCTCTCCCAACAAAACTTAAAACACCCTCCAGCTAATTCAGCATTCTGCAGTCTGAGTACTGAAAGGAACTATAAAAAGAGATCATATGTCTCTATGTTTGCATCACTGCATTGGCTCCCTGTAAAATCCAGAAACCCCTTGATGGTCTGTTATCATTATATCTCATAGTACCATATTACCTCACTAGAACGCTACACTCCCAGGATATGGCTTACTTGTGGTTCCTTGAATCTCCAAAAGTAGATCAGGAGACAGGGCCATCAGTTATCATGGTAAATGATAAATTCACACAGCGCATTTTTCTACACATTGATGCACACTACCCACGAACACATTAATGCACTGATGACACACACATCGAGGCAATTTTGGGGTTCAGTATCTTGCCCAAGGAAATTTTGACATGCAGACTGGAGGAGCCAGGGATTGAGCCACCACCCTTCAAGTTAATGGGCGACCGCTGTACCACCTGAGCCACAGCCACCCCAGGCTCCTCTATTGCGAAACCTTCTTCTATCTTGAGTCAGGGAGGCAGATACCCTCTCCATGTTTAAGAGTAGGTTTGAAACCTTCCTTTTTGATAAAGATTATAGTTAGGACTAGCTCAGGCTCAGCTCTTCCCCTAGTTATGCTGCTATAGGCCTAGACTGCTGGGGGACTTCCAATGATGCACAGAGTTCCTCTCTCCTCCTCTTCCTTTCCATCTGTACACATTAATTTCCCATCAGTGCTCATTAATGACTTGACTTCTTCTCTCTCCTGTAAGTTTATGCTCTCTTGTCTCTATCCTCTCTCCTCCTGTTGCTCTCTGCGGGTGTTTCTGCCTCTGATGCTGTAGAGTCTGGATGTATGACTGCAGACAATCTACTGCCCCCATGATCCTACTCAACACCCACTGCTTCAATTATTATTATTATTATTATTATTATTATTATTATTATTATTATTATTATTATTATTATTATTATTATTATTGGTCTTTTTAGTATTATTATTAATACCCCAATTGTATTTGTTATTACATTTATTATTAGTGTCATTATTATTATAGATCTTAATTTGGTACCTGTATTGTGCTGCTTACATTGCATATTGTGCTGAGAAAACCTCTGATATGATTTGACAATATATAAATAAAACTGAATTGAATTTATTTGTAACTGACTCAGAATTATGCTAAGCTGGGTTTGTGATAAAGAAAACCCAGAGTTTTCTTCAACTATAAGTTTTTGCCAAACCCGCTTTCCAAAACAAGGTATACATCAGGTCATTATCAACATGTATCTGTGTCATCTCTATTTGACACATAAAGAAGCCAACATACATTCTGCTAGGTTCCTGAATGGTCCAGCAACACTCAGATTGGTCCCATACAAAGTTCTTTAAAAACACAAGAGAAAGGAAGAAACTAGCAACAGCAATATTCAGGAGAGAATCAGCTGAGATAAAATGTCACATTAACGAATAAAGCAAAAAGACTACAGCAGCAAGGAAGATTTCAAATCAATTTAGCCTAGAATAAAGTCTACCAAACAATTCATTAACCTGTCTACATTTAGATAAATTTCAAAGTCCTAACGCCTGAAAAGTGGTCAAATTTGAAAGAAAAGGGTTCCCAAATCATTTAGAAATTCAATCACAATCTTGCTTTTCAAGACTTAAATTGTGATAATTGATCAAGGAATTACATAGATGTTGGTGGAGCATTTTCCATGATCTGTCATACTGTAACGAAATATATTTCTTAGTAAAGTAATTTATGATAATATGATAAGCATTCATTCTCCAAAGTAAGACTAATGGTAAACTGCACCATTTAATCAAATTTGTTTTGACTGGAATAGTTAATTTAATTTAATTGTGTTGTGATAATAATTCCATAATATTTGACACCTTCCTGTGTCCAAAGAAAAGGACATGTATTTTTTGACTATTGAATTTAAGTCATGCATCATTCTTTTAATCTAAACTTATTTTATAACACATATACATCTGAAATTGTTCTTTTGTATTAGTTGAGTGTTATGCTGACTCATCCAGCTCTGTTGAAAATAAAAATATATAATCTGCATAGAAGGATTTTTTCAATGTTCTTAATATCATCAATATTACACCTTTGATATTGTGTTGTTGAAGACTGCTGCTTTGGTGCTATTACTGTATATATATCTTTAATCTGATCAGTGAAATTAGATCTGTGTATATATCTGTTCAAAACTAAGAAAAGAAAGAAAGTTTGAACTGACTTAACAAAATCCTTCTCCACACCCATAGACAGAAACAGAGAGGGAAATTGATGAAAACCAACAACAGATCAATTTCAGAGGTTATCAATGTTCAGCAGAAAATCAGCAGAATATTTGTTTTTGATAGAATCGGTTTGATCTGAATTAGTTATCAGCAACAGGAATTTTGGTGACAACAACACAGGATTATGGACTAAATACAAATTTTGGCTGGCTGTCCATTTAACTTATGCAATTTATCCTGTATCCTATGTTGACATTTATATTTCCTTATTATTGAGCTGATTTGAAATGAGAGCTCAACAAAAGTTATTATTCATCAGCTAATATTCGTTTATATTCATTTAGATTTAAATTTAAAGATGAGTCCACCTCAATCTTCCAACCACCAAATATGTACTTTAGGCAACACCTAAACCTAAACCTGCTGGGGAAGGGTCATAAAACAAATTAACTTTAATGGTCGGCTCCTCTCCTTCACCGGGGGCTTTTGTGTAATTTGAAACTGGGGATTTTCTTGAAATATCTAGTCAACTGATCAAGTAAATGGGCTAATGGCCGATCCTCAGCCCAACGACCAGACCCATATTCGCCGCGCTGTGTATTCTGGGAACACACAGTAGTTTCAAGATGGCGGCGAGCAGGAGGCTGGCCAAGGTAAATCTCCCGATCCTGATATTTTCATACAATTTGTAATGTGTAAAGACGCATTGGCGGCTAGTGGATGCATCAGTTTGTCGCCTAAACACATATAATGTTAAGCTGTTGTTTGAATACACATTAACTGCCTGTTTTTAGCTGTAAATTTGATAAAAATGAGAGGTCACTACTGTCCACTTAGCCGACCTAATATTAACGTTAGGCACCGGCAGATTAGGCCAAAGGGTCTAGATTTAGCCTCCAGGATACGACCAACGAACTGATATTTCATGTACCAGCCAGCGCAGGCTTTCTGGCAGCCATAGATTGTATAACCAAGGGAGCAAATTTAGATGTGGCCGACATAGGACCGTGAGCGGGTTTCCACCGCATTAGACGTTTGCTAATCAGCTAACTTGCTAAGCTCAGATCTTAGCTGCGTTGTAGCTAGCTAGCCAGTCAGCGTCTGCAAAGCTCATAGTCAGCCAGGTTTGCGAGTCCATCATCAGGATACGGGTGAGCACGAATTTAGTGTAAATCCTTAACTAACATTGTCACCGCTGTTATGTGAAAGCGACACACAGCAAAAAGTGGTTATAGCACGTTACGCAAGCTCTGTATTAACCTGTCCGTTTCCATGTGATTAACGTTAGGTTGTGTGCTTCTCTTCCACTCCCCAGCTCCTTTACTCCCGACAAAATGACCATACCAGTAAATTAACACGATTAGCTCATACTTCCACTGTTTGAATTCTTCATATCATTCACTTGAGTCGCAAGCTGCTTTTCACAGAATGAGAGCGTTTTTATGTAAGAGTGAAAGTCAGTAAAAATGTCACTTCCATTGGCCCATAAAAAGAGTTGTGACGATTATTAACGAGACCTCTTATTGTTGTGCATAATTACTTGAAGAAAATCCATAGGCTATAATAGATAAATATAAAGGTCATAACTCAGGATTTTAAAGAGCCAGAAGAAGCAATATTCCTTTGTTTTTTCAAGGCAAAGTGGCAGGTTGCTTCATTGTGTGACAACATATCACATAAGTGTACAGTTTGAGACTTCAAACCTTAAGAAATGTTGTAACATTGTTTCATAATTCAGCACTACAGAAAAAGTACAAAATACCCTGGTAAATTATCATAGACTTCCGTATTATTGTGATACAAAAACAGGATGTGCTGTTTTCTAGACAAGACATTGAGATGTTGTATAACAGTTACTTTGAACCCGATGCCACCCAGGCGATGATGTGTAGCTTTGGTTTGCAGAACAGAACAAGGAAAGTATTGCCTTGTTTAAAAGCAGTTTTTCACGGAGTAAAATGAGGCTATAGTTTACACCATCGCCTAATACCAAAATTGAATTAATTACAAAGACTCCATCAGGATCTACCACACTTAGCTCAGCAGAAAACAGTGATTCAAGATCAAGCTTACACACTGTACGCTTGAATTAATCAGAACACTATGTCAGAATGTTGGTGAATACAATGTGTAATTACACCCCCCGCCCTCCATACTTTAATCCTGTCCAGCACCTGTCTTTATGGGCAAGCAAGAATAATTGTCAGCTATTTGCTTCTCGGAACTCAAAATGTATTAACCGTATTTTTAGGTTTCAATTTTGCCAAACAATAACAACATAATATCACAATATAAACTCACTGAATAATTCCAATCCAATATTATTTTTTTTTCACTAAGAATGTCAACAAATTTTCAATGAGCCTATATATATATATATATATATATATATATATATATATATATATATATATATATATATATATATATATATATATATATATATATATATATATATATATATATATATATATATATATATAGAGATATATATAGAGAGAGAGAGAGAGAGAGAGAGAGGTGTGGGGGGGGGGTAATCACACACACACACGGACATTAATATGTATAAACACTATAAAAATTTACTAGTAACAAACTGTAACAGTTAGATAAATGAAGTGTAGTCTTTGGTATTGTACAAATTTTGACTCTCGTTCTGCTTACTAGTTTCACAGTTTCACTGCTTCTTTCAGGAACTTGAAGAGATTCGCAGGTCTGGCATGAAGAACTTCAGAAACATCCAAGTTGAGGAATCAAACCTATTGTCATGGCAAGGTCTCATTGTTCCTGTAGGTAGCTTTTTCTTGTTTGACTGCTCTGATTCTGTAGGCCCACAATTTCCTTTAATAACCTAAATCTCTAATTTCCAGGACAACCCCCCTTATGACAAAGGTGCGTTCAGGATTGAAATCATTTTTCCCACTGAATACCCATTCAAGCCTCCCAAGATCACATTCAAGACAAAGATCTATCACCCCAACATTGATGAGAAGGGCCAAGTGTGCTTGCCTGTGATCAGTGCAGAGAACTGGAAGCCCGCCACCAAAACTGACCAAGGTGGGTGTGTTAGCTAGCTGATGCTACATAATCAGTCTTTGTCATAAATCAAACTGAAATTCTGTAATTTGTTAAATGAATTTGACTTAAAGCGTACAGTGGCATGAAAAAGTTTGGGCACCCCTGGAAAAATTTTCTATTACTTCGAATAGTTAAGTGAGTAGAATATTAACAGATCTTCAAAAGGCAAAAAAATTAAAGATGAATCAAGATGAGCTGCTTTTTTTTTTTTTTTTTCATACAATTTTAGAATGAAAAAAGGAAATTGGCACCTTACAAAAATTTGGCACCCCAAGAGATTTGAGCTCTGAGATAACTTTTACCAAGGTGTCAGACCTCAGTCAGAATGTTAGGGCTACAGCTAGTTAAGTCATCATTAGGAAAGTTCAAGTGATGCAAATTTCAAAGCTTTATAGATATTGTGACTGCCCAAACCTTGTACCATCAACCAGAAGTCATGGGCTCCTCTAAGGAGCTGCCTTGCACTTTGAAATTTCAAAGAAAAATGCCCAAAAAGCAGCAGAAGGCTATACGAAGTCTGGAGAAAAGAAGGATACAAAATTTCTTTGAAGGAACACCTCTCCAACTTTTAATCATGGCGGTAGATTGCTTATACTTTTGGCTACTGAACTTCAAAAGGCAAAAAGTTAAAGTAGCATAGTGAAAATTTTACTGATAGAGGGATTAAATAGAAACTCTTTAGATAGACCTCTAAAGAGCAGTGAATAAGACGATCCACGAATCTCACAAAACTAGAAGCTTTTTTGCAAGATTGGGCGAAAAACTCCTCAAACAAGAACTGAACGACTTAGCTGCTATAAAAGTGTTTACAAGCTTTGGTACTTGCCAAAGCAGGTGTAACTATGTACTGAACATGCAGGGGGCACAAACTGTTGTTTCAGGCCCCTTTCCCTTTTAGATATTTTAAAACATTATAAGGTGGAAATAAAAAGTAATCTTGCTTAAAATATTAAAAATGTAATCATCATTAAATCTATCATCTTTAACTTGATCCCTTTTTTTAAAATCAAGTCATCTTTTTTTTTTTTGCTCAGCTGTTCTCAGTAACAGACATTTTGACCAGGGTTACCCAATTTTGTTTGTGCAATTATATTATTAAAAAAATTATGATTTTAATTAGGCAATATAGAACAAAAAATACAACATTCGGCGATTAATAATAGTCTATGATGTATTTAAATACTCTGAGTTAAAGACATACAGTACTTCTGTTAATATGCAAAAGATACCCAGTCCTATGTGCAATTAAATATGCCATATTTTAAATGAAAATGGTGAAATTAGACAAGTTCCTATGTTAATCAGATACAATATGAGAATAATACCATCAACCCACTGTTAAGTATCTACAGCAAAAAGGGCGGCCATGACCGGGGTTTGTCATGGTGTATTTAAATAATGTCACATTACATGCAAGCGCACTGTTCCTCCAGCTTGATTACCCAGGTCATATATCCCTGTCTCACTGGTAAATTAGAAAATGCAGCCTCTTGAGCTGTTTAACAAAAGTCTGTTTTACTACTGTCTAAGAAAATGTAGCAACATACTGCACCAAGGTAAGTCATTACTACAAAATAGCCTTTAAAATAATCACAGTAATAATAATTGTTGTTGTTCTAGTGTTTCTCTAACCCAATTATTTTTTTACATCAGCAGCTATAAATCTTTTTTTTTTTATGATTGCTAAAAGTTACTAGTATACAAAGCTCAGATGAAGATTTGCAGCATTTCAAATGATAGCTGCCAAACAGACAAAACAGTAGTTTGTTGTGGACTGCAACAGGAAAGAGAATTATATACAGTGCATTCAGATAGTATTCAGACCTCATCACTTTTATCAAAGAATATTATGTTGTAGCCGTATGCTGAGATTGTTTAAATTCATTTTCCCTTCATCAATCTACATTCAATAACCCATAATGACAAAGGAAAAGAATAATTTTTGAAAATGTATTAAAATGGAAAAAACTGATACATTACTCGCAGAAATATTCAGACCTTTTGCTATGACGTTTGAAATTTAGCTCAGGTGTCTCCAATGTCTCTTGATAATCTTTTAGATGTTTCTACACCTTGCACCTTTGCCAAATTAAGTTGATTGCACATGATTAGGAAAGACACACCTGTCTATATAAGGTCTCACAGCTGATGATGTATAGCAGAGCAAAAACTAAGCCACGATGTTAAAGGACCTGCCTACAGAGCTCAGAGACAGGAATGTATTGAGGCAAATAATTTAGGATGTCTGCTAAAAAAAATTTGCTGCGTTGAATGTTCCCAGGAGAACAGTTACCCCCATAATTTTTAAACGGAAGAAGTTTGGAACAACCACAATCTTACTAGAGCTAGCTGCCCGGCCAAACAGAGCAATTGGGGTTGAAGAACTTTGGTAAGAGAGATGACCAAGAACTTGATGGTCATGCTGGGTGAGCTATAGAGATCCTGTGTACAGATGACAGAAATTTCCAGAAGGACAAATATCACTGCAACACTCTACCGATCTGGACTTTATGGCAGAGTGACCAGACAGAAGCCTCTCCTCAGTGAAAGACACATGAAAGCTGCTTGAAAATTTACAAAAAGCACCTAAAAAACTCAGACTGTAAGAAAAAAAGATTCTCTTGTTTAATGAAACCAAGATTGAAGTGTAATTTTTTGCAGAAACTAAGCACTGCTCAACACCTGCCCAATACCAATCCCAGTGGTGGATAGTGGAGGCAGCATAATGGGGGTGTTTTTCAATGGCAGGGACAGGGAGACTGGGCACATTTAAGGGAAAGCTGAACAGAGCAACGCAGAAAGTGGTCCAGAGCAGTCACGACCTCAGACTGGGACGAAGGTTAACCTTCCAACAGGACAATGACTCTTAAGCACACAGCCAAGACAGCACAGGAGTATATTAAGACTAACCCCATGAATGTCCTTGTGGCCCAGCCACATGGCTGTTCACAGATGGTCCCAATCCAACCTGATAGAGGTTGAGAGGATCTGCAAAGAAAAGTACCAGAAAAAGCCAAATCCTGGTGTGCAAAGCTTGTTGTGTTATAACCAAGACCCGGGACTGTAATCTCTGCCAAAGGTGCTTCAACTAAGTACTAAATAAACGGTCTGAATAGTTCTGTCATTGTGATATTTCCGTTTTTCCTTTTTAAATAAATTTGCAAAGAATTTCTAAAATTCTGTTTTCACTTTGTCATTATGGGGATAGTGAGATCAGATTGAGGGGAATAAATTATTTTACAGATTTTTTGCACAACTGCAACCTAAAAAAGGTTTAAAAAAAAAGAGTTCTGAGTACTTTCTGAATGCACCGTAAATATTTGTGATGTTTTGACAAACTTTGTTTAAACTGCGATAACGTTAATGGCATCAGTTGCTGAGTTGGCTGCTAGAGAGTCAACTCACATGCAACGCTATTTTAAGGGCCATACCAGTGTTTTTGCATGTTTAAATGAAACATTTACTGTCTGCTTACAGCTTCCAATAGGACCAATAATTTTTTAAAGCATGAAGCAATATTTTAGCTTTTGTAATATTTTTTTGTAATTATTTTTCAAAATGAAATGTTCAGGTGATACACCCACCCAAACTTAATGCTTTGCCCTCCAAAACACATCTGCATTTAGTTAGTTACAGTTAAATTTACAGTTTTTGTAATTCTTCCTCTTTACACTGCTACAATTGATATGAAACAAAGTCATCAAGATGAGAATGAAGTGTAGATTTTCAGCTTTGAGTCAACCTATTAAATGAAAATACTGGATTAACTGTTTGGGAATTTTTATCCACAGTCCCTCATTATAAAGGGTTCAGAACTAATGGACAAAATGTTATAAGTATTAGGATTATTTTTTATGTTTGGATGAAAATCGTTCACGTCTGGAACCCATAGACATAGCAAATTTCTGAGTTTCCTCCCTTGAGATGCTTTGCCAGGCCTTTACTTCAAACGGTCTCAGTATTTTCTTCAGTAAGGAAAAAGAATATTCAGTTGGGTTAAGGTCAGGTGACTGAGTTGGTCTTGGAAGAATATTCCATTTCTTTGCCTTCCATTTCTTTGCCTTGAGAATACTTGGGTTGCTTTGTTGCTGTCCATCTGTACTGTAAAGCACCGTCTTAACAGTTTTGCAGCATTTGGCTTATTCTGAGCAGTTAGTAAAGCCCTATACTTCAGAATTAATCCTGCTACTTATATCAGCAGTCACATCATCGACAAACACCAATGACCCAGTTCCCCTGGCAGCCATACATGTCCATACCATAACACTGCCTCAAACATGTTTGACAAGTGATGTGGTGGCTTTGGACCATGAGCTATTCCTTCCCTTCTCCATACTTTTCTCTTCCCCTCATTGTGGTGCAAGTTGATGTATGTTTCATCTGTCCAAAGAGTCTTGGTCCAGAACTGTTCAGGTTTTTTGTAGAGTATAATCTGGCCTTTCTTTCTTCCTTTAAGTGTTACCATTGGTTTACATTTTGCACTAAATCATCTGTATTAACATTCATGAAAGCTTCACTTAATTGGGACAATGATACGCCTTCCTCCTCGAGAGTGTTCTTGAACAGGCTAGATCTCGTGAAGGGTTTTCCTGACCACGGAAAGCATTCTGGTCCATGGTCTTCCAGGCCTTTCTAAGCTAGCCTGTGCATTCCTTCTTTTTAAGAATGTACCAAATTGTTGGTTTTGGTACTTTTTAATTTCCAGTCTGTACTGCAAATTGGAATAAGTCACACTGTGTCAATTGCATCTGCTGCTTGTGTTCACCTTATACCTACATTTTATTTACTGCATGAAAGAAACCTGAAAGAACATGAGACGTTCTTCTGCATCAAACAATTTCTTCAAAGAATAGCTAGTTATATTAGTATAACTACTAATAGTTATATTAGTATAACTATTAAAGTAGACATTAAAGTAGCCTGTGTGTATATACTATATACTAGTTTTTCACAGAAATGTTTTATTATTATATTTGAAATAGCAAATGACAAGATTTGAATTCAGGCTCCACAGTCAGCCATTGTAATCAGTAATGCATCTCACACACATTAGCATGGAAAGAACAATGCATCTGATCTGGATGCTCTGCTCTATGCGTTTTTTAAGTTCTATTTTAGATGTTTTTCAGTGGCACTCGATCAAATAACTGGGCTGTACTCCAGGTGTGACATTTGACATCAACAACATCGACATGCACATTTCATATACTTTTGGTAGTTACATGACTTGAACCTGTGGCTCAGATGGTAGAGCAGGTTGTCCACCAACCAGAGGTTCAGAGGGGTTCTATTCCCGACTTCCCCAAGTTTGCATGTCTAAATGTCCTTGGGCAGGATACTGAGCCCTAAATTGTCCCTAAAGGTATCATCGGTGTGAGAATGTGTTTGTAGAGAAGTGTATGTATGAATATGTGTGTGAATGGGTGAATGTGGCAGCAGTGTAAAACACTTTGTCCCCTTGAGGCATTGAAAATCTAAAATCGTCATCAATCCATGGGTTAGGGTTAGGGTTACTGCCTTTCACAGAATTTTTTCTGAGTGAGGCATGCTCATCCACTAACCTCCCAAATGTTTCAATAAAAAATTTTCACAAGCATTCCAGTTTTGTAGAGTTTCTTCTTAACCAGTTACCCTTTACTTGACCATTCAGTTTTGACAGTCAACTTATAGCCATTCATTTCTGCTAATTTTTTTCCCTGTTGACTTTACAAACGTTAGAACTTTTGGATTGCAATGCCATTAAACAGCTAAATGGTAAAGCTCTGTTCTGAGACATTGACTTTAGCATGTTAATGCACCACCATGAGAGAGTCACAGATCACTTTACCATTTGAACACTAAGTTCCTTTATCATGGTTCAAATAAAGGAAAATCATGCAAACTTATATTTCATTATAATGTACGTTGAGCATGTCTCAAGTTTGATTGTAATAGTGTATTAAAATGAACTGAAATTAATGGGCCCCTGGAGGGTACGAAAAAAATTAATTACACCCAATGCATTCATTGGTAGATGGCTGCGAGTAATGTCAGTTAAACTGGTATGTTCCTCAAATTATCTCCACCTTTTCAGGCTCATTACTACCAGCTTTGCACATACCACTGTGACACTCAAGGCATTTTTCATATCTCACATGACTTTGTTGGTTGTGTGTCTCTTGCAGTAATTCAGTCCCTCATTGCGCTGGTGAATGACCCCCAGCCAGAGCATCCCCTGAGGGCAGACCTAGCAGAAGAATACTCAAAGGACCGTAAAAAATTCTTGAAGAACGCTGAAGAGTTTACAAAGAAACACGGTGAAAAGCGGCCAATGGACTGATCACCTGATGAGCGTATAGCCCTCTCTCTATCTCTCTCCCCCCTCCCCTCTTATCTCTCCTGCCCGACCAAATACCGATCTTCCTCTCACCTCTTTGCTCTTCCCCACACCCCCAACCTTCCTCACTCACTCTCCTTTTCCCTTCACCCCCACACCGGTCCTCCCTGCAGCCCAGGAGCCACCCAGCTGAAGCCAGGCAGTGGCAACCTAAGCCGCCCTCCCCATCCAGGACTCTCTGTGGATCAGACAGCTTCCTCACCCTCCTTCTCCTCCTCTTCCTCCCCCTCAGCTATAATATCCAGACCATTTCTAACTTTCTACTCTTTTCTTAAAGTGAAAAATGGAAAAAGAAATGCTAAGGGAACATGATGTTCAGATGAAGAGTTGGATGGAAATACTCAGAGTAATGTCTTGATTTTCTGTTGGCTATTCCTCTATATAAACTACTCTTGTGTTAGATAGATTTCACTTAGATATGATTTTTCTGAAGTATTTTATTTTTTGCAAAGCAGTGGTTAATTACTCTATTTTGTTTTGCCCCATCAATAATCTTTTTAGCCAAAAAACAAATTGGACACAAAGAAGCTGTAGCTAGGACCTGGAGGCATATGCTGACTGACATGCTACCCTTAACTCCACTACTTCTAGACTTGCACTATACTGTGTTGAGCAACCCCTCTCACAGCTCCTTTCCCACAGTTTGTAATCCACTGACCAGAAACATGTAATGACAGGTCATATATAAATTGAATTGTTATTGCTGAAAATTCTTCAGAAGAGTCTTAAGTGTTAAAGTAAACACAATTAGCTTCCAAACATGCAGCTGTCATCAGCAGGTCCTTTAAAACAAAATGAACAATACAATACACATATTTTCTTCTCAGTTGCACTCCAAGACCATGCTGTTAAAAAATGTTTTCTGCATCAAAAATGGCTACTGTGACTTTTTATTAACTATCATTTTCTTTATCCACCTTAAAATGTTTTTCTTGGCACTTGATATTAAATTTTTGAGAATGGGGAGAACCTGTTTAGTTAATTTGAATTTCACACATCTCTTCCACTATTGGGAACCCCAGTGAAAAGCATCTATCACATTAGAAACAGAGCCCTACCACACTCAGACATATTCCAGCAACAGCTGCTTAGCTTAAAGGAACCCAAGTGGGTGGGGGGTGGAGGGTCAGGGGTCCTGGAGAAGGATGCACTCAGCTGGAATGGACCCCAGCTCCTGGGGGGGCTGGCATTCCGGGGATATGTCAGGAATTGGGAAGGGAAGGCAGTGGCCAAAAATACACCATGTAACAGTTGTTTGATCTGGTCCCAATATTGTTTCATAATAAAGATGGCTAACCATTTGGCCTCCCTGTCTGTCTGAATGTTGAACATGTTTAGCTTGTTATAGACCCATGAAGATGATTAAGAAATCAACTTATTGTGAACAGAGTGACGCAATTAACAAACATTACAAACATTACTTAATGTCATGATATTCCAGTTGCTCTATTTTACCAAAAATCTCAATTCAGTGTCCACTTTGCAGTTTTCTGCAATGTAAGACTCCAATATTGTGAAAAACGAGATCATCCTTGAAAAACCTTGTTTATTTTCTGTCTGCTATCAAGGTAAAGAATGAACTTTCCTGGTCGACCTGGTGTGAAAGAGGCATTGTAGTTGGTGGCTTTGTTTATAAAATTTTAACCTGTCAGGTAACCAGACACTATAGATATGAAATTAATAAAGCCTAGTTAAAAAGTACAATATTGCTTTCTGAAATGTGATAAAGTAGAGGTAATAACATAAAAATATTCCTTTAAAGTTAAGTAAATGCACTTACTTGCTTTGAACCACCAGAGCTTTAGGACTGTATCATACTTTGCTCATCTCATGTGTTGTGGGATTGTTGTGGTTGTGGTGAAAACTAATCCTTATTTGTAAGTGTGTAACTGCTAGTGTGTCCAGTTTCAACATTTCATGCTAAATCTGGATTGTGATGGCATCTTAATCTAAGGGAATAATGTGAGTTAAAGTTGGCAACTGGGGCCATAGACGACGACTCCACCATTTCTGGAACAAAAGTATTTAGATCCTTAGATAAATGTATGATTGCCACAAGGAAAAGTAATCAAACATGTCTCTTTCAAAAATGAAAGAGAAAAATATTCATCATACAGCACAATGGTCCTTGTAATCATTGTATCGTAGATTAGAATATTTGATTACTATTACTGATGAATTAACAAAAAAAGCCTTTTAATTTTTTTGCTGATGAACATGGAGTTGCTTTTATTGATCTCACATGCTGTGGTTTATTTTGTAACAATGCAACATATTTTAAAAGCTCGTAGGTTTTTGTAAGTATTTTTTTTCTGTGAAGTAAATAGTAACTACAGTTATGACATAAATGCAGTGGAATGAAATGTACAATATTTCCATTTAAAATGTAGTCAAACAGTAGAATTTTACTTTATGCCATAAAAAAAGCACATAAGTAAAGTAGAAGTAACATAAGTACAATTCTTGAGTTCAACTCAAGCCTGTTAATCAACCCTAAACCTAAAATCAGCCATGACTCATTTGAGAGCCTGATTCTTAATCTTACACACCCAACCTGGAAAACCTCAAAGCCTGTTCTATTTGTTATACTGTACCGTGCTCCTGGACCATACTCTGAATTCTCAGAGTTCTGATCATCCTTAGTCATTGGTACAAACAAAATAATTGTTGGAGGCGATTTCAATATTCATGTTGATGTTAAAAATGATAGCCTCAGCACTGTGTTTATCTCACTTTTAGACTCAGTTGGCTTTACCCAAAGGGTAAATAAACCCACTCAGTGTTTAAACCACACCCTCGACCGTGTTCTGTCCTATGGCATAGAAACTGAATACTTAAACATATTTCCACAGAATCCTATTCTCTCAGACCATTGTTAAATAACCTTTGAACTTCTATTACTGGATTACATACCATTAGGCAAAAATGTCTTTACTAGATGTCTATCTGATAGTGCTGTAGCTAAATTTAAAGAAGTGATCCCATCAGTGCTAAATTCACTGCTATATCACAATATAACAGAGTATACTAACTTTAGTGCTTCAGGCTCAATGAGAGCAACTCTCGACTCTTATCGCCCCTCTAAAAGAGAAGATGATAAAACAAAGGAGGTTAGTTGCATGGTTTAACTCCCAAACCTGTAAGCAAGCAACATGAAAACTTGAAAGGATATGGCGCTCATCTAAACTGGAACAATCCCGCTTAGCCTGGCATGACAGTCTTAAAACCTACAAGAAGGCCCTCAGCAATGCCAGAGCAGCCTATTACTCATCTTTAATAAAGGAAAATAAAAACAACCCTAGGTTTCTTTTCAGCACATTAGCCAGGCTGACTGAGAGTCAGCTCGATTGATCCGTGTATTCCTATAGCTCTCAGTAGCAACGATTTCATGTGCTTTTTTAATGATAAAATTCTAACTATTAGAGACAGAATTCACCTCCTCCTGCCCTCAACCGGCACTAATTTTTCCTCAATGACAGAAACATCAGAAACAGTCGTAAAACCAAATATATACCAAGACATTTTCTCTCCTATCAACCTTCACCAACTAACTTAAATGATCTCTTCATCTAAACCTGTCTCCTAGACCCCATCCCAACCAGGCTGCTTAAGAAAGTTCTACTCTTAGTTAGCACTCCTCTATTAGACATAATCAATCTGTCCCTATTATCAGGCTATGTGCTGCAGTCTTTTACAATAGCTGTAATTAAGCCTCTTCTTAAAAAGCCTACCCAGATGTTTTAGCCAACTATAGACCCATATCCAACCTTCCCTTTCTCTCTAAGATACTTGAGAAAGCTTTCGCCAACCAGTTTTGCGACTTTTTACATAATAATAGCTTATTTTGAGGATTTTCAGTCAGAATTTAGAGTGCATCATAGCACGGAGACAGCACTGGTGAAGGTTACGAATGATCTAAAGGACTTGTCTCTTTACTTGTTCTGTTAGATCTTAGTGCCACATTTGACACTATTGACCATCAAATCCTATTATAGAGACTGGAGCATTTTATTGGTATCAAAGGACTTGCTCTTAGCTGGTTTAGGTCCTACTTATCAGATCGATTTCAATTCGTGCACATGAATCCTCCACCTACTCAAAAGTTAGTCACAGAGTTCCACAAGGTTCAGTGCTTGGACCAGTTCTATTCACCATATATATACTTCCCTCAGGCAATATTATCAGGAAACATTCCTTAAACTTCCATTGTTATGCAGATGACACTCGATTGTACCTATCAATGAAACCTGACAAAACTAGTCAGCTAGCTAAACTTAAAGCATGTCTTAGGGGTATAAAGATCTGGATGATCAGGAACTTCTGAACTGAAGTTATTGTGCTTGGCCCACAACACCTCAGAAACATATTATCTTATGATATACTTACTCTGGGTGGCATTGCTCTGGCCTCTAGCACCACCTCGAGGAATCTTGGAGTTGTGTTTGATCAGGACATGTCCTTTAACTCCCACATAAAACAAACTTCAAGGACTCCCGTTGTTCACTTACGTAATATTGTAAAAATCAGGCACATCCTCTCTCAAAATGACACAAAAACTAGTACATGCTTTCGTTACTTATAGACTCGATTATTGCAACTCCCTATTATCAGGCTGTCCAAATAAAACATTAAATAGTCTCCAGCTGATTCAGAATGCTGCTGCGAGAGTATTGACAAGAACCAGAATAAGAGATCATATATCTCCTATGTTAGCTTCTCTGCACGTGCTCCCTTCGAAATCCAGAATACAATTTAAAATCCTCCTCCTCACCTACACATGGCCAGGCACCATCCTATCTTAAAGAGCTCATAATATCTAACTATCCCAGTAGAACCCTTTGTTCCCAGAATGCAGGACTACTTGTGGTTCCAACAGTCTCCACAAGCAGAGTGGGGGGAGAGCTTTCAGTTATCAGACTCCTCTGCTGTGGAACCATCTTCCAATTTGGGTCTATGAGGCAGAAACCCTCTCCATGTTTAAGAGTAGGCTTAAATCCTTCCTCTTTGATATAGCTCATGGTTAGAACTGGCTCAGCATTAGCTTGAGTCATCCCCTCACTATGCTGCTTTAGGCCTACTCTACCGGGGTACTTCCCATGATGCACCAAGCTTCCCTTTCCACCACCTCAAGCTCTCTCCCTGTGAGCATTAACATCTCAAAAGTGGTCATTGCTAACTGTCCTCCCTCTCTCCTGCAGTTTTGTGGTTTCTCATCTCTCCTCTCTCCTCCTGTTGCTTTCTGCAGGTTTTTCTGCCTCTGATGCTCCTGAGTCTGGATCCATGGTTGCAGATCATCTACTGCCCCATGAGCCTGATCAACACCCACTGCTTTAATTATTATGATTACTGCTGTTGCCCTTTTCATTTAGTCCTATTAGTAATATTATCAGCCCTGTTAGTATAACTATATTATATATAGCTATTAGTCCCATTATTGTGCTACGCTCTCTCTCCTCCCTCCTGCCCCCCATCTCTCTCTCTCTCTCTCTTCCTCAATCTCAACCCCGCCAGTCGAGGCAGACGGCCACCCACCATGAGCCAGGGTCTGTTCAGTGTTTTTACCTGTTAAAAAGGAGTTTTTCGTTGCCACTGTTGCCAAGTGCTGCTAATTGTGGAAATGTCGGGTCTCTGTAAATAGTAACTATAAAGAGTCTGGTCTAGACCTGCTTTAGATGAAAAGTGCCCTGAGATAAAGTTTGTTATGATATGGCGTTATATACATAAAGTTGAAGTGAATTGAAGTGAATTAAAGGTACTCAGTTACTTTCTACCATTGTTCTCCACTGGTGTCCAAATCACAGAAGCAGTGTCTTCTGTTGATGAGGGAGCACGTCTGTCTTTGCCTTCCTGAGAGTTGATGGCTGTGTATAGCTACACTGTCCAAGCAGGGTGAGTTAGCAATAACTAGCACCTTAGTGCAGACAAACTTACTCTTAAAATTGAGTGTATAAGGGAAAATATTAACAAATTAATGCAGAGTTTATGAATATTGCTTAATGAGATGTATTTCAGTTTCCATTCTGAGGGTAGATGAATTTAATATTATTTATGGATGGATTTTCATCACCTTAGGTTTTAATGAACAAACTGAACGTGTACAGCCCATTTTGAAAGGTAGGTGTGTCGATGGTCACTGTGATGGATTACCTTACTCAAAACATTATAAAGTAATTACTGAAAAATAGAAAAATGGCAGCTGTTGTGATTCATAATTTTTGTGCACTGAAAATTGTACTGTGCTTTAAAAAGGCTCAATATGTATAGAATGTACTTATATATTCTAAAACCTTATGATCAACAACACTACAAGTGTCTCCATGAATAAATCATACAAGCCCCAACACAGGGATTAGGACACATATTAAGCCAACAAGACGTGCATTTTATTGAAAAGTGATTTAAACAATGAAAGTACTTATTATAAGTCCACCATTTATTCCCATTTTGTTGGATATTTTTTTGCCAATGACGTAAATGGTTACTATATGTGGTATTCGGAGGGCCTGTCCACAAGTAACTAAGTACATTCATTCAAAACTGAGGGATAGTTCAGCTTTTTTTAATTTATTTATTTTTACATCCTTATACACTTCATTTCAAATAAAAATGTACTTTTTACTCCACTACATACTTTGAAAGCTCTGTCTTGTTATGAATTAAACTAGCCCAAACATTTGTCAGTAGTTCGTTAGCTACACCTGATGAGTATTTTTACATTTCACATTTCAGAAAAGAACATTCTGCTGGTAATATTTCTATTAATCTGTGCTTTTTGAATGCAGAATATTTACTGGTAATACTATATTTTTATAGTGTGGTGTTTCTATAACCTTTTCAGTAAAGGATCTGAATGCTACTATACTGATCCCATCACTAAGTGCGACTGACAACATCCACAAAATCCTTTGTCCTTCTTCCTGACTGCTCGCTGACTATCAGCTAAAATATTTGACTTTTTACTCCACTACATTTATTTAACAGTTATAGTTATGTCACAGATTGTTACATACAAAACATATGAGCTTATAAAACATGACATCGTTTTAGAATAAATAACCGATCAATATGTAGAACTCTTAAAATTATCTCCCTCTTGGTTTTGGTAATTTGACTGATTACAAGTTTATTTTGGAATTTGCACTGCACAATATCACTGAAGGTGTATCATGCATCATTAGCCATTTTTGTTGCTCTTTATCAAAATCTAGTTTTAAAAACTTTATTATTTTAATTTATTCCTTGCTCACATGGTGTGTTGGTCTAATTATATAACCAGAAATGCAAACTTTGTATTACTCCCACAAAGGGGCACTTTTTTCATTGTACCGAACAGTTACGTGTAGGGGGCAGGGTACAAGCACATTTTTGCAGGTACAGTAGGTTCACATGGGCCTAGTCGGAGCAAACAAATTATTGTCTTTTAATTAGATTGGAATAAAAAATGTAATATGATTGTGACAGAGTGGATAAGGCAGAATTTGATGAGGGTCTAGATTTAACAGTGACTGAAGGAAATCTAAGTGACCACACATACCACTTAAGGAAGTACATCCTAGGAAATGTGTACAATATGGGTAATACCAAATATCAATAACTTTAGGTTCAAACTTAAACAAGGCACACAACTCATTCACTGAGAGAGCACAGACCATATTTGAAAATAAACTACATTTTGTTATTTGAGGAAAAAAAAATAGAAAGTGGAGTTCGCTATATATATGTTAAATATGATTAAGCTGCAAATAATATTATTATTACAGAGTATATAATATAGCAATCCAATGTTTTTACTGTTAACAAAAAGTTTCTTGCTAAATTAATTAGACTTAATGTTTGTAATAAACTTTACAGGTTAGCATCAGAGCTGTGAAGCAATCACAACAGAACATAACACCACCAGCAAACAAGGTAAGGAGAGACTGTGTGATTCCAGCAGCACACCAACCACAGCAAAAATATCTTTTAACTCCAAATAGATATTATAGGCTGTAGTGTTAAGAAAAAATGCAACTGCTTCTCAGTTATAACTTGGGAAATGTGTTTCCCACACAGCTGGATGATAGTTCGAAATGACCTATCTTCAGTCAAAAATACATCAGGAAAAATATACAGCAATTTTTATCCAAAAAGTCTCCAAACTTGAACCACTGAATAGTTGGTTTGTCCCTACCTGTCCAGTACCCCTACACAACAGTGTAGTGGACGGTCATGGTTAAGAGAAACGATCACTATCGAGAAACAAACAGCTCTCTCCTGTGTGAAAGTCCTGTGATTTGTCAATTCATTCAACCTTTAGCTTAAATTAATAATGGTCTAATGAAACACATATTATTAGTTTTTCTGTAACCTATGGCCTCAGTAAGTGAAGAATTCACATTTCATCTGCCTGCATCACTTACAAATGTAACACATCAGTGGACACTCAACTTGTGCTGCTGCATCAGTTAAATCATGGCTGTTATGACTGACCTCTTCAGTTTGTCAGATAATCATTAACTCTGTATCTGACAAAAAAAAAAAGTAGACAGATTTGGTACTTTTCATGTGTTACCTTCACTAGGTCATAAATGATGAAAGGTTTGAACTTGTAGAAATTAATGTAATTATTTGAGCTGTAAAAATTTTACCTTAAACTGAACCTTAAGCCTGAAAGGATAGGCTTAGATCTGTCTTTAGCAACACTCACATGTCCATGTATGTACACTGAAAATGTTTCTTTATTTAATTTTGTTTTATTTGTTATTTATTTTGGAAGGGCCAAATGAGATACAAATCTCCTCTACCAGAGAGTCCTAGTCATAGGGGTTACACACAAGGGTTACACACAAACACACAAAACTGCTCAATAACATACCAACAATTCATCAATACATAAAGGCTAGCCAAGAAAGAGGCTAAAGGAAGATGAAACACAAACTATATAAAAGTTAAAACATACAAAGAGCAAAAGATGAGAAAAATAAATGCCAACCAATGGTATCTCTAAGACGGTCCATCTCATCTGATGGCAATTATTTAAAAACAGCAAACAAAGGTTTTTTTTTAAAAGCAGCTAAATTTAGGCCTGAACTTTTTCAATAAATTAGCAATGCACGCATTAAAAGACAACTTTTCATCAAGCTACATGCATATATATTTTAAGGTTGCAGTTCTCTCTATATATCTCCCTCTGGGTGTCAAGATTGTGGGCTCAGCTACTTCTGATCGCAAGCGAGTGAGGGTCATATATATTTTAATTAGGATTAGGCTAGATCTGAATGGCTTCATTCAAAAAGGGTGCTACTGTATAAATAACTGTTTCTCCAGCATAAGTATAAGTATAAGCATAAGTATATCTTTGCTTAATTCATTCCCTGACTACGAATAAGAATGGAATAAGACAGAGGTTAAAATAGAGCGTTGAGGGACACCTTTGTTCACTGTAAGCAGAGGTATAGTTTTATACACACTGAGTTCTTTTGGTTAGTTTTAAACCAATTCACAGCCATTTCACTGAAGCCTATACAGCAATATTTGTTACAGAAGGTTCTGATCTACTCCATTGTAGACAAATAAAAAAAAAAGCTGCACAGGGCTGTTTTCTACCTGAAGAGGCCATGATGACATTTGTAACTAACATAGCTGCCCAGTATATAACTGTGACGTAATCTAAAGCCGGATTGAAATTCATTGTATGTTCTTGAAAATTATTGTTCGATGAAAATTGTTTGAGCTGCTTATTAACAAGGATTTCTAGTACTTTGGCTATAACACAGTCTGGAAATGGAACGGTAATTATTCAGGTCAGAGGGTCTCCACCCTTTCATAAAACGAGAACCATAGCTGAAACTGAAGCAGTAGGCTCTGCAAATAATATATGCAGCAAATTTAAAAAAAATAAAACCCTATCTGGGCCTGACAATTTTTTTGAATTTAGGTTAACAAAAACCTATGAAGAGCATCTCAATAAAGTGTGATACTAGCCAAAGTGGGTGCTTTTTTTATTGTGAAACTATGAAAGATGGAAATAAAAAGCAATCTTGCTCACAATATCACAGGTATGTTTCATCATTAACTCTTCTAGTCAATCAATTATTCATAGTAACAGAAATTTTGACCAGGGTTACTCACACTGTGATATCATGGGAAACACATTTAGGAGATACACAAACTGGTCAACATAAACACATTCTAATGTTTCACAATATTAATAGCACCAGTCTCATACTTATGTTTGCTCATTTCTTGGTCCTTGGTCTTCAAACGAATGTTTTTAAACTGGCAAACACCTAAGAGTTTTCTTGCTTTTGAGTCAGATGTAAGGTACAAATTGTATAAAGTATGCCCCTCATGGACATTAACGACAGAGAAGTCTACGCATTTGGTATTGGTATTGGTGATTGAGCTGACTAAATATTAAATTGATATGAGGTGCCGAGGATGTACATTCTTTAAAAATAACATGCTGCTTACAGATTACAGAAATAAGCATCAGACATGAATTTGACATCATTTATTAACTCACATTGTCAGAATGGCAAGCTCTTTAATAGTTATCTTTGAATTCAAATATAGCAATGCATAAAAAAGTTTCCACAGAAACTAAATCAAAACATAAAAATTTAAATACTTTTTAAATGATGTGAACACAACAAATTTACTGTACTTTTACACGTGATTAAATGTTAGTGTTCAAATAACATTCACCTAGAGACACACATGGCAGAAGATGAGATTGTACACAAGTGCTACTTATGCTACAAACACCTGAGATCACTGTCCCTCCACCCTCTTACATAAAACCACAAAGAGTACCTGGCTTGATTAACCTCTTAAAGGCCCCTGAGGCAGAAATACACTGATGGTATCCTATTAACCAATCCCTCCACTATTTTACAATCTACAATGCCTTTTTCCATGACGCTGTACTACCAGACCCTAGACAGCTATATTGTAAATCAGTAAGAGGAATATAATACATGTAAGCACAAACTGAAATAATGGAGGTCTTAAAACTGGATTCCAACTTTAAGACAGGACTTCAAGATTAGATAATAACTCACCTTAAAACTATTAAAAAAAATTCATATCAATATTTGTAGTGCTTGTGTGCTCTAAGTCACATTTATTCAGTAAATGTAAAGAGGCTGCGGGCAGCTTTTGAGCTCAAATGCGAGAGCTTATAAAGAACTCAAGTCCTGATTCTACTTCCTGTCTATACTCTCTAACTCAGTACAGTCTCTTATTGAAGGTTCCTTTGTCATTTATTCTGCAAACTTTAAACATGTTCATTTTTGGTTTAAATCCTTCAAGATTTTAACAGTTAATCATTTTAAAAAACTATAGCTTTCATAACATTTTACAAGCATGGTAGTGAGCATCTTTCTATTTCAGGAACTGTCTTGCAAATAAAGATGAGATGTACTGTTGTTACAGCCATGTCTGGACTTAAGAGAAAGACAACTCTATTCATATCTCCCATTCCATTTGCTTCTTTCTGTTGAGCTGTTGACCTTTAACTTGTGGCTGCCTTGGGCTTTTGGGAAATGGTGTTCATTAAAAACTGATAGATTGAATAAAAAGTCATGTTACATTGTTTGTTGTTAAAAATTCGCAAATCCCTTTTAGATGCATGGATTACCCCATATTACATACTGGTAATTATAATTGTAGGGTTGCGCTGAAGCGCAGATTTATAGCAAGCTGGTATTACAAATGTCAATATGAATGTTATTTTTTACCACTGGATCTGGGAAATTGGGACTCACATTGGCTCATTCAGTATACATACACAATTGTCAATTTTGACAGCAGTATTCAGAGGTCTTTGAAGGCACAGAGTTGCACTCTCTCCTGGCTGTAGAAGGCCAGCAGGGATGGGTCGCTTAGCACACTCAGCTCCTGCTGTCTGTCAGCTGACTGAGAGAAATCATCAGGGCCCTCTCCACAGCCTCCCTCCTGGGGATGACTGGGGTAACCTGGGTGAACCATGAGCTCGGCTGTGACCACTGGTTGATTAGAGTCTGATGACCTCCTGGAGGTAGTGCCTGAAGGCCCTGCAGCCAATGCGTGACCGAGAGCCCTCTGGAGGTGTGGAACAGACATGTTCTGGCCCATGGTGGTCAATCCCATGTACAGATCTGGCCACCTGTGGACATGGAAAAGGTTTAGACTATTTATAATGTTTGTCAGCTATAGACCAAAAAAAAAAAAAAAAAAAAAAAAAATTCTCTGTGTTGTATTCAATTCAATTCACCTTTATTTATATAGCGCCATTTCATCATAACAAACGTTATCTTAGGGCACTTTACATATAGAGCAGGTCTAGACCAGACTCTTTATAGTTATTATTTACAAACACCCAACATTTCCCCCATGACCAAGAACCCGGTGACAGTGGCAACAAAAAAACTCCCTTTTAACAGGTAGATCATTGAACAGATCCCGGCTCATGGTGGGTGGCCGTCTGCCTCGACCGGTTGGGTTGAAAGTGAGGAAGAGAGAGAGAGAGAGAGTATGAGAGATGGGGGTGCAGGAGGGAGGAGAGAGAGCGTAGCACAATAATGGGACTAACAGCTATACATACTATAAATATACTAACAGGGCTAATAATATTACTAATAGAACTAAATGAAATGGTAACAGTAGCAATCATAATAATTAAAGCAGTGGGTGTTGATCAGGCTCATGGGGCAGTAGATGGTTCTACAACCATGGATCCAGACTCAGGAGCATCATAAAAAAACCTGCAGAAAGCAACAGGAGGAGAGAGGAGAGAGACAAAAAGCACAAAACTGCAGGAGAGAGGGAGGACAGTTAGTAACAAGCATTTTTGAGGTGTCAATGCTCACAGTGATAGAGGAGGAGGCAGTGGAAAGGGAAACTCGGTGCATCATTGGACGTCCCCCGGTATGTTAGGCCTATAGCAGTTTAGTGAGGGGATGGCTCGAGCTAATGCTGAGCCAGTTCTAACCGTAAGCTATATCATAAAGGAAGGATTTAAGCCAACTCTTAAACATGGAGAGGGTGTCTGCCTCCCAGACCCAAACTGGAAGATGGTTCCACAGCAGAGGAGCCTGATAACTGAAAGCTCTCCCCCCACTCCTCTTGTGGAGACTCTTGGAACCAGATGGGGAACTCTTTAAGATAGGATGGTGCCTGGCCATTTGTAGGTGAGGAGGAGGATTTTAAATTGTATTCTGGATTTCAAAGGGAGCACGTGCAGAGAAGCTAACATAGGAGATATATGATCTCTTATTCTGGTTCTTGTCAATACTCTCGCAGCAGCATTCTGAATCAGCTGGAGACTATTTAATGTTTTACTGGGACAGCCTGATAATAGGGAGTTGCAATAATCGAGTCTATAAGTAACGAAAGCATGTACTAGTTTTTGTGTCATTTTGAGAGAGGATGTGCCTGATTTTTACAATATTACGTAAGTGAACAACGGGAGTCCTTGAAGTTTGTTTTATGTGGGAGTTAAAGGACATGTCCTGATCAAACACAACTCCAAGATTCCTCGAGGTGGTGCTAGAGGCCAGAGCAATGCCACCCAGAGTAAGTATATCATAAGATAATATGTTTCTGAGGTGTTGTGGGCCAAGCACAATAACTTCAGTTCAGAAGTTCCTGGTCATCCAGATCTTTATACCCCTAAGACATGCTTTAAGTTTAGCTAGCTGACTAGTTTTGTCAGGTTTCATTGATAGGTACAATCGAGTGTCATCTGCATAACAATGGAAGTTTAAGGAATGTTTCCTGATAATATTGCCTGAGGGAAGTATATATATGGTGAATAGAACTGGTCCAAGCACTGAACCTTGTGGAACTCTGTGACTAACTTTTGAGTAGGTGGAGGATTCATGTGCACGAATTGAAATCGATCTGATAAGTAGGACCTAAACCAGCTAAGAGCAAGTCCTTTGATACCAATAAAATGCTCCAGTCTCTATAATAGGATTTGATGGTCAATAGTGTCAAATGTGGCACTAAGATCTAACAGAACAAGTAAAGAGACAAGCCCTTTAGATCATTCGTAACCTTCACCAGTGCTGTCTCCGTGCTATGATGCACTCTAAATTCTGACTGAAAATCCTCAAAATAAGCTATTATTATATAAAAAGTCGCAGAACTGGTTGGCGAAAGCTTTCTCAAGTATCTTAGAGAGAAAGGGAAGGTTGGATATGGGTCTACAGTTGGCTAAAACATCTGGGTAGGCTTTTTAAGAAGAGGCTTAATTACAGCTATTGTAAAAGACTGCAGCACATAGCCTGATAATAGGGACAGATTGATTATGTCTAATAGAGGAGGGCTAACTAAGAGTAGAACTTTCTTAAGCAGCCTGGTTGGGATGGGGTCTAGGAGACAGGTTTAGATGAAGAGATCATTTAAGTTAGTTGGTGAAGGTCGATAGGAGAGAAAATGTCTAGGTATATATTTGGTTTTACGACTGTTTCTGATGTTTCTGTCATTGAGGAAAAATTAGTGCCGGTTGAGGGCAGGAGGAGGTGAATTCTGTCTCTAATAGTTAGAATTTTATCATTAAAAAAGCACATGAAATCGTTGCTACTGAGAGCTATAGGAATACACGGATCAATCGAGCTGACTCTTGGTCAGCCTGGCTAATGTGCTGAAAAGAAACCTAGGGTTGTTTTTATTTTCCTTTATTAAAGATGAGTAATAGGCTGCTCTGGCATTGCTGAGGGCCTTCTTGTAGGTTTTAAGACTGTCATGCCAGGCTAAGCGGGATTGTTCCAGTTTAGATGAGCACCATATCCTTTCAAGTTTTCATGTTGCTTGCTTACAGGTTTGGGAGTTAAACCATGCAACTAACCTCCTTTGTTTTATCATCTTCTCTTTTAGAGGGGCGATAAGAGTCGAGAGTTGCTCTCATTGAGCCTGAAGCACTAAAGTTAGTATACTCTGTTATATTGTGATAGAGCAGTGAATTTAGCACTGATGGGATCACTTCTTTAAATTTAGCTACAGCACTATCAGATAGACATCTAATGTAGCCGCAAGGGGACAAATGTAGCCGCAAGGGGACACAAGCCAGTGTCTTATTGTGCCGGTCCCAAGCCCGGATAAATACAGAGGGTTGTGTCAGGAAGGGCATCCGACGTAAAACTTTTGCCAAATCAAACATGCGAGTCAGATCTATGAATCCCATACTGGATCGGTCGAGGCCCAGGTTAATAATGACCGCCATCGGTGCTGTTCACCTACAGGGTGCCGGTGGAAATTGGACTACTGTTAGTAGAAGAAGGAGAGGAGGAAGGTGTGTTCGTGGGAAGAGAGAGAAGAGGAATGCCAAGAGGCTAGGACTGAGAGTAGGGACTTTGAATGTTGGAACCATGACAGGAAAGGGTAGAGAGTTAGTTGACATGATGCAGAGGAGGAAGGTAGACATACTGTGTGTCCAGGAGACCAGGTGGAAAGGTAGCAAGGCTAGAAGTTTGGGAGCAGGGTTCAAGTTGTTCTACCATGGTGCAGATAGGAAGAGAAACGGAGTAGGAGTTATCTTGAAGGAGGAGCTTGTTAGGAATGTCCTGGAGGTAAAAAGAGTGTCGGATAGAGTGATGAGTCTGAAGCTAGAAATCGAAGGTGTAATGTTCAATGTGGTTATTGGGTATGCTCCACAGGTAGGCTGTGAGCTGGAGGAGAAGGAGAAATTCTGGTCGGACCTTGATGAAGCCATACAGAGCATCCCTAGAGATGAGAGAGTTGTCATTGGTGCAGACTTCAATGGACATGTTGGTGCAGGAAACAGAGGCGATGAGGAAGCGATGGGCAGATTCGGTATCCAGGAGAGGAACGCAGAAGGACAGATGGTGGTTGATTTTGCAAAAAGGATGGAAACGGCTGTAGTGAATACTTTCTTCCAGAAGAGGCAGGAGCACAGGGTGACGTATAAGAGTGGAGGTAGGAGCACACAGATAGACTACATCTTGTGTAGACGGTGTAATCTGAAGGAGATCAGTGACTGCAAAGTAGTGGTTGGTGAGAGTGTAGCCAGACAGTATAGAATGCTGGTGTGTAGGATGACCTTGGTGGTGAGGAAGACGAAGAGGACAAAGGCAGAGCAGAGGACAAAATGGTGGAAGCTAAAAAAGGAAGAGTGTTGCATGACTTTTAGGAAGGAGTTGAAGCAGGCTCTGGGAGGTCAGGAGGTGCTTCCAGATGACTGGACAACTACAGCTAACGTGATCAGGGAGACAGGGAGGAGAGTACTTGGTGTGTCATCTGGAAGGAAAGTAGATAAAGAGACTTGGTGGTGGAATGAGGAGGTGCAAGAGTGTATACAGAAAAAGAGATTAGCTAAGAAGAAGTGGGACACTGAGAGGACTGAAGAGAGTAGACAGGAGTACAGGGAGATGCAGCGTAAGGTGAAAGTAGAGGTGGCAAAGGCCAAACAAGGGGCTTATGATGACTTGTATGTTAGGTTGGACAGTAAGGAGGGAGAGACTGATCTATACAGATTGGCAAGGCAGAGAGACAGAGATGGGAAGGACGTGCAGCAGGTTAGGGTGATTAAGGATAGAGATGGAAATGTATTGACAGGTGCCAGCAGTGTGATGGGAAGATGGAAAGAGTACTTTGAAGAGTTGATGAATGAGGAAAATGAGAGAGAACGAAGAGTAGAAGATGTGGCTGTTGTGGATCAGGAAATAGCAAAGATTAGTAAAGATGAAGTGAGGAAGGCACTGAAGAGGATGAAGAGTGGAAAGGCACTTGGTCCTGATGATATACCTGTGGAGGTATGGAAGTGTCTAGGAGGCGGCAGTAGAGTTTCTGACTGGGTTGTTTAACAGGATCTTAGATAGTGAGAAGATGCCTGAGGAATGGAGGAGAAGTGTGCTGGTGCCCATTTTTAAGAACAAGGGAGATGTGCAGAACTGTGGCAACTACAGAGGAATAAAGCTGATGAGCCATACAATGAAGCTATGGGAAAGAGTAGTTGAAGCTAGACTAAGGGCAAAAGTGAGCATTTGTGAGCAGCAGTATGGCTTCATACCAAAAAAGAGTACCACAGATGCAGTATTTGCTTTGAGGATGTTGATAGAGAAGTACAAGGAAGGTCAGAGGGAGCTGCATTGTGTCTTTGTAGATCTGGAGAAAGCGTATGACAGGGTGCCCAGAGAGGAACTGTGGTACTGTATGAGGAAGTCTGGAGTGACAGAAGTATGTTAGAGTGGTGCAGGACATGTATATGGACTGTAAGACAGTGGTTAGGTGTGCTGTAGGTGTGACAGAGGAGTTCAAGGTGGAGGTGGGACTGCATCAGGGATCAGCTCTAAGCCCCTTCTTGTTTGCTATGGTGATGGACAGACTGACAAATATAAAGTCAGAGAGGCCAGACTGAGATGGTTTGGACATGTCCTGAGAAGAGATAGTGAATATATTGGTAGAAGGATACTGAGTTTTGAACTGCCAGGCAGGAGGCCTAGAGGAAGACCAAAGAGGAGGTTTATGGATGTAGTGAAAGTGGACATGAAGGTAGTTGGTGTGAGAGAAGAGGACGCAGAAGACAGGGTTAGATGGAGGACACTGATTCACTGTGGCGACCCCTAAAGGGAAAAGCCGAAAGAAAAAGAAGACTATCAGATAGACATCTAGTGAAGACATTTTTGCCTAATGGTATGTAATCCAGTAATAGAAGTTCAAAGGTTATTAAACAATGGTCTGAGAAAAGAGGATTCTGTGGAAAGATGGTTAAGTATTCAGTTTCTATGCCATAGGACAGAACACGGTCGAGGGTGTGGTTTAAACAATGAGTGGGTTAATTTACCCTTTGGGTAAAGCCAACTGAGTCTAAAAGTGAGATAAACACAGTGCTGAGGCTATCATTTTTAACATCAACATGAATATTGAAATCGCCTCCATTAATTATTTTGTTTGTACCAATGACTAAGGATGATCAGAACTCTGAGAATTCAGAGTATGGTCCAGGAGCACGGTACAGTATAACAAATAGAACAGGCTTTGAGGTTTTCCAGGTCCGATGTGTAAGACTAAGAATCAGGCTTTCGAATGAGTCATGGCAGTCATTGGAATACACATGAGGTGCATTTATACTCACTTCATATTCTGTCTTTCTTAAATACCAGTGAATGTGGTGAAAACCGCATATACATGTTTTTTGTGCAAATTCATTATTTATATATTTGGCTCCAGGACTAGAAGAACAGAATCAATCACTTAATTTCACTGTTATTACAGTTTTTTCAGCCCCCACACATCGAAACAGACCTGATTCCATAACGTGTGAAGACAGGGATGGAGTCCAGAGCGTCCTTCTCCACTTGCATATAAAATTTTTGGAGTTGTGCTGGTATCCATGGGCAGCTCTTTAAACCTGGTTCCACTGGAACACGGGTGTATGGAATCCTGAGATCTGACAGGACATGGGCAAACACCTCACGCACCTCTGTAACACAAAGTACAACAACTAGGGAGTGACATACTCCCACAAGAAGAGTTGCAATAGTTAAGATATAAAGTACTGAAAGTGTGTAAAACTATGGCCATATCTCAAAAAGACAGTAGTGGTATTGTGGAAGGAACTACAATTTCTAAGAGCAGACAACTTTAACACTGTGTCAATGATGTTTCTTATATTCCCGGCATTAGTACAGACATTTTTGCAGTGTGACAAGGAGTGGTACTAAACTATCAGAGAACTTCTCAGGACCAATAATAAGGACCTCAGTCTTACTCCCTTATAACTGAAGAAAATTTCTGGTCATCCAACATGTTACTCTTACTACACAACTTAAAAGAGACTGTATAGTATGCATTTTATAGAGGTTTTTTCAGAGACAGAGTTTCTGTAAATATACTATTTGATTAATATGCCAAGTGTTTCAGTTCTTCCTGTAATAAATTTTAAATAATTCCACTGATAACCAAATCTATTGAAAGACATTTGATCATTTTATCAGTATCTTTTTCCTGAGTGTCAGAAGAATACCTGTCCTTTTTGGAAACATGTGGACTAAACATAGGTTTTGACTTTGTGTGCAAGATCACTTACTGAAGCTCTGTAAATAATGCTTTGCATATGTTGCATGATGCTATCTTACAGTGCTATTACCAGTTCTTGACAGTAGAATTACACGCAACAAGGTGATAATAAAACAATAAGAAAAAAAAGGACAAAGGATGAATATTACTATTGTGCACTTGTAATTACTCTTTGTTTTGTGATCTGGATTCTCAGTGACATTGTTGTGTTGACTGTCTTTTCATATTTACATTTATCAGTTAGCTTCATATGAACAGCTTTTGACTTTTTTTGGGTGATTAAGTCCCTTGGCTAGATCTAGGGGTAAAATGAGCTGATTAATGAGTTGAAGTGTTTCTCTAAAGTAAATATTTTTTACAACAGCAGCTATATATCCTTTTTATGATTGCTAAAGATTAGAAGATTCTTCGGCGTTCTTGCCAAACAGATAAAACAGTAGCTTGTTTGTGGACTGCAACAGGAAAGAGAAGTATGTAAGGAGCATGCAGAAAGTATTCAGACCCCTTCACTTTTTTACATTGATATGTTGCAGCCCAATGCAAGAATCATTCAAATTCATCTACACTCATAATCACAAAGCAAAAAACAGAATTTTTGAAGTTTTCACAAAATTAGTAAAATGGAAAAACTGAAAAGTCACATTTAAGTGAGTGTTAAGACCCTTTGCTATGACAATTGAAATTTAGCTCAGGTGTCTCCAACTTTTTTTCTTCATTGGCTTTGAGGTGTTTCTAAACCTTGATTGGAGCACACTTGTTGGAAATTCAGTTGACTGGACATGATTAGGAAATGCACACACCTGTCCATATAAGGTCTCACTTTGGCTTCATAACAGCCTCAGTTCATGGTAAGGATTTAAGAAGTTGTAACTTTGCTTTGAGATTCTGATCCATGTTGACAAGACTGCATTACATAATTTGTGCAGATGTCAGCTCTACATTTATGCTACCCATCTCCTTCTCTACCACTTTCTAAGGGCGTTATTTTGGTTTGAGAAACTGTAAATGAGGAGGCCACGGAAGTACACTGAACTCATTTTCATGTTCATGAAACTAGGTCTAGATGACTTTTGCTTTGTGACATGGTGCATTATCATGCTGGAAGTAGCCATTAGAAGATGGTAAATTGTAGACATGAAGGGATGCATAGGGCCAGCATAATTATCTGTTAATCATGCTTTGTTGCCACAGTCTGATTCGTATTAAGTTGTTTGAGGTGTGCCAAGAAACCCTTCCTGACACCTTTACAACACTACCACCAGCCTGCATGGCTGACATAAAGGAGGTATGGTCCATGGATTCATGCTGTCGTTGCCCAATTCTGACCTCTGTGTGCCCCTATAGTAATCCAGGTTCATCAGACCAGCTACGTTTTTCCACTCTTCAACTACCGAGTTTTGGTGAGTATGTCCACTGCAGCGTCAGATTTCTGTTCTAGTTTGACAGTGATGGAACCCAACATGGTCCTCTCCTGTTGTCATTCACCTCAGGGTTCAATATAATTTTCATTCTGAGATGTTTTCCTGCTCACCACAGTTGTAATGAGAGGTTATCTGAGTGATCATAGCCTTTCTGTCAGCTCCAATTAGTCTGGCCATTCTCCTTTGACCTCTGTCATCAACGAGGTATTTCCATTAGAAGAACTGCTGCTCACTGTTTGGTTTCTGTTCCTGGCACCATTTGAATTAACTCTAGAGACTTCTGTGTGTTAAAAACCCCTGGGATTTGCAATTTCAGAAGTACTGGGGCCAGCCTGTTTGGCATCAACAATCATGCCTTGATCAAAGTCTCTGAGATCACAGCTTTTCCTGATTCTAATGTTTGATGTGAACATTATATGAAGCTCCTGACCTGTTACTGCATGGGTTTATGCATTATACTGCTGCCACATTACTGGCTGACTGGCACTAGCTGTACACCTGCTTATTCATGCAATTGTCCTAATAAAGCGTTTGGTGAGTGTTTGTAAGTCACTGAGAAATGTATTACATGTTGAATTATGTACTGTGTATCACTGTACAATAACAATTAGACTTTTCCTTCAATGAGCTACTTTGCATTACCTGGCAGCACATGGACATGCTGGTGTCCATCCATGTGGTGGGGCAGATGACCTGTCAGTTCCCTGAAAAGCCTGACCTGGGCCCTCAACTCCAGCTCCACCTGTGAAGGAAAATGCACATCAGGAAGTAACTGTAATGTAGAACCATGAATTTCTCTTCTTTTCTTGGTAGTTGAATATTACCATGAATTTACTAAATTTTTGCTAAATGCTCACTGAGAAATCACTTTGCTAAATGAGCTTGCTGCTTGTTGGCTAGCAATGTAAAACACTGTCCATGACAGTAAGTAAAAAAAAAATCAACACAGCAGTAGTCATGTGACAATTCTGCTCTTATGCAAAATCACTCAACCCAAGCTTGACCTCACTACACGTTGTGGCATTTAGTTGGATTAGGTCAGTTTCAAAATTTGTGTGTGTGTGTCCGTGTGCATTTACAGACAGTAAACCAAGTGACTTTTTCTATTAATGACTCTATGACTATAATGAAGGTATAAATAGAAATACTATCAAGTACATGAGGCTAACATTTGATGCAACCTCCACCTCCAGCACAATGCCAACCTCATGTCACTTTAGGCAGCTTTCTTGTCCACCAGATAACTGACTGAAAACCTTGTCTTCCTGTGGTTTGATACAAACACGAAGGATATAAGAGTGGCTCTGCTAACTGTGTGTCTATGCAGATTTTAAGTAATAGTCCTTTAAAATGATCATAAAGCTGGATCAACAGCTCTCTAAAATGGTTTCAATGCAAACTGAACACTACAACCCTCATGAAGAAATGAGTTCTTGTAGGACTCCTTTATTAGATTGACTTAGTTCAAGACAGGTGTTCTTAATAAACTACCAAATGAGTGTAGTGTGTCTAAATGCTTATTTCTGTTCATTTCAGCCATCTTTAAAATCAGAGATTAATCAGCTGAATGCCTCATTTTGAATAAATTTGTTTGTCTTGTAAAACTTGGAACCGAACTTTCTTGTGCATGATATGGTGCAAAAAGTGAACACTGAAAACAAGCCTAAAAACCTGGTTGGACAGTACCCTAAGATAAAATAATACAACACTGGCAAACCTGGCCACTGGGATATTGAGTATAAAGCCAGACTATTTTTTTTGCAACATTCTGCACACAATGCATGGTTGCATAACATGTGACGGCATGCATGCTAAAACTACTTACATTTTTTTTTTTTTTTTAATTGTAGGTGTTTCAGGCATTCCTATTGCAGAGCCAATGTCAAAACTCTACTGTTGTGAAAGGGATACAACATTCTTTCCTTATCTATGAGAAAGAGCCCAGTCAATATGATAGGGCGAGATTTGTTATGGAACCTGCATGCTACCATTCATTGTACTCCAGTTGGATTTTTTTATAACCATTCCTGATGGCAGAGCCTGATAGGCAGTTCAATTTACAATCCACCACTGATTGATTGTTCTGCTGGACATTGCCAGATTTTGATACCTTTACCTTGTCAAATACAAAAAAGCAAGGCAAAAAAAGCATATTGCCAAAATATCACCAGTGATATTGATGTCTGATATGAGACTCGTCTTGCCCCATCATTGTATGGAAGCATTTAATCCTTCAGATGAATAAATGCAATTGACCAATTCATTTTTGAACACACAAACTTTGTGGGACCAGAGGGGTGTGCTATATGGGTTCAACTTTCTGGCATACAGTGTAAATTGTTTAAGGGCAATAAGTCATGTCCATGTGTTTCTGTAGCAGTGATATCTGGTTATGAGCCCATTGAAGTTGGAGAAATGGTGGTCAGATAGCTATCATTGAGAGAAGCTGCAGCACATTCTCAAATGCAAATGACAACAACCTAGATAACTTGAATATAACATGTATAGGTTAACAACTTTCACCGCCATCAGGTACATTTGAACTTTTTCAGGACAGTATCGCCCCCATTTGATCTTTTTAAGTAACAGCCATTTTATGGGCAAACATATAGACCATGTGGGATTTGTGAGTTATTTTATGCCTTACAGAGTGAAACTTAAAGCTAATTCTAAGCTGGGTACAATTAAAAGATACCACTTGCCTCAGAAAGCAATTGCAGGAATTTAAAGTCCATACTTAACAAGGTGTATTGGTTCAAATTACCAGTCCATCAAAATTGCTATTTTGCCTATTCCAAACTATTCCATCCAGATGAGTGGCAATTTGTTGAACACTGTACCTGCAGCTCCTATTGTGCCTGATATCAATTCAATTAATGCTTAATTGACCTTGAATTCCTTGTAATACATGGTTGCTAATTTTTGTTCGTCATTTTTCTCAATATATTTGCACCCAGATAGTGAGTTTTTGTTTGCATTTACCTTTCAGGATAAATGGTATACATGGCCCTGCTTGATGCAGGGTTTTGTTTGAAAGTTCTACAGTATATGCAGCAAAATTAAAATTTGAACTGTAAGATTTGCAGTTGCCACAAAGATTTCACTAGTGTTTTAAGTGCTGAAGATGGACAGGAGTCAACATCAAGGTCTCAAAATTCTGCTATTGCTACCCAATCTACACTATTTTGTTACAAAAAAGTCACATATTATAATTGAAGTTAAACAACTTTTACAATTTGATGACAGCAAAATCATCTATGTTAAGTAAGTGGGGGACACTTTGTCCATTTTCAGTCTAACTTGATACACTCACTTTTAAATTCATTACTTCGTTATTTAACCATAAAAGTGAAGATGATTTCGAATTTTTATATCTGACAGGAGCTACAGAATCTAAAATATTTTTACAGGAGCTATTAAAAATACTGACAGCTTGTCTATGGCGAGGCCGTAATATTCATGGGTACTAAAAACTGCTTTTGATTGGACCACCCTGTGTAAATAAAGGTTGAATAACTTGAGTAAATGAACCATTGCCTGGAGATGACTTAATTTGTGACAACATGAATTAGGGGTGAATGTTGAGGACAGCTAGAATTAGTTCTATAAAAATGAACTGTCCTGCCACCTGAGAAAGAGTAGCACCAGAGAGTTACAAGCTGGCTAGGAGCACTTTCTGGTTGCTGGCTGCACACTCATCTCTGCAACCATCAGGTGGAATGCAGAAGAGTAAAGGCTCTAGAGGTAGCTTCACCACAGGTGACAAAAGGTTTGTGTATGGGAGGGCTTCATCACCACCATCGACAGACAGGCCATAGAGGGTAAGAGAGAGAGCCTTATTATAACCCTTAACTCCAGATGCCCAAGAGGGGGTACAAAAGGAAATCAGGCCAGGGACATTTTTTTTCTGTTGAAAAAAATAACCATTTTATGTTGAGAAAATTCTATGAGTATGAGGTACTATAAGGACTATTAGAAGGTAATGTTAGCACTAATTGTACCATCATTATCATGGTTACAATAATGGACATTTGGTCAGGGTAACAGAATGAGTGTGGTCACGATTAAAAGAAAGAGGACTGTATGAAAGAACAGGAATCAAACAGCGGCGTCTCATTTTAAAAGTCCAATGTTTCGTCAACCCATCCATCCACCCCGACCTATTCCCTATATGATCTTTGCTGCTCTAAAAGGAGTCACCTGAAATCTTCTTTTGCTCCCACCCTAATTATTCTGTTCACTAAAGGGCTTTGCCACTTGAACGTTAACATGTAATTTAGCAGTAAAGACTGATGCTGTCTCACATGACTGCTAGATGTCCCTTAAAAATAAAATGTAACTATGGGTTGGAATATTCTTAAATGTACGACCTATGGGCCTGTTGGATAAACGGACCCTAGTTAAACAGACTCCCTTTAGATGGGACACAATTCAAATGAAGACTGCTCCCAGGACTGCTATAGGGAGCAGCTGATGGAGCTGATGTACGGATAAGTGAACAGAACCAAATAGCGGCTATCGGGGCTGGTGCTGCCAGCAGAAAATTGAGAGTGGAGTGAAAGGCTGTAGGCTGGTTCTGGCTGGAAAACGATATCTTAGGTAACTGGATAAACATAGCTCACACTGGTTCCCAGAGATAATAACTGAAGATATCAAAAATGACTTCATAACTAAACTAACTGATCTTGAATGAAGGATACTTATTTTTTAGGTGCTGAAAAAATTGAGGATAACAAGACTAAGTTGAAACACAAACCAACTGCATATTGAGTACTGAGTAAATTTATTTTTACTTAAAATCTTGGAGTCATTGTTGTTAAAAAAAATTATTTCATTGGTTGACTGATGGAAAACTTAGAGGGTCTGTGGTATTTAAAATGAAGTTGGAGATGAATGATGTAAGAAAAGAGGTATAAAAACTACGGCCACCTTATTTGAAGAGCTGAATAAACTGAACTGAAAAAGAACTTTTGGATGGAAAAAAGTTTACCCAATTTTATTTACCAAAGTTTATTAGTTATTTGTGGTTACTGAACTGCCTTCATTTTAAACGGGGTACAAATGGTTATAGATCATGATCGAGTTACCACCAATAGACCTACCAAACTCAATTACGAGCCCAAGTTGAGGGTGTTTACTGCTGGTTATGCTATCATTGAAGGCTTGTTAAAATAAACAACTAACCACAAAGTCATATTTAAAAAGTCACATATTATAATTGAAGTTAAACAACTTTTACAATTTGATGACAGGAAAATCATCTATGTTTGGCTAATACAATCTATGCAATAGTAAGGTTAGCAAATGCATTCCATATGTTAGCAACCGGTAATTAGCAATCCAACACCTTTGCTTTTCGTCATTAAATCAATTACCTGTATAAATAGTTAGGTAGTTTAATTTTTGTTATCTTCATTTTAGACAAAAAGATATGGAGTCAACTAGTTTATCATCCACAGAGGAGAGAGTTCGTATAAGTATCATGGAAATACCTGGAAATCAAACCTTTAGTATTTTAGATCCCAGCATTAGACTTAATTTAAGAAAGTTAAAAACTTAAGTTTGTTTGTCAAAGTCAAATTCATTATACACTCAAAGCACACTACAGCATATAAAATATGGAAAAATAAATTACAATTATTAAATAAAACAGCTAAATTAAAAAACCTTCTATAAAATTAGATTTTATAGAAAGGTGATGTTTTCGTCAACCCAAAATCTACATTACTGGGGGCAGCTGCATTGGTCTGGCTGCTCAGGAAACAGGGTTAGGCAGGGGTTGGCATGGTTTAGAGAAACCTCCTCCCCTTCTTCCATCAGACCCTTGGAGGAAGAACTGTGTCAGATGTCCTGTTAATCCACTGTGTGAAACAATCTAATATCAAAGACTGTGAAGCAAGTTGCAGGGATAAAGATCTCCAACAGCAGTTCCCTCAGTTGAGAAAAAAAAAAAAAAAAATCTTCTCTACCATCACTCAGTGATGCTAGTGGAGATGGCCAAAGCCCAGCACATCTATTTACAGTGCTTGGACAAAACAAGGGTAGCATCATACAAGGCTAGATTGCATAATGCTGGATTTGGATTTCCCACTAAAGTTTCTATACAAGAAAAAGAGGCCACACTCTGTGATACTTGATGGATACTCTTTTATTTTGTTACATACAAAAGGTAGCCATCACACTTGTCATTGCTGTCACAGCTCTTACACTCGCTCTCCCTTTGTCTTCTATCTTCTCCAAATCCCTTTGCTTTACCCCAGCTGATGGACTTCAACTGCCCCCCCCCCCCAGTGAATGTAGCCAGGGGTTTGTCTTATGGTCAGCCAAAAGTTAAAACTGCCTATTTCTATGTATATCATTTTTTTGGTTAAATTTAACTCTGGTCTGCCTGCTTCTGATTTACTATAGCAGCAGAATACACAGTATATGGTAAAGAATTCCAGAAGTTTTTGATTCATCATACAAGTAAAGACCTTTACCCTACATTACGTTTATTTAATGCTGTCAAAGACATCAAATTAAAAAAAAAAAATTGCACTTCTAAAATACTCCTGGGGCAGTTGACAACAGTTGACGTTGAACAAAAGCTTTATTCTTCTAAAATCAACTGCATTTGAAATAACTTAAGAAAATTAGGTGATAGTTTATGGCGTGTGTACAGGGCAGCATGTAAGTAAGCTGAAAGGACTTACTGGATAAGAGTACATAAGGGAAGCAAATCACATTCTCATCATTATTCAATTTGTATTGACTTGTCCAAGTGTAACTTCTCACTTTCTAAAACATTTGCAGGTTTCACTGACAATACACAGCATAGTGGACTTTGTACTTTTTATCAGCTGTTCATTTACAAATATATATAGAAATATACTCCAATGTTAAGACAAAGAATAGCATTGACTGGACAAGTACTACACATGGTATGCAACTTCAATGTTGTCACTGGGTGACATTGAGATCTGAATTTGAGGGTGGCTTCCGTTAATTTTCTACTCTTTTGTTCACAATGGTGAAGAAGAGAGCTGCCAGATAGAATCAGAAACATAAAACAAACAATTCCAAAGGCTACAAGAGAATTGGCAAATGACTTGAAAACCCTTTTTCAACAGTTTGTAATTTTTTCCAAGGACATCATTGCTTTTTTCAGATTTGTAAGGCATATATTATTTTTTCAAAGATTTTATTACATGATGTAGAACTGATTTTTGTAGAATGTCTATTGTCTATTGTAAAACAGTGCGTTTGATACCTTGATAAGTGTAGCTTGCTTCAAGGTATCAACTTCATATTTTGTGCAAAAAATAAAAAAATAAAAATAAAAAATAAAAACATGCTCTTGCCAGCGATGTTTTTTTTTTTTTTTTTTTTTTTTTTTTTAAATAGGGTAAACTTGCCATACACGGTCAATTTGCACTTGGATGGATGAAAAATTAACGGAAAAGAGTGAAGAATTGGAAACAGGATCACAATGCCCCCATACATGGGGCACAAGGGGTCACTGAATGGTTTCTGGTTGCTTCTTGCAGCTCAACACCCTACTAACAAACTGTAGGGGTAAAATCTTTTTCACCAATTTTTAATGCGTTAAATAACAAAAATTTTGATTTCTTTCAGACAAACACCTAGTTACTAAGAATGTATTATAAACATGAGTATATTACATTTAAAATTTTCACAGAGAAAATGTGGTTCAGTGTGAAGATATATTGAGTTCTAAATCACAAAATGATTTTTGATAAAATTTTCAGCAGGCCATAACTTGGCAAATATACAACTGTGGGGAAAGCATTTTAGATGTAAAGGAACCCTTTTAGGTTAGAACATCCTTGGAAATTTCACACTTGTAGCATGAGGAGTTCAAAAGTAATGACTTTAGGAACTTTGCATTTCTGGGCAACAGTCATTTATTATTAGGGCATTGACCGCTTTTTTAAAGCCTCGATATTTCAGACACTAAAGATAAAAGCCAAAATTTTGCTTTTGCACTCTAGTTGTTGGATATAATAACATTATTTACAGGATGTATGAAGCAAATCGAAGCTGGTCAGTCAAGAGGCCTTTGTTGACATAGTATGATCTTTTGTGGACAGCCGTCATTATCATGGATCAAGGCAGAGTATTGCAGTCCAATTTAGCAACAGAAACAGACTATATTATCAGTTAAAAAAAATATGAATTGATATTACAGAATGCCAGTGCATAACACTGTAAACAGGTTTAAGTGCTCTTAGCAAGCTATCATCCACTATTTTTGGTTAACACTGCATTATTCCATCACCATTTATTAAGGAATGTTAGCGGCTACATTTTAGTTATTTATTTACAGCAAGCAACATTATACCTTCAGACAGAAATACACTTATTTTTTCCAAGATATTCAATGAGCATTTCAGCTCTGCACACTAATGGCTTACTATGGTAATGTTGCTGGCTTTTTAATTCAAGTTCAAACACAGCAGAGGGATTTCTCTAGACCCAGTAAGTTAATTCAGTTTCTTAAGTAATTATTTTGTAAAAGAAAAATTAGTACCTGCAAACTATCTATAATCTGCTTTATTCTACATTGCTATTAGTAGACTGCTTGTTTTCTTAGCTAGCTAGCTAAATAACAAAAAACTTATTGATTAAGCTTACAAAACACAAATTTCACTTACCGAAAAAACTGCAAAGATGCAGGTGATCAAGTAGTACAGTTCACAATTAAACAACTCATTTACTTCATGATATTTCAAAACCACCTCAACTACATAAAAACTGTCACAAGGAAATTTCAGTTCAGCTGTCGCTGATGTGATAATTTGGCTAGTGTAACAGGTGTTCTGTTCAACTACATAATAAGCAACATAGGTGTATCTTTAACTAAATTTCTACACCATTTTCTCATCAATTTGTCTCATGTTCCAAAACAAATCCAAATGCAAACTGTTTTATTACAAAGTGGTTATGATAATATTAGTCCTAATAAATCAATCTTGCCGTAATGAAAATGGAAACATTGGGGGCTAATGTTAATTTTGGCAATTTATTACAAGGTGGTTATGATAATATTAGTCCTAATAAATTAATCTTGGCGTAAAGAAAATGGAAACATTGGGGGCTAAGGTTAATGTTGGCAATTTGCTTGGCAATTTGAAGAATTACTCTTATGTTGTAATTGTTGGCAATGTAACCGAGTAGTCCAAGCGCCCTAACATTAGTAACACTGTAAAAGTGGAATTTGGATTAACATTTACGCTGGCTACCTTTAAACTCAATGTAAATAACGTTAACACCCTTTTACATATTGTCATATGAGCTGATTAAGGTTATCATAATACTACTATAAAAGAGATTCTTACCATGTGGGCAGTAAAAAACTGACATCCCAGACATGGCCCAAGCCCATCCTAAGCACAGAGGCCAGGAGCTTTTCTTTCCTTTCTTCTTTTGAAAGCTCAGAAGGCTTGGTTCTCATTTCAGACTTAAGGCCTATATTGCAGAGCCACTAGGGGAAAATCAAAATGTTTTGGCTTCATTTTTCAGGGGCTGTTGTGTTGTCCACCTTTACATACAGTCACTGGTGGAACTAACAAACGGATCAATCATTAGTTTGAATTTATTGCTAGGCTTGGCTCTGACTTGCACCACAGCATTAAATATTAAAACAAATTGTCATTAAAATTAGTCCATTTTGTGTGTTTCTTATTTCATTTTATTTTCTTTGCTTTATGCTGTTCTACAATTTAAAAAAGTGACTCATAAATACATGGATATAACATGACTAAATTAGTTCAAACCAATCAAAAACTGGGCTTTGGACTAGTATACCTGTCTCATGTTGAGCTGTCCTTTCTCCAGGGCCTGACGGAAGCCCATCTTCCCATGGAAGAAGCCACGCTGGTTTATCAGTGTGGAGGCCTGTGCGAGACTCTGACACACTGGAATGCCCTCTGACAGGTTAGCATGGAGGCCAATGGGGATGTTATGCCTGACAAAAGAAGAGATCTCACTTCATCGTATTATGTAATGCTGCCTGAAAATGTCTGAAAAGTTTAAATATTACTTTAATAAGATATTTACTGAAAAATACATCAGACCCTGTTCAACTAATGCAATGCCAAACAATGTTTTTAAGAAATATATCTTTTTCATTTAAATAATGAGGGCATTTAAGTAAGAAGCCCACCCCCCACCAAAATCAGAAGGTGTTAGGTACTTGACTTTTGAGTATAAATTAATATAGAACTAACTGAATTTGAGGTGGACAATTATGTTTAAAAATAAATTAGTCAAAGTTGTTACTTATTCCAATTCAAGTTGCATTCATATTTTTTACATTATAAATATTGTAGCAGCTAGTTGTAATTGCAACCAATTGCATAATCATCATTGGATGACAGGTGGTCACATCCAACCAGTGCAGTTGTAAAACTTCGTTCATTAATATCTGAACAGTGACAACTTTTGTAATTTTGCCTCTACACATTCACAATGGATTTGAAATGAACAAATCAAAATGAGATTGAAATGTAGATTTTCTGCTTGAATTCAAGGGGTTTCACAAAAAATTATATTAACCATTTATATAGTCTTCATTTTCCCAGGCCCAAAAGAAATTAGGAAAAAAAACAATTATAAATATGAGGATTATTTTTAAGAGACGGCCTCAAGTATGTAACCCATGGACATTACCAGATGCTGAGGTTCCACCCCTGAGATGCTTTGCCAGGTCTTTACTGCAGCTGCCTTCAGTTGTTACTTGTTTGTGGGTCTTTCTGCCCTCGGTTTTGTCTTGAGTAACTGAAAAGCCAGCTGAGTTGGGTTGGATCAGGTCACTGACTTGGCCATTGAAGAATATTCAAACTCTTTGCCTTAAGAAGCACTCCGGCTGCTTTTGCAGTATGTTTTGGAACTTTATCGATCTGTACTGCGAAGCACTGTCCTATCAGTTTTGCAGCATTTGGCTGAATCTGTATACATCATCAGTAAACACCAGTGACCAAGTTCCAATGGCAGCCATAGATGTCCATGCCACAACAGTGTCTCCACCATGTTTGACAGATAATGTGGTTTCTTTCTCCATACTCTTCCTATCATTCTGGTACAAGTTAATCTTGGCCTCATGGGTCCAAAGAATCTTGTTCAAGACTGAGCAGGCTTTTTTTAGATGTTTTCTGGCAAAGTATAATCTGGCCTCTCTGTTCTTGAATTGTACCAGTGCCTCCTTCTTGGGAGTTTTCTTGACCTTGATAGATACACAAAGGTTTTTCTTCACCAAGGAAATAATTCTGCGCTGATCCACTTTAATTTTCTGCTGTGGTCTTCCAGGCCTCTTGTTGTTAATGAGCTTGCCAGTACATTCCTTGTTTTTAAAAATAAACCAAATACTGGATTTGGCCACTCTGCCATGTGTAGGACAGATTTGTTTTGTTTTTTTCAGCCTAATGATGGCCTCCTTCATTTGCATCAATACCTCTTTGGATCCTATTTTAAAAGATCCCATGAACAGCTCCCAAATGCAAAGTCAACACTTGGAATCAACTCCACAACTTTATCTGCTTCATATATCATGAAATAACGAGGGGACAGGTGACACCTGACTATGAAAGTGATCAATTGTCCAATTGCTTTTGAGCCTCTGAAAATGAGGGACTACGTATAAAAATGGTTGTAAATCCTAAACAGTCAATGTGATATTTTAGCTAAACCCGTTGAATTAAAGCTGAAAGTCTACACTTCTATCACATCTTGATGGCTGTGTTTAATATTTATCGTGATGTACAAAGGCAAAATTACAAAAATGTTGTCCACATACTTATGGACCTGACATTAGATATTAATATTAGATATTAACATTAGATATTAATTAAGTTGTGATCCTGCACATGGTGGATGAACTGGATGAAAAGATCATATGGTGTTGTAATTTTCGACTATCATGGCTGTGACCGAATGCTGGTTTCACAATCTATATCCTATGGACAGACGAGACTTAGCTGTCTAACAATTTTATTTTGTTTGTTAAACCTGATGATGGACTCCATCGTTTGCGTCAACATCCTTTGGGACACACATTAAAAGTTCCCGCAAACAACTACCAAATGCAAACAACTGGGATCAACTCCAGACCTTTTATCTGCCTCATTTTTCATCAAATAACGAGGGAATAGGCCACACCTGGTCATGAAACTGGTCAATTGTCCAAATACTTCTGAGCCCCTGAATATTAGGGAATGTGTACAGAAATGCCTTTAATTCCTTGACAGTTAATGTATTTTTTTTAAACCTCCATGAATTAAAAATGAAAGTTTACAGTTTAATCACATCTTGATTTGTTTCATTTAGATTGATTGTAGTGGTGCATTGAGGAAAAATTGCAAAAGTTGTGTCACTCTCCAAATATCTATGAACCTAACTGTAAAAGTTTGGGAACGCCTGGGCAAATTACATATTTTGCTGATTTTTAACTTTTTTTCTAAAGTTTCATATACTGAGTATATGAAACAGCAGCTCACCAGGTCCAGGATCAACAAGGCTAGAGGACCTGACAACATCAACCTGAGGCTGGTGAAGGTGTGTATGAAGCAGCTGGCAGGAGTGCTCCAGCATGCTTTGGACCTCTCCCTGAGGGTGAAAAAGGTGTCTCTGGAAGACCAGGAAAGGACATCCCAGCATTCTCAATGACTTCAGGCCCGGGGTATTAATATCACATATCTTTAAGACCCTTGACAAGCTGGTTCTACAGCACCTTAGGACCCTGGTATGCCATCCACTGCAGTCTGCATACTAGGCTGACATTGGTGTGAGGGATGCCAACATCTATCAGCTTCCACACTCCTAGAGAAACCACAGAGCACTTCATGGTCATGTTAATTTACTTCTCTGGTCCTTTTCACCACCATTTAGCCAATCTGGCTGGCTGAGAAGCGCTCTCTGATGTGGGTGGACCAGGACCTAGTTGCTTGGGTTTCAGAGGACCTCACCAAAAAGCCGAAGTACATTAGGCTTCAAAGCTGCATGGAAGACATAGTGACAAGCAACACTGGTGCACCCCAAGGAACTGTATGGTCACCATTTTTGATCACCCTCTACACCTCTAACTCCTGCTTTGACTCAAGAATGCGCCATTTGAGCCCCTTTAACACTGGACCAAAAAAAACCCCCAAAAAACTCACACCTAGCTTTTCTATTCAGTTAAAAAAGTAAAACTGGGATTCATTTGAGAACCAGGGGTATTTGTCATCTCTGGCTCCATTTGACAGTGATGGAACCGTGACACCTGGATGGACAAGCAAATTTTTTGCCCCTTTTCCAGTTTGATGCCATGATGTGTGTCAAAATTCCAGACCCCCAGGCTTAACAGTAACCTCTTCTTTGGTGCATCACCACATGCTATTTCTTTGTGGATCTGAAATGTGTTAGGAATTTACTTATACAGTACAATATATTACCTTTTAGCCAAATCAGCTGCTTCTTTAGCTGCAGAAGCATTAACAAGCAGTGACACATTGGAAATGCCTCCAGCCTGGAAGCAGTCCACAATTCCCTGGTTCCTCCTGGGACAGTAGCCAAAATCATCTCCTGTCACCACCAGCATCATTCTGGGCTGTGGCATAATTGCTGGTCTCTGTGGAGAACACATAGGAAGAAAACAGATGAACACTCATCACAAGGGCAACTATGGTTCAGCAGGTGGAGCAGGTTGTCAATTAATCACTTAATTAACAAGTGGTTCAATCCCAAGCTACTCCTTTCCACATGTGAAAGTGTCACTGAGTATGATAGTGAGCCCCAGATTACTAACCGTGGTTAATGGCTTCCATGGTAGCTTGATGCTATCAGTGAGTGTCTGTGTGAAAGGGTGAATGAGAGGTCCAATGTAAAGTGCTTTGGATAAAAGCGTTGAAAAATACAGGAAACAGCAACCAGTCAGTGCAACATATTCATCCATGCGGTGTGTGTTTGTACACATACACAATGTAAAGGATGTTGCCCAAACCCAATGAAATAACACATTTCAAATTAATTCTGAACCACTGTGTACGATAATGTGGAGGAGGTTGAAAAGATAAAATCACAATATTTATAAAAAATAAATAAATAATGCTTATCTTTTTCGATAAGTTACACGTTATGTGACAATCCATTCTCAACTGTCTGGCTGCCCCAAAGAGGGTGCAGCCCTTTATACGGTACAAAAGTAAACTATTGCCTCAGCCTCACATTTTAAGACCCTACAATCTTTCGACGGCCACGTTTCCTCTCTGCTTCTCGATGTCACCGTGGGGAGACAGGCTATAACACCACCGACAGGCACGCCCTGGTGGCTCAAACATTTTAACCCTATTTTATCTTACGAGTGAAAATAAAGCTCGATCTTACCCATTGTATTACAAACGTTTACCCACATATGTCCCGAGTTACACAGACACGATGGTAAAGAACTCTACTTCCGCCTAGCAAGCCGCATATGTGGAGGTTGGAGTTGACGTCACCAGAACACGACGCCCTCTGCTGGAGGAAACGTGGCTTGTCCCAGTGGAAGCGCTCAGCTGCTAGCAAGGAAAACTTCAAAATAAGACGTCCGCACGTCCTTAACATTCACATTCACAAAAATCAATACAGCTACAAAACTGTATCTTTATCTGTCAGAAATTGTTTTAGTTTAATCGTCTTTACTATATATGAATATATTTGATAACATGTATTTATCATTACATCGGTAATCCTATCAATACATCCAGCTATGAAATTTGGTCTCATTAACCCTGATATCAACACTATTAAATAAAGCTTTTTGTGTTGATTCTTAACATTTTAAAAAGAAAACATACCGTTTGGTAGTGAATACTGCTTATTTGATAGCGCTCTTTGAGAAGTTGACGTAACACTTCTTTTCTGTTCATGACGACAGAATGTGTTTCAGTTCTTTTTCAATAAGTGTTTCAAGAATAACGTAGAAAGAACATTGTAGCGGGGGATGTTATATGGAGTTTTTGTAGATATGTTCGGGAACCTTGACTAGACTTTGGAATATCTCCAGTAAAACATACGTAAATATAAACAGGTTAGACGGCATTCATCTTTCACCATCATATTGCCATCGCACAATGTCTATGCCCCAGTGATCAAATTTATCACCACCCTCCCCTACGGAGAGTTTTTCTGAACATACCTTCCACAGCCCCAGCTTGACTGAACACTGTGCTCAGGACTGACTGTATTATGACGTGCACAGATGTGACTTACCTCAAGTGTGCACGTCACCGAGACTTGGAAAACCGCTGGTCACAAAGGATCATGGACTACGGGCCTCATTTCTGTGTGAAGGATCCGGACTACTATACAATATGCTCATAGGAACCAAAGAGCACAAAAGACAGAACAGGCTTAAGTCAAAGAGTCACATTCATGAAACTGTGCACACGCCTGCCTCAGTAAAAAAATCTCTTGATTATGATTAACCTGAAACCCTGCACTTTCAAGTTTTTATATCGCGCAAAAAACATTTCTATGGCTGATAATTAATGATCAATACAAATCCCACATGAATATTGATATCACCTACATATTGTTCCCATGGAGAATGGAGGCAGTGCCACAAACAAAACCATATAAACCAAGTTCATCGCCTTATATTTTATGCATTGGTACACTTTAGACACTTAGCTGTTGAAGTCACAAATTCAACATTAAAAAAACACAACACGGACTTAACTCCAAAACCAGTATACAAGTGTAACAATTTCACAGCTTATCACGAGTGTAGGTGGTTGAGAGGTGTCAGGTGAGCTGGCTGGAGGAGACGGATTGTGAGTGATGGCCTTGGCAATGCAGGCATGTGCTCACTGAAGAGATTTCGTACAAAAAAATGTTAGAAATGCCAATTCTCAGTTCTTCTAATGCAGTTTGATGATTATTCAACCAGTTAATGTGACTGAGATGAGAAGAAATCAGGGTATTATGGTTACTATTGGAGAAAGGTGAGACAGACTTTCTCGAACAGGCTACCTGGTGCATTTCAGCCGTGCTTAGGGTGGCATCGTATGACCCCAGCCTCTCCTTTGAGCACTGAGGGTCTGGGAATGTGGAGATGAGCAGGTGCTAGGTGCTCAATGGTTTAAGAATGAATCCCAAGTGTAAATGGGTAAGATCTGTATCTGTATCAAAACATGGGTCTAAAAATACATGCATATGAAATTTTCAGTCAAGTGCCAATAACCTCAGATTGTCATTTTAGTCTACTTTATTGGTAAAATTTGAAGTACCATTAGTAATCAATACATACAATATAATGGTGATATAAGTTGAGATCTATCTGATGACAGTAGTAAAAACACTATAAATCTGACATATGGTGCCAGCTACTGTAACATATTCTTATTATTGATAATCTTTATATTTCTGAAGAAGTACTAGTTAAAAATCTTGTGAAATTTGATCCTAACCTAAATTTTAATCTCAACATCAATAAGCTGGTTCAGTCTTAGAAATAACTTAGAAATACTGCAAGGATTCAACAGATGTTTAGTTTTAAAAACACCTTAACTGTCATACATGGCATCATCTCACCTTTCTGCAATATTCTTTTACTAACTTTAGCCTCTTTACACTAGTTGCCTGAGTTTTTTAGAACTGATTTCAGTATTTCACTGCTAAAGCACTGCACGACCTGGCACCTTGCTACATTACTCAGTTGTTAAGTCCATATTAGCCAGCATTTAATTTGAAATCCTCGAGCACTGAGCTCTTATCTGTTGCACAGTGATGGCTATAGACCAGGGTCTGTATTTATCAATCTTCTATGAATTGCACTTAAGAATATTCTGAAATACCAATTTAAGAAATTAAAAAAAGTTCTTAGACTGTCCCTGTAAGATCTTATATCTGCTATATTGTAAATGCTCTTAAAAAAATTCTTAGTTTATTCAGAGGCATGTTATTCTGCAATAAGATATAGAATTATTTTTTTTTAAACTTCATTTTATTTGTGTGAAAACTATTAATCCCCCAAAATAATGAACATTGGAAATTAATTATAATCTATTTATAATGTATAAATTCATTTAAGCATGGATGAAATGAAACAAACTGGCTGCAATTCAATCAAAATTATGCAGTGAGACATTCTGCTGTTGGTAGACAAAATGTGCCAGAACTCATTTGGAGAATTTGGTTCCACACCGACTCATGCAGATACTGAAACTGTAATTTTATTTGATTGTTTGCAACCAATAAATGCCTATAAAAGAGATGCAACATCCTATCAAATGTTCAAATGCAAGTAACAGACTAGATCTGATCTGTTCTAAATTATAAGGCAACAGGTAATGTATCAAATGCATATTATTATTAGACAGAAAGCGGGCATGCACAGCTCAGTTTCTACACTGTAGTCATCGAGGGTCAACTCTGAACTAGATTAGGAGACCTCTTGAGCTCTGTTAATCTTCAAGGTATTTTTAAAGAAATATGATAAGTAGAACTTTACTTTCAGGAGTTATGGGCCCTGGGCTCAGTAGTCATTTAGTTATAAGAAATTATATCATGAATACACCTGTACATGAGTGATTTGATTACACGCTAGCTTGCACAACTTAAAACAAAAGGTAATCAGACAGCTAGTGTCACAAAGTCCTGATGTTTGTTACTGTGTTTAAAAGACATCTTTCAGTTGCTTTTAAGTCCAACCATTTGCATGTGAGTTGGCCAAGCAGCACTCCCTGTAAACTTGAGGCAGGTCAAATAGGCCAGTGAAGGAAGTGATTATACTTTGAATATATTATCAGTCTTTATGGTGAGAACATTTATGAAAATAAATGTAGATCGGAAAATCACTTAATTAATGTTTGATTATTCCAATAACTTTTGTTAATAATCCTGCCACTGGAACCCAGCAAGCAGAGTTCAGCTTCTAGTTATGGTCTTTCATCCACTGCTCAGTCCACTGCACTATCTGTTCCAGGTTGCGCTCCAGGTCTTCAGGAGTATTGCTGGGCAGCTGGTGGACAATATCCTCACTGTAGGCCTCCATGGCTTCTTCATAGATGGTCTGAAATATCTCACACTGAACATTGTCTTGGAGCTTCTTCCCTGTGTAACCCCTGTCAGTCACACAGAGGACAGATAATCTCAGACAGGAAAGGGGACAGAGACCAGCCATTCCAACTCCATTGTTTACAATACTCTCAGCATGGTCTGCAGCGCATATAGCAGACTATACATCACAGCAGTGACTTACCGCTAAAGCAGGATTTAGATAAGAACAGGTATAAGACCCTAACATAGGAGTGGTATACAATCAGATCATGGCAGTGGAGACTGGTATCAAAAGGTATCTCTATAATACTCAGAATCTCCATAAGCCACTTGAAACAAGAATGGCTTACCATTATTTACTTTTTGATCCTAGCTGCTGCAAAAGGTTTGGGCTCTTCATAGATGTAAATTAAAACCTAAATTTATACTGACATTTACTTGATGGTCGACAGGCTTAAAGTCGAAATGGGGGCATGAATTAAAGGAGGTTCAGCACACATAAGAAATTGAATTGAAGTTACCTGTTTTCTAGCCGTGTGAACAGCTGAGTGTTGTCTGTGCGGAGGACAAAGACTATGTGAAACCAGCGTTCAGGAAACAGGTCACAGCCGTGATAGTCGACAATCACACCACCTTCTACCATCTTTTCATCCAGCTCATCCACCACCTGCAAGATCACAACTTGTCACAATATTTACAAGATCTAAAATTACTTGGACAAAATTTTTGTAATTTTGCCTTTGTACATCACAACAGATTTTAAATAAAGCAATCAAGATATGATTGGGAAGGATTTTAAGTTTTGATTCAAAGGGTTTAACCGTTTATGAATTACAGCCATTTTTATGCATCATCCCGCATTTTCAGTCTCAAAAGTAATTGGACAATTGATCAGGTTCACAATTAGGTTTCACCTGTTCCCTCATTATTTCATGATAAATGAAGGAAATAAAGGTTCTGGAGTTGATTCCAAGTGTTGACTTTGCATTTGGTAGCTGCTCATGGTAACTTAATTTGTATTCCAAAGAGCTATTGGTGCAAATGAAGGAGGCCATCATTAGGCTGGAAAAACAAAACTCTCAGACAAATGAAAGAGACTTTAGGAGTGGCTAGATCAACAATTTGGTACATTCTTAAAAACAAGGAATGCACTGGCGAGTTCAGTAATAACCAAAGGCCTGGAAGACCATGGAAGACAACTAAAGTGATTGCAGAGTGCTTTCCTTGGTAAAGAAAAACCCTTTACAACACAGGCAGGTAGAGAACACTTACCAGGAGGGAGGCATATAATTGTCAAAGTCTACAATCAAGAGATGCTTTAATGAATGTAAACACAATGGGTTTACAACAAGGCACAAACCCCTGGTAACACTCAAGAACAGAAAGGCTATATTAGACTTTGCCAGCACCATGCTGATTTTGTGGCAGTGTTTCTCGGTTTCTGTGCAGTACAGATCAGCATTTCAGAACCAGGTTCAAATGTTGCATATGTAATTAAATCACCCTGTCCTCATCCAAAATCGGGCACTGGTACTCTTCATCATAGCCATCATAAAGCTGTCCTGTGGAAAGAAAATCGGGATCATGAAAACAGCCTCAGGATGACTGCGAATGATTTACATTTATTTGCATCTATAAAGTCTAAATGCTAACCATTCTAAACCTGAGAGAAGATCCAAAGCAGAGCTAGCTCTGACAGCACTAGGACACTGACCAATAACGGTTTTAATTTGTGATTCAATAGAAGGATGAAGGAGAAGGATGTTCCATCGCCTAGAAATCTTAAAATCAGGGTTAGATTTTTATCTCAGTTTGTGTTTCGGTTAGTTGTGAAGTCTATTTAAGTTTTACCTTCCTGTGCTAGGTCTCCTATGTTAACATAGTTCAGTCCTGTCCGCTGGGCTAGCTCCTTTCCTAAAGTGGTCTTTCCAACACCAGGGGTTCCTGTATGAGAGAGGAATAACATTCAAGACATAGATTAGATTTCATTCATTAAACATTCAGTGCTACATTATTTTAAAGGTGAAGTAATGCATACTGATCATCCGGTGAGATCTGATCAGGCTGTTGAACAGTATCTATGGCTGCAACTGCCTTGCAACTACCCACCTGGCATTTAATATTTTGTTAATGGTTAGAAATTAGGTGATGATGGTGGTGGTACTGGGAGATGATTTCAGCGGCAGTCTTGGAAGGAACCAAGGGAGTGTTTAGTCCTTTGAGGTCATGCTCTGCTGCCAGTTTTTGCTAACAGGTAGTGGTGGTGCTGATAAGGTGATGTTATATGTATAAAACCTTTAGTGATGCAACTAATGATTATTCTTATTAAGATTCCATTCATTTTAGCACCCAATCCATTCATTATCTGGTCTATTAAATATCCCAAAATAATGAAAAATGTCTCTCACAGTGTCCGAACAGCATATTGATGCCTTCAAATGTCATGTTTTATCCAACCAACACCCCAACACTGAAAGATATTCAGTTAACTTTGATAAATAACTGAGAGAAGCAGAAAACCTTCACAGTGCAAGCGCTGCAACAATGTTTGCCGTTAACTTGTTAACTGTTTTGAAGGATCAATTTTCAAAAATACCACCAATTCATTTTCTGTCAACCAACCAGCTACTCGTGTTATCACATAAGTTACTCTATATACACATGTAGTAGGTGGTTTGTGCATGGTAATTGATGGTTACAGTATATGTGCAGTGGATTCTGAAAGTATTCAGACCCCTTCCCCTTATCACATTTTGTTATTTCACAGCTTTTACATACAGCCTATTTATTTTTTTCCCCTCATCAATCTACACCAAAAATTCTGCTACAGTGATTTTTCCCAGCAGACAATGGCCTCCATAATTCTTAATTCTAAGAAGTTTGGAACAACATCGACTCTTCCTAAACCCGGCTGCATGACCAGACTAAGCAATTAGGGGGAGAAGGGCCCTAGTAAGAAACATGATCAGGACATGACATGTGGGGAGTTGGGAAACACTTTCAGAAGGACATCCACCTACATCATGATCTAATGGTGATCCAAATCAAAATGAAATAATGCCATTAATTAAACAGTCTGTATATTCAGTAAGTTAATTTTTCCATTCAAAACCCCCAAAAACATGCGCTTTACACTAAATTCATTAAAGCAGTGAATGCCTTGGTGAATTTGAAGGATAAGAAAGGCAGACTGGTGACATAGAAGTAAAAGTACATATATTAAAATAAAAGCCAACATGGTATCCTAATTAAGTAATTATTAAACCTAACATGACCAGCATAGGTCCCCATGTGTTGTCAAATTATTATCCTTCATTTGCATCAACACCTCTTTGGAACGCATATTAAAAGTTCCCATGAACAGAAATCAAATGTGGTTACCTTCCTAGGAAGAGTATATCAAAGTATAAAACATGTGATTTCCTGTTTGCCAGTAGGTGGCTCTCTCTGAGTATTGCCATGTAGATTTCTTCAGACTGGGAGTCTGATCATACAGATGAAGTTTGGGGCAGATGGACAATGTTTATTTGAGGTACAACAGCTTCCTGTTTCATTGTGAAATTCACCATGCAGGCACAAACACACTGTTTAACAAAATCTCAAGAGCTTTGCAATTTAGCGTCATGAAAGTCAGGAGGCTTTTCTAACCACATTTGAGGTGGATCTGATCAACCTTGTAGAGATTAGATTGCTCTGACCAAACCTGATGTCGATCCAATATCAAAAACAGTACCAAAATGTGCAGTAAATTCAAAATGGCCTACTTCGTTTTATGTTTAGGGTAAGGCTCCAAGAGGATTTTTTTGTAAGTTTTGGGATGTTACATGTTCCTACTTAATTTTTAATGAGAAGGTGAAACGGACCACGAGGACTACTCCATGGAAATTTTGAAGGGGGTGTCATCAAGCCATTTCAGCACACTCATGCACAACAGCCGTAAAGTATGTAAATTTTCACTATGTCTAATGCAGGTGCAAAGTTTTATGAGATTTTGAGCACTTAAGCCCCTCAGAAATGAGATTTGTTAATAACAACAACAACAACAGTAATAATTCCATGAATAAGCATAGAAACTTCAATAGCATCCTCACATGGGTCAGTACTTAGAGCCTAATAGTGATTTGTAATAGTTTGTGCCAAGAACTGTTCCAGCTCTAGCATCATCAAGCCCTACAAAGATCTTCATTTATGCAGATTATCTATGTGTGTATATCTCTATCCATACATCTACTGATTTTTTTTTTTTTTTTTAACCCTGTTATAGAACCTTTGCTTATATAATGTTGCAGTTCTACAGAATGGCCATTATATCCTCTTGGCTTTTATTTTGTTATATTTCCTTTTACTTCCGTGTCACCTGTATTTTTTTTATTGTTCAACTCAACGAGGAAAAAAAGGAATTTGCATACATTAGAGGCGGACCGTTTTTCTTAATTTGGTTTCCCAGCTGTTTATCAGATTTTTTGGTTTGGTTTCAGACAAAAACTGAACTGCCTGAACATACATGACGGAACTAAACCATACCTCATGCTCATAGCTGTAACATAACATAACACAACACAACATAAAAAGTGAAAGGTCTGCGAAACGACAGCCGAAGTGTCTGTCACCTGTTAAAAGAAGGTTCGGTCGCTTCCTCATCTTCATAGCTCTCGAGCAGCCGACACGTGTCCTGATGATGGCCTTGATGAAAGAAAGAACAGTGCTGTTATCTCCTCTTGCCAATCTAAACGGAGTCTTTCGTCATAAAAATGTAAAGAGACAAACCTGTAAAAACGGAAGCTAACAGAATGCAAGACTTAAGCACCTAGCGAGTTTTTGTCGTCGCAGCCCTCCAGCATCAAACCTCCTCACACAAATACCTCCGCGAGCTGAGGCTTCCCGTCACATTTACGTCAGTGGACAGTCAGTTTGCGGCATTCCGAGTACACGGAGTTTAAATATGTAAACTCAACTCTCCTTCATGGCTCCTCTAACTTTTAACTAACACCGACGTTACTCCCGCTTTGATCCAGATAAGAGAACTCTAGAGACGGAATCTCCCAAGTCCTTCTCTGACACATCAAATGACCAAACAACGTAAGTTAATACAGAGACATCATATTAGCTTTAACTAATTCCACCGCCCGCAGCCAAAAAGCCATTGTAGCTAGTTAAACTACCGTTCTCGTCTTCCCGTCACATTCAAATACATTAAAACGTTTTTTTTTATCAGGTTTATCGGGTATGTGTTAGATGTCTGTGCGTGGATATCCGAATGCGCTTTCGGCGGCACAACAACGAGGAAAAAGAAGTTAAACTGAAGATATTGCAACATGGCACCTTAAATATCCCGCACCCTTTGTTTCTGCAGTTTACTAAGAGAAGTATATCCTGTATTTACTGCCTTTTTTGCCAGATCTAACAGCCTATTTCCACTGCTTTTTAAGTTCGCAGTTCTTCGATGAACTACTCCCTTCAATGTGAAGGATGAACAATCTTTCTATGGGAGACAAAGCTACTTCAAGCAAGGTAAGTTTTTTTTTTTTAACATAATTACATTACATGATTTGTTTTCTATAAGCAAGCATCATCAACAAGCCATCTGAGGAGTACATTTGTTTTTTTATAGTTTTATGGACAGGTGTTTCTACAATTTCTCACCCGGTGATATCAGTGAGTGTAAGCTAAATAACAGAAACACTTCTGGGTATAATAAAATCAATACAATTTCACAATACCACTAAATACATCCTGCAATATGATCATAAAGCTCATTGAAAGAATTTCACTATAATCTGAACATTATGACCTTCATGAAGGAGGATTTATTGCAGGACTGTTTTGTATTTGACTGCATTAGTCTTTACCAGTATTTACCTAATAAATTGTAATCTAAATTTTTTTTCAGCACCTTGATTTTTTTGGCTGTTTTTTAAATTGACATAATTCATAATTCGGTGTTTCTGTTGTGGTAAAGCACAAATAAACGTCTGCACATTTTAAAAGTAAGTAATCATTGAATCTTCTTTTTTTAAACTAAATTGAAACTAAATTTAAACTAAATTTGAACCATTTAGCAGCTGAATACAATCAAGGATTTTCTTTCTACAATGGAAATCAAATGTTTTGGGTTTGAGGGGTTTACGTCTGGACATTATGCTGCTCTTCCATCGTGTCAAGCCACTATATGGTTCTTCTCTTCTAATGTTTTTGGTCATTATTTTGTTGTAGGATTAATCCCTGACCAACCAGTCTGTCTTTGTTATTTGCCTTTTACTTGACATTATGATGGAAATATACAGCCCTACTTCCTGCAATACAATGTGGTCCTCATAATGCATCACAGGGTGTAATATCACTAGTGTTCCAACACTGCTTTAGTACAGACAGAGGGTTTGTAAGACATCACGGAAGCTGTGGCACCTGTAGAAACTGGTTGCATTATCTTTCAAGGCTTCATTTATTTCATTCATGCAGAAAAACTTCAAGTCAACCCATTACTTGATCCCTTTAGAAAGCCTGTTTTATATAAAGTTTACAAAATTTGTCTGTGTTTGGTGACCTAAACTTTTTTTTTTTTTTTACTGAAAAACCTTAAATTGCACAAAGGTACCTTTCATCTTTGTGCAATTTAAGGTTTTTCAGGGGACTTGAAACCACTTAAATGGCAATTAAACTAGAAAATGGAGGTGTCCTAAACTTTTGACCTGTAGTGTATATGATACCATTGACACTGAAGATGGACCAATGAGACCCAGTGAAAAGCATAGTTTTCTTGACAGTTTTACATATTGGAAACAGCTTTGCCTCCACTTAATTGCACAATCACATGGAACATATGTTCCAGATTTCTTCAGGAATAACTTAATTTCTACCTACCTCAATAGCCAATGATAAGGTTGCACCTTCTTAATAAGCAGACTGTGCTCTTTGAAGAGCTATTTAACATCGGCTTCTGTCGTGTAATCGTTTTTAATGTGGCTGTACTTCATAAATATTCACTTTCTGTAGGTATCCTCCTTCATTCATTCCTTATGAATCATTAATCACTTATGTTTGAATGTATCTGAAATAGGTCAACTGCTGGGTAGATCCCTCTTTCAGTGATTTGCCAGGGGAAAGCTTTTCTCTGTCTGGAAGGAAAAAGGGAAGCCAGATTTCATGCTACAAGAGGGCGAGGAAGAGGAAAGGAGATGCCTGTGGCTCCGACTCTCATACGTCCTACTTCCTGAAAGAGCCAGCCCAGAGGAACCAGTATGAGCCCTGGGTGGACAGATATTTTCCCCGTACACAAGTCAGCATCATCACTGTTTTACATTTGTTCTAGTATCCATATCTGAATATCTATATATCTGAATTCAGTCAGTAACTCTTATGAATCCAAATGGCCACCCCCAAGACTTGACTTGTTACCGTGGATATTAAAAAATGCCTACTACTTGGCTCTGTAGACCTTAAGAGAGTACTCTCTAGACAATATTCACATTGGCAATTTATTTTCAATATCAAGACTCAATTTACACAGATGGGTGAAAAAATTAAAGGAAAAACCATGTGCTGCCAGAACAGCTTTAGTTCTCCTTGGCATTGATTTTCCAAATCTCTGCAATTCTACTGGAGGGATGAACACTATTTTTCCAAAAAATATTCCCTCATTTAGTGTACTCATCAAAATATTCGGTGACTCCTTGTGCCCTATGGATGGGGGTACTGTCATCCTGGAACACACCACTCCCATCAGGATAGAAATGTTTCATTATAGGATAAGGGTGACAGAACAGCCTTACACTGATGTGCAGTGACCCTTCCCTCTAAGGGGGCAAGCAGACCCAAACCCTGCCAACAAAAGATCCCGTATATGTAGCATTCAGACCAGTGCCATTCCCTGGGTGTAGGCCACACATACAGTTGGGTTCATTGCCTTTATACACCACCCCAACGAATCTGAAACAAAGCTATCAAGATGTGATTGAAGCGTAGGCTTTCCGTTGAGGGATTATGACTGTTTTTATACATAGTCCCTCATTTTCATAGACTCAAAATAAAATGGGACAAACCATCATAATTATAAATACAAGGATTAATTCCAATAATCAGATTAAAATCCTTTGCAGTCAATGGCTGCTTGAAATCTATAATATAATTTATGGATGAAAGGACCAATCCAGTAAACGACCTACCTGACAAAACAAGATACTTCTTTACATTAACTAAAAAAAAAAATGCTGTAAATCTAAATCCAAGACAGTCCTGCTGAATAATTTGCAGCATTGAACTTCAGGCCTATTATAGCTATAGGTATTCAAGGCATAGTTTATAAATGGTATGAAAAAATATCAGATTTTTATTAAATTTCTATTATCTTACTGTACTGTATATATTGTCATATCACCTAACCCTACTTCAAATAAATGTATTACATTTGTATATCTAAATTTTGTGTACTTATGCAGTAGTTTGCCACATTTCATTGAGAGATATGATTATGTCCTCAGAGCTGATTTCCTTTTTCATTTTTTCCTAAAAGTAGCACTGATCAGGGGCTTAGGTTTATTTGATTTGAGTGTGTGGAGGCAGAAGGAGGCTGTATTTCTGGCTGTGATAAAGGTTCAAATCTGAACCTTCAAATCTCTAATAATGGTTACCATTTGTGTTTTCTAGGCTGAGCTAGCTGTCCACAAGAAGAAGATAGAAGAAGTGGAGAACTGGATGAGACTTATCACAAACTCATCAAAGGTAACAGAAGAGTCTTTTTTTAGTTTAACAATCAGTCATTCCGCCAACTGAACTTTGGGCCAAAGACTTCCTAAGTCTTTGAGTAATATTGCGCCAGTTCTGAACTTTTTATTTAGTGTTGTGAATAACAACACATCCACCGCCTTCCAGTCATCTACAGTCATTTAATGGGTCCTGTCTAGAGACCAAGACATGTCAAGAACTAATCTTGCTGTGTGAGCTATGATGATCTTAAAGTACCAGAAGTTTTAAGTCAAGCTGAAGGTTCAAGTTTAGCCTGCCTGTTGTCATCTACAGGGTGGTATCTTACTGCTGACAGGACCATCAGGCTGTGGAAAGACTGCTACAGTCCAGGTTTTGTCTCAGGAGCTGGGCATTAGGATTCAGGAATGGATCAACCCCACCAACCAGGAGCCATACAACAGCAGTCAGCATGGTCAGGAGAAACCCTCTCTGTCCTACCTGACTCATACCTATCATTGTCACTGTCAAACTAAGAATTAGGATGAAGTTAATAGGATTGATATAAAGAAAATTAATCTTTTTGGATGTAAAACTGCCCCCGCATGGCCAGAAAAAAATGCTTTTGTTGGGGCTCCATCAGCGAGGAGTTGGTGCTGATGTATTGGATTGGTTTATTTTGAAAGATGTTTCTAATATTTTGTCCTATGGGGATTAATGGTTTTCAATGAATGGAGGCAAAATGGTTCAGTGTGATAAATAATCTCAGGCACCTACACAACTATTCTGTTTCAGTGTACAGGCTTCTCCACCCTGTTGTTCTGGTGTGTCTCTAATTCTTTATTGTTTGTCAGAATGGAGGATGAATGGCTTGTCCTGCAGCTCCCAATTATCCCAGTTTAAGGAGTTCCTCCTCAGAGCCAACAAGTACAACTGCCTGAAGATGGCAGGGGATCCAGGAGCTACAGACAGGAAGCTAATACTGGTGGAGGTATGTACTACATTTTTAACTGAAGCCATTTCCTGTAATTATCCCATGTGTCATTCCAAGTCATTTCAATAACAAAATGCAAAGGCTGTGGAAGATTTTCACACATCAGCCCATTTATCTGTTTTTGGCTCTTATCTGGGGTCAGGTCTTAGTAGCAGCGAGTTAAACAAGGTTCTCAGGTTGCTGTCACAACAGACACCTATGACCTTATGACTGCAACTCAAAACAGCTTCCTCCCCAGTGGAGGCCCTGAACGTGGCCCACATTGATTCCATCTACTCAACCTACCCCAGGATACATGAAAAGTTCTTCCAAAGGTGGGAATTGAAGACCTCACTGACAAGGGACTGAGCCAGGCATTCCCAAGCAACCTTACTACATATTAGGTCTGTCTGGCAGCCTCCCCTGCCACCTGATCTGACTCATCACTAGATGACCAGGTGTAAAATAAAATAAATAACTGGTTGTTACTTTTAATTATATTTATTTAATACGGTAGTGTTCAAAATAATAGCAGTCCAATGTGACTAACCAGTTTAATAACTGTTATTAGTATACTTTTTATTGCTACATGGCAAACGAGTTACCAGTAGGTGCAGTAGATTCTCAGAAAACCAACAAGACCCAGCATTCATGATATGCACGCTCTTAAGGCTGTGCAATTGGGCAATTAGTTGAAAGGGGTGTGTTTAAAAAAAATAGCAGTGTGGCATTCCACCAGTGAGGTCATCAATTTTGTGAAAAAACAGGTGTGAATCAGGTGGCCCCTATTTAAGGATGAAGCCAGCACTTGTTGAACATGCATTTCTCTTTGAAAGCCTGAGGAAAATGGGTCGTTCAAGACATTGTTCAGAAGAACAGCGTACTTTGATTAAAAAGTTGACTGGAGAGGGGAAAACTTATAAAGAGGTGCAAAAAATTATAGGCTGTTCAGCTAAAATGATCTCCAATGCCTTAAAATGGAGAGCAAAACCAGAGACACGTGGCAGAAAACGGAAGACAACCATCAAAATGGATCAAAGAATAACCAGAATGGCAAAGGCTCAGTCAATGATCAGCTCCAGGATGATCAAAGACAGTCTGGAGTTACCTGTAAGTACTGTGACAGTTAGAAGACGTCTGTGTGAAGCTAATCTATTTACAAGATCCCCCGCAAAGTCCCTCTGTTCAAAAAAAAGGCATGTGCAGAAGAGGTTACAATTTGCCAAAGAACACATCAACTGGCCTAAAGAGAAATGGAGGAACATTTTGTGGACTGACGAGAGTAAAATTGTTCTTTTTGGGTCCAAGGGCTGCAGACAGTTTGTGAGACGACCCCCAAACTCTGAATTCAAGCCACAGTAAACAGTGAAGACAGTGAAGCATGGTGGTGCAAGCATCATGATATGGGCATGTTTCTCCTACTATGGTGTTGGGCCTATTTATCGCATACCAGGGATCATGGATCAGCTTGCATATGTCAAAATACTTGAAGAGGTCATGTTGCCTTATGATGAAGAGGACATGCCCTTGAAATGGGTGTTTCAACAAGACAATGACCCCAAACAAACTAGTAAACGAGCAAAATCTTGGTTCCACACCAACAAAATTAATGTTATGGAGTGGCCAGCCCAATCCCTGGACCTTAATCCAATCGAGAACTTGTGGGGTGACATCAAAAATGCTGTTTCTGAAGCAAAACCAAGAAATGTAAATGAATTGTGGAATGTTGTTAAAGAATCTTGGAGTGGAATAACAGCTGAAAGGTGCCACAAGTTGGTTGACTCCATGCCACACAGATGTGAAGCAGTTATAAAAAACTGTGGTCATACAATTAAATATTTGTTTAGTGATTCACAGGATTGCTAAATCCTAGAAACAAAAGAGTTTGTACAAAATTGTTCTGAGTTTGTAAAGTCAGTGGCAGACACTGCTATATTTTTGAACACACCCCTTTCAACTAATTGCTCAATTGCACAGCCTTAACAGTGATTAATCTGGTTAGTCACATTGGACTGCTATTATTTTGAACACTACTGTATCCAGTATTTAAGGACCTCTTGGACATTTGTTTGTTAGGATAGAAAATCATAGTAAAAACAGTCTCTATTTCAATTCTCTTGAAACTTTCAAATTTAGTAAAACGATAAATATATTTGAGTAACGCATTTCTGATTTCTTTTATATCTTTCCATCTGCAATGACATTCTAGAGTTTAGGGTGAAAATCATAAACTTTTGTAGAAAAGACTGCCTCATCTGAAATGGATTTATTCAACTGTGAGTTTCTGTTAATTTTTTTTTGACCATGTTATATGACATTGTAAAATTTGGTGATGAACTAATAAATCCTGTTCCTTCTGAAGCCACATTTTGTGACACCATTCTAGAGGGCTTCTAATGTTTCAAATGATGATTCAAAATAACCATAGTTGGATGCAGAAATTTGTAAATGTGTTTTCTCCGGGGGTAGTAGATGAAGAACATGAATATGTATGAATATGTTTCGCTCTTTAAGCTGCTGATTGATTCAAAGAATTGCCACAAATAGAAGGTGGAAAAGACAAGACTCATAGACATGCTACTTTATATTTAAACCTGATACTCTGTTTAAATTAATTAGGTTATACACCTGAGTTAACACTTGCTGAATTACTTCCTCAGGACTTGCCAAACCAGTTCTACAGACAGCCTGGCAGCCTGCACGATAACCTGAGGTGAGAGAAGGTTGGGTTTCATCCTACAGTTCCTTTCAAAGTTTCACACAGAAAACCAGGAGAAGTTTCAATGATGGCAAACAGATGTGAACCCACACGTAAAAAGTAATGTCAGAAACATAGGGACCAGTACCAGCACTCCTGGTCTAACTTTGCAGATTTTAGTGTCTACATTTTTGTGTTGAAGAGAATGAGGTCTTGAGACCTTTCTTGCTTTCCAGTCATTTTCATATACCATGTTTGAACCTTAGCATCAGGAATTGATGGGCCTGATGAAAGCCACGCTGGAGAGGGTGTTCACTGATTCTACATTGTATCTTGCTGTGTATCTTTCAGGCGCTTTGTGAAGACCAGTCGATGTCCCCTGGTGTTCATAGTGTCAGACAGTCTGAGTGGAGACGGCAGCTCACGCTTTCTTTTTCCGCGGGAGATCCAGGAGGAGCTGGATATCAGCAGCATCAGGTTCAAGATGATGAATATTGCAAGCCACATTAGAGGCCAAAGACCCCTTGACAAATGTGCATTGCAGTTTTCTCTGAGTTTAAAGTTGTAATCTGCATGTATTCAGCACCTGATTTACTAAGAGAGTATCTAATAACACAGTCAGCTCCTGAGCTGGACCTCATACTGAACCTTCAGAGACACTGCCTGTGGAGGAGAGATCAGAGGTGGGATTTGTCTGAGGTCACTAAACTCAGAAGAGCAAAAACATGGTGATCCTGATACCAACCTTTTTACTTTCACTTCAGCTCTACCAGAGAAAAACTTTTACTGTTATTACACAATTAGGAGATATATGAAGTAAATTAGGTAATAATAAGACAAATCAAAAACAAAGAAAATACTGAAAGTGTCACATCTGTGCCTCAGAACCATCACATTTTGCCCTCAGTACTGAAATGTAGATTTGTCACAGTCTATGTGATGAGTTTAAAGTGGCAAAAAAAGTGTTCTTTTATTTACATCAACTGCAGAGAGAACCAGGCCTATAGTTCAGATTACCCCTATTTTATGTATTCCATCATAATTTATTAAGAAGCCTTCTTTGCTCTGTGCTCATCTGTTGTAATTTGCAGCTGTGGGTTAGCAGGCTGTTGAATAAAATCATTCCTTGCCTACTCCTTTGGATCCTCTAAAGGAGCACTGAATTCCCCTGAACAATTTTTTTGTGTTCTGTTTCCAGTTTCAATCCAGTGGCTCCAACCACAATGATGAAGGTCCTGACCCGCATTTCAACCTTAGAAGGAGGAAGGGTGAGGGGAAGCCTTGCAGTTGATTACATATTTGGATATAGATTTTTTTATACTGAATATTTTCTCATAATTCCAAGCAGAGCTGTGGGAAGATATGTGTCCCAGACCAGGGAGTGTTGGAGAACCTGTGTTCAGGAAGCTCAGGAGATATTCGCAGTGCCATCAACAGCCTCCAGTTTTCCTCCCTCCCAGGTCAGGCATAAATCCAAACCTCACCACACCAGAGGAATAAAGAGTGTGCATGTGCATACCATAAAATCTGTTATGAATCCCTTTTGACTTAAATGACCTCATAGCTTTTCCTCAGAACAAATATTGTGGTACCAACTGACCTCAAAGACCTTCTTAATTTGTAAATATCTAGACATGTCATTGGAAAAGGGGATGATGTGGAGGGTGGAAAAGGACAGACCTGTGGCTTCCATGAGAAAAACTGTTTCAAGAACACACCAGAGGAAGAAGTCCAAACAGACAAAAGAGCAGGAAGAGAAGCAGGCTATTGGGGGAAAAGATGCTTCTCTGTTCCTGTTCAGAGCACTGGGAAAGATCCTGCACTGCAAACGTGAGTCATATATCCAAGTTTCCATAAAAGCTTTCCATCTGTTTTCCCTCTGTTCTGCAATGAAAAGAGACAAACCAACAATGACAGATATAAGTCCCTCTCATGCCGCCAAAAAGCCTCTGACCTATCAAGGCATGGACTCTAAAAGACCTCTAAAAATATCCTGTGGTATAAGGCACCAAGATGAAAGTATCAGATCCTTTAAGTCAGGTACATTGTGAGGTGGTACCTCCATGTATGGGAATTGTCTTACATCTCAGACATGCTTGATAGGACTGAGATGTGGAAAATTTGGGAGGCTAAGGCAACAGCTTGAGCTCTTCATCATGTTCCTCAAACTATTCCTGAACAGTTTTGTGGTGGGTGCATTATCCTGCTGAAGGAGGCCACTGCCATTTAGGAATACCGTTGCCATGGCCCCAAGGTTTTCCCAGCAAAAAATTACCCAGAGCATCGTATTGCTGCTGGCTTGCTTTCTTCCTATAGTAGCACCTTGTTGCTTTCTCTTGCCCTGTCAAACAATGCGATTCATCAGACCAGACCGCCTTCTTCATTTGCTCCATGGTCCAGTTCTGATGCTGGCATGCCCATTGTAGGCGCTTTAGGTGGTGGACAGGGGTCAGGATAGGCAGACAGATGTGAAGCCCGATAATTAACAAGTGCTAGCAATGTGTATGCTCTGAGAGCTTTCTATCGTATCAAGCTTTAAGGTTTTCAGCAGTTTGTGGTACTGTAGCCCTTCTGTAGGATTGCTCCCTATGTGCATCAGTGCCCCCCGGGTGCCCATGGCCCTGTCACCGCTTCACTAGTTGTCCCCCTTGGACCACAGTTGGTGGGTAAAATAAAACACTGCATACCAGAAACACCCCACAGACCTGCTGTTTTGGAGATGCTCTGACCCAGATGTCTTCTGACCCAGTTGTCTTGTCATCACAATTTGGCCCTTGTCAAAGTCACTCAGAGTTGATTTGTTGGAAGCAGAAAAAATGGGCAAGCATAAGGATCGTAATTTTTCAGCTTAATTTTTTCACTTGCTGCCAAACATATCCCACCCCTTGACAAGTGCCATTGTAACGACAAAATCCATGATATTCACTTCACCTGTCAGTTTTTTTTTAACGTTGTGCCTATAGTGCATCTTCATAGCAGTAATTACACTACTGAACTGAACACACACACAGTAGTTTATTTTGACTTAATTTCACATACACTTCCTACTACCAGAAATACTGACTACAACACCAAATGTGGGTTAATCCACTGTTAAAAATAGTGCATTGTGGACTATTTGACTATCTGCTGATGTCATATGTTGAAAAAATTACAGTGGGCAGCTGTTTTAGGAAACTGTTGATCGTTGACAAATTAAACTTTTAGATTTTTTGAGTTATGTTTATTGATTTCTATTTGCAGTAGGAACCAATGGTGCTGAGAGCAACAGATTAACACAATGTTGGTTTCGATCTTTTTACGGGATTTGTTGACAATAAGAAAAATATACATAATAATGCCAGCCTTATCTATTAAGATCTTGATTTCAGAGATTAAAATATAATCAACAAAAGGAATCTGATATAGAGGTATGTTTTTAATTGGAATGCATTGGTGATTCTTTACTTGGCAGAAATGTCTGTTTTTTCACAGTAAATTGTCTAAGCAGGAAGTAACTTTCATTCATTTTTTAGATCAAGTTTTATCTGAAGCATTGGGATTATGAGGATCAAAAGAAACACAATTTCAAGTGTTGGATAAACCAAATGGTCGGTCAGTTTCTGTCAGTACTCTTTGCTGATTTACTTGCTGAAAGCCTATGCAGCAGCTAGAATCTGATCACTGAGGAGGATGAATGCTGTAATTGTAAAATTGTAAATGTTACTGATGTTGTTGAAAATGTTAGGGTGAAATTAACTAATGGCAAGCAAAAAGAATGATGGAGAAACACTGCATCTGTAAAAATTCTCCAAAGAGTGCCGAAGAGCTGAGTGTAAATGGTGAAAATTAAAATGCACATTCACTATTACATCTATAAAGAGAGACTTCATTTCAATAATCTTCCTGAACATCATCAACAAACACATTAATACTGCACACACTTTATTTGTCAGTCAATAGGCTGATCACTCCTCCAGCAAAAATGGACACTGAACTCCTTTCAAATGATGAATACAATGAGTTCTAACAATGACCACGATAGCTGAACATATTACACTAGTTCTCAGATCTCTGCGTTGGCTAGAGGGGTCTGAAAGAATTTACTTCAAAATATTGTTAGTTGCCTATAAAACACCTAATGGTTTAGAGCCCAAGTGCATCTCTGGCTTGCTTGCACACTATGAACTTTCTAGACCTCGCCGTCACAGACCAGTCTGCTAAACGTTCCAAGGAATAAAACAAACAGGTCAGAGCTGCATTCACTTATGCTACGCATAGCTGGAATAAACTTCCAGAAGACTTTAGATGCACCCCATCTCTGGCTACTTTTAAAACAGACTGAGGACTTTTATATTCAGCTCTACTTTTATTTGTTAATAATAATTGCTCTTTGACTACTAAATGCACCTGAACTTTTTATAGATTTGATTATTTTTACTTTTTTTTTTTTTTTTTTGCATTTTTATACTTTCTAATATGTCTCTTATTTCTATGATTTTATTTTTTATTTATCTTTTTTGATAAATCACTTTGAAATGCTTACATGTATGAAATGTGCTATAAAATAAATTTCCCTTGCCTTGTCTTGTTTAACTGTAGCTTTGGTTAATCAAACATTATAGTAGTTCAGTATTTGTAACTAACATGGAGGGAAATAGTTTGTATACCAGGTTGTTTGTCATCAACAGGGGGGAATCATGAAGGTGCTGAAGCAGCTGAAAGGGCCTCTGGACTTGGTCTATCATCTCATCTGTCTCATCATTACAGAGAAGCATTATTAGTAGACCCTGAGGTAAAAAAAGGGGTTTTAAATTGCTTCTTTGTTTTCTTTATAAGCTTAAACAGGTAATAAACTTGCTTCAGTGTCCTTGTAGTCTTTCGGAATGCTTAGAATTCATCTATCTGTCTTTTTTTAGTTGGTTGTTGATCGTTCACACATGTCTGGAGACTTCTTCAATCTATACCTCCACCAGAACTACCTGGATTTCTTCTCGGAGGTGGAGGATGTGGAACGAGCCACCGAGTATTTGTCTGATGCTGACCTGCTTACTGCTGACTGGATGGTCAGTCTTTCTCTTGATGTTAAAAGCAGCACAAGGGTTTATAATACAGAGACAGGATTTTAAAACTCTGGGAAGTTCTAACATCCGCAGTTTTTTTCTCCTGTGTAGTAAGTACTACTAGTACAACTTTATTAAATTTATTTGGTTAGTATTGTTATTGCCTGTGTACTAACAATATAGTCAATGATGGATTGAGTTTGAACAACAATCTGTGTTGCCTGTGCTGTGCTGTCTTCAGAGTCGCAGTACCATGGGGGATTATGGTTCTTCAGTGGCAACCAGGGGGCTCCTTCACTCGAACTCTCAGCATGTTTCTGTTGGCTTCAGACCGCTGCACAAACCCAACTGGCTGCTAATCAACAAGAAGGTAGGACACAATGGGGGTGATACTGTGTCATTAGCTTAGTTGCAGTTTATGGTTTAAAATTAAGATCTGGAGCAAAGACACAAGGTCTTTTAAACTTAAAGGCCAAAAGAGATTTATTGAGAAAAACTAAAATTATTTTGGTTATGGTCATGGTTGTTTAATAAAGACACAATTTTTAAAAGTCCGTGAACAAACACCACTGTCAAAAAAGTGTGTATACTGTGTACACACTGAGATGAGTATTGTCTCTCTAATAATGAATGGCTAAATCCAATTAAAGCCTTAAGAGGGAGAATTTTTTTTGTAATGTCAACATAACGTCGCTAAACACTTAAAAAAAAAACAAAAACAAAGTTATACATGCTGTATAACATTGACCCTGAAACCTCACTATAAGGCAAGATTGGCTGACATGATAGTGGACTTCAGGTGGATCTCTGACCTTGTCTCTTGCGTATAAATACTTTTTGTGTGGTCAAAATACTGGAAAAAAAAAAAAAAAAATTTCACATGGCCCTATAGTCCAGAACACTTGAACAAGACATTGTGTCATTTGACATTTCACACAGAATGCATCAAGTTTTTACAATGTAAAATTATCCAGCTCAACATATTGAGGACAGTTACCTTGATAGGAAGATGTGCTTAGTGGTTTGGACATTACACAGAGTGTGAGTTGACTGACATGAATGAAAAGCCTTGCTCCTTATTCTTGACTTGACTATATATATCCTCTGTCTCTCAATCTCTGTCTCTTTCTTTGTTTTTCTCTGTATTTCTTGGTTTCTTTGCTTTTTTCTTTTTCTATTTTTGTTCTTTCTTAAAATTGAACTATTAGGATTTATCTGTAATATTTTTTTACAAAAGAAAAGTATAACTTGTTTGATGAAGGACCAGTGGCAAAAGGCACAATACACATTCTCCACTGCTGAAGCTGTGAAACACTGAACTGCGGTGTAACTGTCTCCAGCTGGTACACTTCTGCTCACACTAGATGTCTCAGTGCTCTGCAGTATCAGACCATACCTTTTTCCTTTATTTGATTTTTAAAGATAAATAAAAGACTGAATAAATGTTCAAAAGGTGCATGGATCTATTGTAAACAACAAAGACGTCATACCTTGATAGGATGCTAAAATCACTCTAACAACATCCTGAAATATATAGAACATTTATATCATTGGAAACTTTGGTAATGAATGGGTAACTAAAAACAAGTGGACAGCATTGCTGTTTATCTGCTTCTAATGTGTTTTATTTGTGTGGCCTGAACAATTAGACTTTAAATATAGCTACAGTAGATTAGACTGAATAAGACTGATGTTGTTCCTGTCAGCACCTGGAGAACTGCCTGGCTGCCCGGTCCCTGTTCAGGAGCTTCTGTCTGACACCAGTCAGTCTGCAGACTGAACTGCTGCCATACCTGGCCAAACTCACCAACCCTATGAGGAACCAAGGTAACACACAATAATGGTGGTCTAACTGTAGTTGTGATGAAACTCTTTGAGATAATGCATTCCCTAGCCCCTTAACCTTAACCATCACAACTCAGTGTCTAATCCTTATTCTTAATCTTACTCTACTAGGTAAACCCAATTCTAATCTGAATCCTGTAACCAAGTCCTAACCTAACTCTTTTTGGAACTTTTGGAACTGATGTGATAACTGATAAACATGGAACCTTTTGAATTGATAGCAGCCACTTTTTTTCTTTTTTGTCTTTGCTCAATGCACAGTACAAGTATCAGCCACTGGACATCCTAAGCATTATTCAAAGCCTCTATTGCTTTAAAATGCCTCAAATTGCTTCAAATTGATTTTGGTCATTTTGCTCTGTCATGCTGCCAGAAGTCTAAAACACTGAATGCCCACAATTCGTAGCTGTAGAATGTAATCTTTGACTACCAACAAAATTCTTTAATGTGCTATTATAATTAATTTACCCTTTTTTTCACTGGCATCACACCATAATCAGAAGAGCTTTGTAAACTCATTTCATTAAGCGTGTCTGCCGATGAAGTTTCTGATGAGTCATTAATGTAAGTGTTCTGTGATAAAATATGTCTCCCAGCTCAGATAGCTTTTATCCAAGACGTGGGTCAGATGTCACTGAGGACATTCTCCAGCAGGTAGAGCACACATTTTATCTTTCCACAATGCAGTTAGATTCAAGGATGATTCAGGGTTAAATTACTAGCTTTTAGCTTTCTAAAAGCTGCTGACAGAATACTGCTATTGATAATCATATATATGTTTAAGTAATCACACTTTATTTATCACAGAATTGTACAATAATGTTATGAATTAGATAGGTTATCAGTTTTAGTAAATAAAAGACTTTGACTGCTGCAAGAACCTGAGTTTTGCCTCTTGAGAAGAAATGGCTCCACCTGATAGTAAGTCACAACTGATGACTGATTTTTTACTTGGTGGTGTCAGTATACAGCAAAACATGTTCACAAACATGGCATCAATGATGCTAATAATCCACTGACCAAATATCTAAGCAAATATTCATGTATACTGCATGCATTGCAGGGCAGCAAACACCTTCCACTAGAGATTATTATATATCTGCTGGTTACAAACTGATCAGTCATGAGTGTGAAAGTTCATTTTTGTCAGTGATTGATCAGTCTTAGCTGATGAGATGACCTGATTGATAGAGTTAACCCCTTTCAGACATGGAATTTGTAACATTGCTTCTTTTATCTGTGAAAGTATGTTGTTAATCAGTTATTAGGTGACTTTCTGTTGATGTGGCTATAATTGATACTTTTTATATTAGCACTGTATCAAATGACAGTGTGAAGACAATGTGACAATGTTCAGAATTCTGTGGTAGTGATGCACTTAGAGAGAATTTTCAGATGAATCTGCAGCTCCCCTCGGCTTTACCACGAACACAACTTTACTTCTCTGGGACACTCTCACCGCTCTCATAATGTCATGTTTAACCACAGCAGGCAGCTGTTTTCAGAGAAATTCAGCATTCCTTCCTCTGTCCTCGCAGTAAAGCTCTTATCAATACTTATTCAGAAAATGAACGGAAAACTATGTATTATGACTAAATAAAATTATTTAATGTAGTTAAGAGTACTTATAAATATAGATTAAAATAGGAAATTTCTGGACTTCACATCTGTTGCAACTATAAGAAATAATTATTATACTTTAAATAGACCTTAATGATACTTTTATGGCTTCTGTTACCTCATTATTCTATTGGTAGTATGTTTTATTGTTTATACTGTCCTTATTTCTCTCCTTGGATTTGATTTATGTGGTTGCAGATTAAAACTGGAGGCTCTAACAGACAAAGAGTCAGGACAGCTGGAGACAGACAGTGAGGAGGAGGAGAAAGAGGGAGGCCAGTGTGGAGTTGAAGAGGGTCTGCCAGGCAGTCAGCCTCCACCGACCACAAGCCAAGTTCTTTTAGAGGAGAATGACCTGATCATAGAGGAATATACCAGTGACTAACACACAGCTCAGCTGTACATCCACTGTCATACTGTGACACAGATTCACTTTTTCATTGACAAGTTTGTTTTGAATGGACTTTTTAAATTGAGTTATGGTTTTGTCTGGAGAAAAATTAGCACCAAGTGAAATAATGAAATCAGTTCAGAGATTAATTTTTGACACGAGAAAAACATATTGTCACTGTTCAAAATTTGGTATACTTTCACTTTTTTTCAGAATTCTGACTTTAGAATAATTTGAAAATTTTGACTTTTTGAAACTTGTAGGCTGACCCAGAACTGAACTAATTATTGACATGACCCTAACCCACCTCCATAGTATGTTGATGCCTATGTTCATGGTTGTGGTATTACCGGTATAAGATATATGTAAGAGGTGTTCATTTTCAAATAAGCTTGTTGTCTTGTTAAGGCCTGAGTTGAATGTGATTCTGTATCTTGTCTCACGCTCATATTACCATGAGAGCATGGGGATTACTAGTAATAATCTCCCCAAATGACCCTTAACTGTTTAGTTCTACAATTTGAAAAACTGTCAGTATTTATTATTTTTAAGTACATGTTCAAAGGTGGTTATGTTTGTTTGTTTGTTTTGTACTTTGCATCTTTTTGTTTTTTTTCTGATTCATTGTGGAGCCTGGAGTAACCTTTTAATAGAGAACTATCCAGGAAGAACCCAGCCTATAACCCAAATCTTTGTTCACTGATTCCCATGGGTGGAAAATACAAAATATTACTTTAATGCTTATTGAGGGATATATTGTTCTAATCTAAATAAGCATGTGAATAAAAATAATGTATAAAAAGCTAATCATAGTGCGCCTACTTTAACATTATCATTTAACACTCACCCCTCACACACCCTTTCATCCAATATTTACCCAACAATTTTGCCTGAAGCCCTTTAATATTTCCTCTGATGATGGTGACTCACTGACTGCACATGAAACTCTTTAAGCTACTTTCAACTTAAATTAAAGAAATGAATCTTCCTTAGATAATTTTCAAAATGTATTAAGCTCCAATAACGCACATGCAATTAATAGATAAGGATTTTATTGTGGAAAGTTAAACCGAAAATTTAATTTGATCCTTAATAATACATAAAGGTGTATAAATTATAGATTGTGTTCTGCCGTAAGCCAAATGTAGAGGTTGAAAAGTCTTATTTTCGGTGTCATGCCTAGTATTTATTAAAAGTATAGAAAGCTTATTTTCAATTTAATGACCGGAAGTAGGCGCTGGTGCTTATATTGGCTTGAACGTGCAGGATATCGCTTGAATGTACGCGGATGTTAGGAGTAGGAAGTTACTTGTTGAATTTGTAATGCGGCAGCAAGCGGATTAATATGAAACATTACTATGAAACATGAACTTTTTTGTGTCGCGTGTATTAGTTGACATTTAGTTACGCCACTTTTTTTGGCTGTGTATCGGAGGAGCCTTCAAAACCCCGAGGATTTATAACTTTATTGCTTCAATAAGCAGGTAAGGGGAAGTAGACTTATCCATAAAAAGCCAAGAAGCATTAACGTTAAAGGTTTACTGGTAATTCCACTTTATATTAGACTTATTATTTCTTTAACAATATTTTTTGTTAACTTTTGTTAATGTGTTTCATCAAGTCCTTCAATAAATTAACAGCTGCAGACCAGTGATGATTGACCATTGTCAGTACTGGGGGGAAAAAAGCTGGAAAAGACCCCGCTAACTCATTTTGTTAGTTTTTACAGTTTTCTTGGATTCATGTATGTGGTCAAAAAAAAAATATTTTTTACCTCCTAGGGCCCCTAAAGATTCATTATAGAGAAATTATCGAGAAACGATCAGACGATAATGTAGACTTTCGTTTAAGGATTCACAAGCCGAACAGTGTAAAAAGCACTGACAGAAGGCATAACTTCTAATACAGATGAATATGACTGTAGTCTAATATGACATTAACTACATCTTAGACACAGTCATAGCAAATTTATTCAAATATGCTAAACCTATAACTGGCATGATGTCTTCAAATGAAAAATAGTGTACTATAGTTTCCATATAGTATAAGAGCATGGAGTATGACATTGTAAGACTAGAAACGATTACACTGAGGAAGCACACAAAATCAGAAGGCAGAAGATACAGTGGTACAATAGTATCACATCTAATCCATGAACATTTTCATCATTTATAAACAACACAATTTACACAATTTCACTCAGCAATTCACAAGTAAATTTGCGCAAGACACTCATCTATGAATTTTAACAAAATTTTGCCCAATGCCACAAGTTAATGGACAACCTGCATCTCTGGCTGCTAAATTCATAGGATTGATAGCAGAATTAACAGTTTAAATTTGAGTAAATCGGTATGTGGTTTTTCAGGTTTAGCTAATCCAGGTTAGGTTTGACCTTGTTCAGATGCAGGGGGTCAGCGAGGCCGGCAGCCTGGATGATGACATGGTGGATGGTGACCTTGGTGTTGGGATGGGAATCAGAGCAGGACCAAGCCCCACTAGTAAGAAGAACAAAAGCCCTGCTGGTCTTTCAGAGACCCTGCTGCCCAAAGCAGAGCAGCTCAATCGCAGCAGAGAAACAGCCTGGATCTCTGGACTGAAGCCTGCAGAGACACAGCAGAGAACCTGGTGGAAGCTTCTACACTGTGGTAGGAACATCTGTGAACTAAAACTAACAAAGGAGCTAAACATTAAATAAATAAGAAATGCAAGATACCATTGAATTCTTTACTTTAACCTTTGACTACAATAAAACTGACTCTAGATTTGGTATTTTGGTATTAGTGAAAATAGGTAGTGAGGGAGGTTGAACACTGCCATTTCTATAGTGTTGTTTTTAATGAAAATGGAGGTATTTCATATTGGGAAAGTGGTTGCAGTCTTTTGATCCAACTGTATGTAATTCCAAATACCTGCAAATGCTTTCTATAAAGAAAGTTTAGGTTTTATGATAAGATAGTTTTCCAGCCACGCTAATGCTACATAACTCCAATCCCCTACTAAATGGTAGGTAACTGACTGTGTAATGTGAGCGGGATTGCTCATAATGCAGAAATCAGAGAAGTATCAACAACACATCAAGATTTTTAGTCTCTTTAGCTCATAGTTTTGGTTTTACATCACATTTAGAGGGCTGCACACCAAATACACAATAATGGAGGTGACGTATGCAAAACTTGTTTTTCCACAATAATGTGAACAACCCCGAAGCAGCCTTTCAAAGTCTTCCGAAGAAGTCACTTTGTAATTGTGCCATTGCCTTGAATATATAAAGCTTCAGTCACTTCTTATAAACAAAGCTACAAGAAAACTTACGCATATTCTGTGACCTATAGCCTCCCTAGTCGACCTATCCAAAGATGAGCTGAAAGAAAGACTACAGGAAGCAAGGGAGGTAGGAAAAGTGATGAGAAAACCATAATTAATATACCATTTTCCACCTGACTCCAGTCTACCAAACTGTAACTGATGATTCTGCTGTGTTGACAGGTGATAGACATATTATGCTGTGAGCTGGAGGTGGCACATCGTTACCTTGAAGGCAAATATGAAGCCCTGAAAATCTTACAGGGCAAGGTAGAGCAATAACATCAACAATAACAAATGGTTGTTCAATCGTCATGGGAATGTATATGTTCAAATTTCCAATTTTCTATTTTCTAATTTCCTTTAATGACTAATTATGTATGTTGACCCAGAAGTAAGCCAATGATATCAGTATTATATCCGGAACACTTTGCTGTAATATAAATGGCTATCAAACGGACACCAATATTTACTAAAGAGATTAAAGAGCTGATGAAAGATGATGGCACAACACTTCCCTTCAGCTTCAGGTCTATCATCATGAAGAGTTGCTATAAATGATCTCTTTCCAATCCTTGGTGTGAAAATTACTCTAACAAAAGCAAAGTAAGACTTCTTGTGAAGACCAGTCTTTCTATTTGAACCAGTCTCTGATGTCTTGGAGCAGTAGCCTTTGGTCAAAGAGAAGGAAGTAAATAGCTTCCATGATGATGAGTTTAATAAAAACCTGTAAAGTCTTGGCTTTGTTAGCCAATTGCTAAAAATTGCTCTTCTCACACAGGCCATTCTTGACAAAGCCACAAGTCACAATAAAAGTCTGCTGCAGAAAAGTGAGGAGAGGACCAGAGCTCTGGAGAAGGTAACTGTTTGCCTTTGGTCTTTTGCTCACAAAAGTGCAGGCTGTTCAAATAAGGGCTTGGACTATTTACTTTAACATTTTACACTAGGTTTCTGCTCAACAGTCAGGAACTAACTGTAATTTTCCTGTTTATTGAAGACATAGTGTAAGGCTACAAGAAATGGTGGTGTAAAGAAACATTTGACTGTTTACAATTACACTGAATGACTGATTCCAGGGAAAGTCCAAAAAGTTGATAAATTCCATGTGAATTATCTGAAAATATGGAATGGTCCAAGAATGTTGAATGAAGAAAAATTTAGCACAATGTATATTTAAATATGTCGCACTTATAAACCACATTTGAAAATGACATTTAAGAATTTAGAGAACTTTCCAACATCAGTTCTGACCACTGACAGGCTCTGCTGGCTTCTTGGTCATCGTGGTTATACTCAGATATGCTCTGCTACACTAACTTTCCCCAACTAGACTTACAGAAGATTCCTGAACGTAATCTTATTAGTTGGATGACAAAACTTCCATGATACTATCAACGTGAGACTTACTGAGGTACGAAATATATGTATAAAAACACTTGAGCTTATTCAGTTTTTTATTGAGTAAAAAAAACGAGGCTTGTTTCAGCTAAAGATTAAAAATGTATGCAGTGTAACAAAGAGAAAAAAGAACAAGACTTACATAACGGCTTTGTGAGCAGTATTGAAAAATCTTGAGGGATAAAACCGAAGAAAAGACAAAAAAAGAAAAGAATGGGGGGTCAATAACAAAGGCACTCAGATCCTATAGAACTTCTGGCTGATAAAACAGAGAAACAGCCTTTTCTGCTGAAATTGTAATTCGCATCTAATGATTATAAAACTCTGTGTTTCAAGGAATGGGAGAGGAATTGATCTGAAACCATTTTCACATTACCCAAAAATAGGTTCTGAACCAATTTTCATAAAACATTTTTTGAGTAAATATATTGGATTATTGAGTGTTAGACAGCTATATTCATGGTTATTCAGACATGTGCGTAAGGAGAAATATCAGGTTTAGGTTGCTTCAGGAATGCATCCACAGTTTATTGCAGAAGTCTGGCAAGTTTCTTATCTCGGAGGCAATTAAGGGTGTGAGAGAGAAAGAGGGAGTATGCGGGTGTGTGTGTGTGTGTGTTTGTTCGTGTGTTTGTGTGTGTGTTGGTGTGTATGTGTGTGTGAGTAAAACAGAGAATCACAACGAAGAGTTGTGATTATTTAAAAGAAATAGGCTATAGAAAGTAATACAATTCACACAAACCCCAATTCAAATTAATATAGAGGCAGCAGATGGTCTGGTCGGAATCTGGTCTCAACAGCATGATTCTATGGACCGAACCTGCCTGGTGTCAACAGTCCCAGCTGGTGGTAGTGTAATAGTGTGGTGAATATCATGGTTTAAATGCCACACCCTGTCTGAGTATTGTTACTGACCATCTGCTTCCCTTTATGGCCACAGTTTACCATCTTCTAATGGCTACTTCCAGCTTGATAATACACCATGTCACAACGCAAAAGTCAGCTCTAGCTGGTTTTATGAACATGACAACGAGTTCAGTGAACTTCAGTGGACTCCCCATTAACCATATTTAAATCCAGTTGAACACATTTGGGATGTGGTATAAAGGAGATTGGCAGCATTAATGTGCAGTTGACAATCTGCAGAAATTATGTGATGCTGTCATGACAACATTGAGCAGAATCTCAAAGGAAAATTTCCAACATCTATGGCATTATTGTCATGAAGAAGTCTGTTTGAGAGCAAAGTGGGGTCCTACTCCAGTATTAGGATAGTGTTCCTTTTAAAGTGTCTGCTGAATGAGACTGAATTCTTATGGATTGGTGTGATAATAGTAGTGATAGTAATAACAATTAAAATATATGTAATGCTGTAAAAACCAAGTAAATAATCCCAATAATGATCTCTTGCTTCCACCTCTTGCAGGAGGTGAACAGTTTGCAATGGGAGCTCAGCTTCAGCCAGATCCAGATGAAGAAGTCTGAGTGGTCTTGGGAGCAGAAATACAACAGGTTAGATTTACCCCACATACACTGATGTCTGTAGTATTTTCACTGGTTTGTATTGTAACTTTTTTTTGTTGTTGTTGTAATTAGAATTTTGAGCGAGAACAAAAGTCTGACTGACAACCTGCAGGAAAAGGAGAGTGAGATCCAGCAGCTCCAAGCAGAAAATTCTGGTAAATGCTGAATTATGTAGAATGATTTGAGGTGACCTAGACATGTCTGCACACATCATCTCAATTTGTGAAGTGAAGTGGATCTGTCCTGATGGTAGCGGTAAAGTTGAGTTACAAAACCCATCCTACGCATAACTCCAAGTCACTGAAAGTTTTTTCCAGTACTTTCAAATGCATCTTGTGGTCTTTGTCAGCATATCAAATTGATTTAATTATCATCATGAAAATTTTTAATGTGTCTTTGCAGGTCTAAGTCGACAGCGCTTGGAACTTCTCTCCATGTTGAGTGTAAAGGAGCAGAGAGCTTACCAAGGAACCAAACCCCCATACAGCTTAGAGAGAGACACAAGTGTTCTGGAAGTGAGAGAGCATCGATCAAACACTACACAGAAAGAGAAAGAGAGAGATGATATTTATAGTCTGGTCAAGTCAGATCAGTTACCTCACACCCTGTGTGTTGTCCAACACACTACACTCATCTTCTGAGTATAAGCACCGGTGTCACCTGAAGAAATAAACAGATAAAAATTAAGAAGTTGATTCCAAGTGTTGCCTTTGCATTTGGTAGATATTTATGGGAACTCTTGCTATGCGGGCCAAAGAGGTGTCAGAAAAATGAAGGAGGCCCTTATTAAGCTGAAAAAACAAAACAAACCTAGATAGATGGTAGAAATTTTAGGAGTAGCTAAATCAACAATTTGTTACATTCTTAAAAAGAAGGAGCGAACCGGTGAGATTAGCAACACCAAAAGGCCTGAAAGACCATGGAAGATGACTAAAGTGGATGATCACATACTTTTTTCCTTGGAGAAGAAACACTTTACAACATCTCGCCAGATCAAGAATATTCGATCATTTTCAAAGTCCAGCTGTAGCAGGAGGTAAATTGGGTTGTCCACAAACCAGAAGGTCGGCGGTTGGGTCCCCAGCTCCTCCAGTACACATGTGGAAGTGTTGAAGTGGGTAAGATACTGTGCCCCAAAATTGCCCTCAATGTATAATCGGTGTGTTAATGTGTATGTATAGTGAGTATTGTTTGTATAGGAAAGCACTGTATGCATAAATGTGTGAATGGGTGAATCTGGCAGAAGTGCAAAGCACCATTAAGTGGTAGATAGGACCAGAAAAGTGCTATATAAGTGCAGTCCATTTTATGTCATTGGCATGTACGGCTGCCAGTGGAATTGGGTCACCAGTGTGCTATATTATCTGCTAAGATTCAACCAAATGCTGCAAAACTGATAAGACAGCGCTTCACAGTACAGATGGATAATGACGCAAAACATACTGTGAAAGCAAACCAGAGTTTAGTATTTTAGGATTATTCTTCAATTACCAAGTCAGGCACCTGATCTCAACCCAACTGAACATGCTTTTCACTTGCTGAAGATGGAACTGAGGGCAGAAAGACCCTCAAACTGTCTCTGCAGGAAACTGCATTAATTGGAAATGGACTGTACTTATACAGGTGTTTCTACTCTTATCAACACTCAAAGGACTTTACACTAATGCCACATTCACTCATTCACTCATACAGTGCTTTTTTTCCATACAGCACTTTCCCACATGAATTTACACACAGATTGGGGGTAATTTGGGGTTCAGTATCTTTCCCAATGACAAGCTGGGGAACATGGAGAATGTGATTGAGCAATTACCTTCTGGTTAGTGGACAACCCGCTCTTCTTTCTGAGCCAGAGATGCCCGTAAAAGTGAAGGTGGCTGCAGTAATGACCTGGCAAATCATCTCAAGGGAGGAAACTCAGTATTTGGTGATATCCGTGGATTCTTGACTTCACACAATCAACTGCAAAGGATTTTCATCCAAGTATTGAAAATAATCCTTATATTTATAATTATAATAGATTGTGCAATTACCTTTGAGCCCCTGGGAAGGAGGGATTATGTATAAAAATGGTTATAATTCCTAAACGGCTAATGCAATAATCATGTGAAATCCTGCAAAAAGTCTAAACTTCAAACACTTCTTTTCCATTGTGGTGGTGTATTGAGAAATTAAGAAAAATTGTGTCACTGTACAAATACTAATTGACCTAAATGTATAATATTATGTGTATAGCACTGAAAGATATCTCAAAAATTTCTCAATATATTTCCACAATATGTTTGAAAGTTAGGCCATGGCCAGAGTAAGCTTTTTTTAGCACATTTATTACCAACATGTGACCCTATACTGCAGGAAGTCATGTACTGAACATTTTGGCACATAATTCCTGCACCCCTATAATAAATTTATTTTCCTCTGAACTTTTTATAATACAGGTTTTATTTATTTATTTTTTTTCACAATTTACTATTTATATCTTACATGCAATATGGTGTTTGCCTGAATCAGAGCTCTTATGCTGATTGTCAATCATCCTTCTATACTGAAACTGAAACTATATTGACGTAGCACAACATTAATGTAGTTGTTAGGAGTGAAATGGACGTTTACACTGTTTTAAAAATCTCAGATTTTTAAAACTTGAATTAGATTATGTACATAAAGTCTTTCTTACTTTTACACGGATTTACTTATGTTTAATTTTTAAGTAACTTGTACCTTTCATAGTAGTCTTCATCTTCTCTGTGAGTTTTCCAGTTGGCAGTCTTGGGGGCCTGCCAGTGTCTTGGAGTTGTGGAAGCTTGCCCATGCAGTCGGACTGCTGCTGCCAGCAGGAGGCAGCTTGAACAGCTGAAAAAAGAGGTAACTACATCTAACCACTTCACCTGTGCCAAGCTCCATCTCCTGTACTTAATTTTGCTCAAAAACCATTACTGGTGTTCATAAGACCTGACCTGTTTCTTAATCTTGTATACTCTTCTCTTCTCATCATTCTGATACAAGTTAATCTAGGTTTTGTGTGTCCAAAAAATCTTGTTCCGGAACTGGGAAGGCTTTTTTAGATGAATAAATTCTAATCTGGCCTTTCTGATTACAGATAAGATGAAATAGGAAACTTTATTTTCATTGTACAGAAAAACATAAAACAAACTTCAGGTGCACTCAAGAACCAGTCTCAAATAGATATAAAAAAAGATAACGAAATAAAATACAATGGATAATAAATAAATGTTCCATTTCAATCACTCACACTCACATTCTACACATCAAAAACATGACAGCATTTAACCATACACTCATTGCCAACGTATATCATTAAAAAATGGGATAAAAAAAGTCCCTACTGCCCATAAATGAGAATACAGTGCTAACAGGTAGTATTGCACATAATATATAGATAGATAAATAGATTTAGCACATTTAATCCTTTATTGTATTTGGGGTGTGTGCTTTCAGTTCAGAGTTCAGTATGGTAATGGTTTGGTCATAGAAACTGTTCATAAATCTTTTAGCCTTTTCTGGAGGGCAACAGTTAAAACAGGTGAAAGGCAGGGTGGAATGAGTCCTTTAGGATGTTGTGTGTCTTCTGCAGGCAAGGGCAAGGTGAAGATGTCGTCCACGGCAGGTAGCTGTTGATTTATGATGTTCTCTGCAGTCTTAATGATTTACTTTTTATTTGTTGCAATGCTTCTACCATAGCATACCAGGATGCCATGTGTGAGGACACTTTCAATGGAGTAGTGGTAGAACAACACTAAGAGCTGTTTATCTTCCTGAGTGTTCTCAGGAAGTACAGTCACTTTTGTGCCTTCTTGACTAGAACTCTGGTGTTTATGGTCCATAAGGGGTGCGTGCCTAGGACTTTGAAGCTGGACACCCTCTTCACCCTCTCCAACCTCTTTAACCTTTCCACCCTCTCCACCCTCTCCACCCTCTCCATGTTGATGTGCAGTGATGAATGGACATCCTGCTTCTTCCGGAAGTCAAATATGAGTTGTTGGTTTTTTTTTTGATGTTAAGATGTTAAGAAGATTATTCTCTGTGCAGCACTCTTTCAGCCTCTGTACCATCTCTCTGTAAGCAGACTCTCGCCTTTGATCAGCCCCACCAACATTGTGTTGTCTGCAAATTTAACTATGGTGTTGGTGTTATGGCATGGTACACAGTCATGAGTGTACAGAGAGTAGAGGAATGGGTTCAGCATGCAGCCTTATGTGGCTCCTGTGCGGATCAACAGCTACCTGCTGTGTCAGAGTGCGGGAGCAATGTGGGCCCATCCTGACCCAATGTGGCCAGTGGTTTTTAGGAAGTCCTTTATATATAGGCAGATGTTGTATAACCAGGCTGGACATCTTGGAGAACAGTCTGCTAGGTAAGATGGTGTTAAATGCAGAGCTGTATTCCACAAACAGCAGCAGGGCATATGCCCCTTGTTGTTCCAGGTGGCGCAGTACAGTTTGGAGGGCAGTAGAGATGGCGTTGTCCATCAACCTGTTGGTTCTGTATGCATACCGCTGAGGGTCCAGGGACAGAGCAGCCTTAATGTGTTGCAGAACCAGCCTCTCCAGGTAATTCATGATTACATGTGTCAGCGCCAAGGGCCTGTAATCATGAGGGATGTTACAGTAGTCTGCTTTGGAACTGGTACTATCATGTTCTCAAGGCATTTGGGAAACTGCACTGTAATAGAGAGAGGTTAAAGATATTTGTAAATACTTCACCTAGCTCTGCAGCACTATCTCTGAGGACCTGCTCTAGGAAACCACCTGGACCAGCTGCTTTCCGTATATCAATTTTACGGAGTGTGCTTTTCACATCAGCAGACTGGATGACGAGTGCCTGGCTGTTGGTGGCTGGAGCTGGGTCAATGGTCATTGCTATTATTTCCACCTCTAAGTGGTGGTTGAGCTGCTCTGCCACTAAAGTGCTGCTGTGGGTCAGGCTACTGGTGTTATTAGCCTAGTGATGTGACTTATCCCCTGCCATGCCTGGCGGGGGTTCAACTTACCAAGTGATCCTCGATCCTCCACTTGTAGGCTGCCTTAGCAATCCCTGATGTCCTTCTTCAGCTTCACCCTGGCCATGCTGTACTGTTGTGTTTCACCAGACCGGAAAGCAGGGTTGTGGGCCTTCAGCAGGAGTTGTACGTCCTTGGTCATCCACAGCTTGTTGTTAGGAAACAGGCAAATCTTTTTCATGGTGGGGACATTGTCCATCAGCATTTTATTTAAAATAGTACAGAGGAGGTGTTGATGTCAGTACTGTCATCCTCAAATACAGTCCAGATAGTGCAACTTAACAGCTGTCCTGTAGCTGCTCAGAAGCTCCCTCTTGCCAGACTTGTATTGCTCTGGCAGTTGGTTTGACCGTGTTGATAAGTGGTCTGTATGCTGGAGTCAGAAACAAGGAGATCTAGACTTTCCCAGATGGGGGAGAGGTGATGCCTTAAACCCATGCTAACCCATGTTGTTATAAACATGGTCAAATGTTTTTCTGTTCTAGAGTGTTAACAGTTGTTTGCAACCTTGTGGTAACCCCTCTGCATTTGCATCCATGAAGGCGTCTCTTGATTGCAGCTTTAACAATGACACAGCATCCTCCTGGGCAAGTTGTGAAGGAGTTTTTCTTCACCAGGGAAAGAATTCTGCAATCCTCCACTTTGGTTGTTGTTTTTGGTTTTCCAGGCATTGTGGTGTTGCTGAGCTTGCCAGTGCTTTCCATCTTTTCAACAATGTACCAGATAGTTGATTTAGCCACAAACAAAGTTTCTAACATCTGTTTGATGGGTTTGTTTTGTTTTAATACGACTCTCTCTCTCTCTCTCTCTCTCTCCCTATATATATATATATATATATATATATATATATATATATATATATATATATATCTTCTTCTTTTTCTTTCGGCTTTTCCCTTTAGGGGTCGCCACAGCGAATCAGTGTCCTCCATCTAACCCTGTCTTCTGCATCCTCTTCTCTCACACCGACTACCTTCATGTCCACTTTCACTACATCCATAAACCTCCTCTTTGGTCTTCCTCTAGGCCTCCTGCCTGGCAGTTCAAAACTCAGTATCCTTCTACCAATATATTCACTATCTCTTCTCAGGACATGTCCAAACCATCTCAGTCTGGCCTCTCTGACTTTATCTCCAAAACCTCTAACATGTGCTGTCCCTCTGATGCACTCATTCCTGATCCTATCCATCCTGGTCACTCCCAGAGAGAACCTCAACATCTTCATCTCTGCTACCTCCAGCTCTGCCTCCTGTCTTTTCCTCAGTGGCACTGTCTCTGGACCAAACAGCATCGCTGGTCTCACCACAGTTTTGTACACCTTTCCTTTCATTTTAGCTGAAACTCTTCTATCACACATCACACCTGACACTTTTCTCCACCCGTTCCAGCCTGCCTGCACACGCTTCTTCAGCTCTTTTCCACACTCTCCATTGCCCTGGACTGTTGACCCTAAGTACTTAAAATCCTCCACCTTCTTTATCTCTTCTCCCTGTAACCTCACTCTTCCACTTGGGTCCCTCTCATTCACACACATGTACTCTGTCTTGCTGCGGCTAACCTTCATTCCTCTCCTTTCCAGGGCAAATCTCCACCTCTCAAGCTTCTCCTCCACCTGTTCCCTGCTCTCACTACATATCACAATGTCATCTGCAAACATACTGCTGCTCACAAATGCTCACTTTTGCCCTTAGTCTAGCTTCAACTAGTCTTTCCCATAGCTTCATTGTATGGCTCATCAGCTTTATTCCTCTGTAGTTGCCACAGTTCTGCACATCTCCCTTGTTCTTAAAAATTGGCACCAGCACACTTCTCCTCCATTCCTCAGGCATCTTCTCACTATCTAAGATCCTGTTAAACAACCCAGTCAGAAACTCTACTGCCGCCTCTCCTAGACACTTCCATACCTCCACAGGTATATCATCAGGACCAAGTGCCTTTCCACTCTTCATCCTCTTCAGTGCCTTCCTCACTTCATCTTTACTAATCTTTGCTATTTCCTGATCCACAACAGCCATATCTTCTACTCTTCGTTCTCTCTCATTTTCCTCATTCATCAACTCTTCAAAGTACTCTTTCCATCTTCCCATCACACTGCTGGCACCTGTCAATACATTTCCATCTCTATCCTTAATCACCCTAACCTGCTGCACGTCCTTCCCATCTCTGTCTCTCTGCCTTGCCAATCTGTATAGATCAGGCTCTCCCTCCTTACTGTCCAACCTAACATACAAGTCATCATAAGCCCCTTGTTTGGCCTTTGCCACCTCTACTTTCACCTTACGCTGCATCTCCCTGTACTCATGTCTACTCTCTTCAGTCCTCTCAGTGTCCCACTTCTTCTTAGCTAATCTCTTTTTCTGTATACACTCCTGCACCTCCTCATTCCACCACCAAGTCTCTTTATCTACTTTCCTTCCAGATGACACACCAAGTACTCTCCTCCCTGTCTCCCTGATCACATTAGCTGTAGTTGTCCAGTCATCTGGAAGCACCTCCTGACCTCCCAGAGCCTGCTTCAACTCCTTCCTAAAAGTCATGCAACACTCTTCCTTTTTTAGCTTCCACCATTTTGTCCTCTGCTCTGCCTTTGTCCTCTTCGTCTTCCTCACCACCAAGGTCATCCTACTCACCAGCATTCTATACTGTCTGGCTACACTCTCACCAACCACTACTTTGCAGTCACTGGTCTCCTTCAGATTACACCGTCAACACAAGATGTAGTCAATCTGTGTGCTCCTACCTCCACTCTTATACGTCACTCTGTGCTCCCGCCTCTTCTGGAAGAAAGTATTCACTACAGCCATTTCCATCCTTTTTGCAAAATCAACCACCATCTGTCCTTCTGCGTTCCTCTCCTGGATACCGAATCTGCCCATCGCTTCCTCATCGCCTCTGTTTCCTGCACCAACATGTCCATTGAAGTCTGCACCAATGACAACTCTCTCATCTCTAGGGATGCTCTGTATGGCTTCATCAAGGTCCGACCAGAATTTCTCCTTCTCCTCCAACTCACAGCCTACCTGTGGAGCATACCCACTAACCACATTGAACATTACACCTTCGATTTCTAGCTTCAGACTCATCACTCTATCCGACACTCTTTTTACCTCCAGGACATTCCTAACAAGCTCCTCCTTCAAGATAACTCCTACTCCGTTTCTCTTCCTATCTACACCATGATAGAACAACTTGAACCCTGCTCCCAAACTTCTAGCCTTGCTACCTTTCCACCTGGTCTCCTGGACACACAGTATGTCTACCTTCCTCCTCTGCATCATGTCAACTAACTCTCTACCCTTTCCTGTCATGGTTCCAACATTCAAAGTCCCTACTCTCAGTCCTAGCCTCTTGGCATTCCTCTTCTCTCTCTTCCTACGAACACACCTTCCCCCTCTCCTTCTTCTACTCCTTCTTCTACCAACAGTAGTCCAATTTCCACCGGCACCCTGTAGGTGAACAGCACCGATGGCGGTCGTTGTTAACCCGGGCCTCGACCGATCCGGTATGGGATTCATAGATCTGACTCGCATGTTTGATTTGGCAAAAGTTTTACGTCGGATGCCCTTCCTGACACAACCCTCTGTATTTATCCGGGCTTGGGACCGGCACAATAAGACACTGGCTTGTGTCCCCTTGCGGCTACATTCTATATATGTATATATATATATATACATACATATATACATATATACACACACACACACACACACACACACACACACACAATTATATGGCTATATGTACTTATATATGTGTGTGTCTGGTAATGTTTTCCAGCTTGATGCTCAGTGTTCCAGGAGAGAGGAGGCATTGATGGTTGCAGATGCTTTTCGCATTGCCTTTGAACAGCAGCTGAGAAAGCGAAGTGAACAATTTCTGCTGCTAGCTGAGGCTAACATCTTGAAATCACATCAATGCAAGGCTGGAGGCAAGTCTGCCATCAGTAAACTGTTCTACATTAGACCAAATGCTGGATAGTTAAGTCACCCCTCAGACAGTGAGTGCTGCCCATAGTTTGTGAATTTCTAAATCTCATGCACCTGTAATTATAAAGACCCAAATTTGAGGTGTAGACCTGTGTAGTTCTCACATAGTACATGGTGAATTTTGGAATTCTTAGGAATTAGAAGGGTAACCAACTAAGTTCCAGATGGAGTAAAAAAGACAATTCAACTTCACATTTACTATAATATGACACTTGGAACTCAAGTTGTTAAATGAAATTTATAAATTCATTAAGGTGTACAGAAAATTGACATTTTGATTTTTAACAGAAATATGTCACTAAAATAAACACAGGTCAATGGATCCTGGTGAACATCTTAAAAGGGAGTAGAGATATTCCCTGTCAAAGGCAGGAATTTGCTGTTATTTCAACAATGCCTATGATTTCCCCATTAAGCTATGATTAATTCTTGATTTGAGTTCCTCATAATCCCCATTTATTGGAACCTTTAGCAAAACATCTGTCCCTTCCATCCAGGTGCTAACAGGAGTTCTTCAGTCAGTCTAAACGAGAGGTTGAGAGGCATCCTGCCTTCCAGTATGGAGTTGAAGATGTCTGATGATCTTTTAGAGACTCTCTACAGACTGCTGGACTTGGTTAGTATCTCCACTCAGTTCTGTAGGCCTGTTATATACAGATCATGACATAGAGACTCTATGATATTACTGGGGAGATCCTTCCTCCTTCAGAGCAACTAGTTCATTACACAAGTTGTCAGACCATATCAGAAAAAAGTCAGAAGTGTTTGTCCCTATTCTGAATGGCTGCTCATGAAGGCAGGTAGAAAAGTCTGTCATAATAGAGAGGGCTGGACTTGTTAACAGACAGCTGGGTAAACAGGACTACTTCCTCTGCTTCCACTTCATCTTACTCCTTTTAGCTTTAGCAAATTGATCAAGTTCAGTGTATCCCACTGCCTACCTGATCTGTCTGCAACTCTCTACAATTAATTTCTTTTACTTTTGAATGTGTTTCTGTAACTTGTTCTTCGTTCTTCTGTTCATGATCTAAAACATTACTTTTACCTTTAGGCTGACCGTTACTGTTCTAAGGTTAACTTTGTTTGTGTTTTTGAGGAAGCTAATGCTCTTAAATTGTCATCATGTAAGAAGTCATTGTTATTAAGATTTTTAAGATTTTCTCTCTGGAGAATTATTTTTCTTCTTAGTTACTGGCCTTGTGTTTCCTGCTGTAGCTGAATGACAAGGATGAAGCCCTGGCCCACCAGAGGAAGGTGAGCATCATGTTAGCCCACAGTACCGAGGAGCTGCAGAGACAGTTGCACTTGGATTCATGTTATCGACCATCAGATCCATCAGAGTCCACCATACCATCAAAACAGCCACAAGACCCATCAAGTAATCAGAGCCAGTCTCAGCAAACAGCTAATACATCAGAGTCGATCATCCAAGCAAAGCAACAACTTGACCTGCCAGTTTCCCAGCTTCAGCCAGGACAACTACCAGATCTGTCTGAGTCCATGACTGGACCACAGGAGCTGTCAGACCAATCACAGACCATTGTCCAGGCCCTGTCTAACCACAAGAGCTATGACTCTGAAATCCAACAGTCCTGAGTCACCCAGGAGATCCAGAAGACCCTAGTAGTGTGACATTCTAAGAATGTTCAAGGGAGCTCATGTAGATGGATGAGCTTATAAAATGTTTAACTTGATTGATTTTTGCCCTAACCCGACCTATGTCCAATCTTGTAATTCACACATTCCATATAGTTTCTCTTTTTTTAATCACCTCTGTCTCCAAAGACTGCATTTCCTCCCCTGTACTCTAGGCCTAACAAAATGACCTTCAGAGTATAAATAAGACCCTATTTGATTGTTGAAGAATGTTTTATGTGACAAGAAAAGGACAGGCCAGGTGATATATTTTGTAAGCGGGTTTGGCATTTTCAGTAGATTGACAAATCTTGTTGCTTGTAGATGATGATCATGAGATAATTCTTTTATAGTCATAAGAATAAATAAAAGTAGTTCCAACCCTGATCTATAAGCTGGTCCTTCAAATAAAACACTTCTTTATGATTTTGAGTAACTCCATTCCCAAGTTTCCTTATAAAGCACAGGCAAAACAGGTTTGATATAGGAAACATATTCATCCAGCTGGTCTAAACCAAACTTAAGAAATTGTTAAAAAATAGGGAAAACATAATTATCATTGTTCAAACAAAAGTAAAGTACAAGTACCTCAAGATATTTAATCACAGTAAATGTATTTTGGTACATTGCACCACTGCAGTGCTACCATTTTCAAATGATAATACCCGGAACTCAAAAATAAAGGAAACTCACTCACATTGTTCTCTGAATCAGATCTTAGAACTTCATGTCACTAACAAAATTCATAAAATACTGCAAAAATATGTATTGTCCAATTATAACCTAGGGGACAAATCCAAGTGAAGACTTCCTACATATTCCACTTTGCCATTTTCAAGGATGTTGGGACAAATTTAGAAAACCTTAATAGGTCATAGTCAAACAGCTATAACAGTTTTTCATCATCTGTGCACTAGACTTGAAGTCATATTTATGATGTCAGTACATTCTATTAGAAATCCAGAAGAAATACAAGGTGTGTCATGCTATTCTTACACTACAAAGTTAGTTTTACTGTTAAACTCAATGAACCAATCACAGATCATATCTTGCAAACTTTTGGCAGGGTGTCTCAGAAACTGATATATCAATACCTGAAGTAATAAAATGACCAGCATGGAGAAATATCACTAACATTAAAAATTTGCACACAGGAAAAAAATAACATGAATTAAAATTGAAAACAAAATTGAAACATACAGGAATGGCAATATGAAAGGGTTCTGAACAGGATCATGTGTGGAAAAGAGCTGACTGAGTCCTTTGATTATCCCATGACAAATGTTTATTAAATTAAATTTCAATCATAGTTCCTGGCTCCCAAGAGATACCCCTAACTCCCTGCGCCCATGGGCCTCTGTCTAGCCCCTTCAGTGATCCATTCTTTACTGAAGAATAGTAAGCAAACATTTACTGTATCATAAAGCATGCTGTATGATAAATGACCAGCTGGGAGCAGTGTTTGTCTACAAGTTACCCTCTCAGAATCGGAGTGGCTGCTCTCATTGCACATAAAGTAAAATCCATCAAAGTGGATTCCCTAACTATGATCTATTCGTATAGCTTGTTTTATTTAGCTTTCAGCATTAACAGAGTAACAAGTCAAAGAGGGAACTCCAGGGTCAGATGAACTCTGATATTCTTGCAATTAACAACCAATATGAAACATTATTCCATGTAGGTGTCCGGCAACAGTTTGTATGTCTATTATTAGTTCTTTTCCATTCAATCCCATATGTTGGGAGAGTTTTTTGCAGTATTTCTTGCAGTCAATACAAGCATCCACACGTTCCAACCTTTGACAGGACTATTTTTGAGCCCATAGACTCTCTATATTCTCAGTCTCTGGCCTGTTGCTGAGATGGACAAAGTGAGGAGGAAAAAGGTGTTTCTCAGCCTGACGTAGATGTTGGGGTTTTCTAGGTGAGTTAGAGATGTGTGAAGTGCTAGTGCATCATCCGTTGATCTGTTTGCCTTATAGGCAAACTAGTGTTGGTCAAGACCATAAGGGATGCAGGACTTTGGGCTAGCACCAGTCTCTCGAAACCTATCATGATTACTTGTGTGAGAGGAACCTGAACTAATCATTCAGGGTTGTGATTGAACTGCTATGTCCTCTGTCTCGTGTGTGTCAGACTAAAATCCACTTGGCAAAATGTATTTGAATGGTGTGGCCAATGGATGATGAGGACAGAAAATGGTGTGGGTTGGGTTGTAAACTCAAACTGAAGGTGCTAGCATGGCTAACAGGTCACCTGCAATTAATGAAGTTGTAAATCATTCAGCATTTTATAAAATATTTTACTGTCTTTTACCTCCGTCAGCCAAGTAGCATCTCTTCTCCCTATCAAAGAATACCTGGCAGCAGACTGTAGAATGGGGCAGGGCTACTCTGTAAACTCTCTGTTTCTTACTGTAAACATAATTGCTTTGAACTGTGGGGTGGAAGTAGAGGAGGTAGAGCTGGTTGTTCACTAATCGAAAGGGTGGTGGTTTGATTCCCGGCTCCTTAGACAAGATACTGAACCCTTGTTACTGTACCATCAATATGTGTGAGTGTGTGTATGAATGTGAGGTATGAAAGTGTGTGTGAATGTGGCACATAGTGTGAAGCACTCTGAATGGTCGATAAGACTAGAAACAGCTATACAGGTGTAGTCCATTTACTATTTGAACTATGAGTTGAAAAATTAAACATAATTAATCCTAACAAAATGATCACAGTATCCTACTTGTCTTCCATCAGGTTCCAGTTAGTTTTACCACTTTGTTTTCATCGAAAGGGAAATGTAACCCTTGTTACGGTACTGTCGACAGGTATAGTGACTAGTTACTTCTAAAACTACAATTTCTCATACTTTTCCCGAAAACTACATATCTACATATCTCCAAATTTTGTGATTTTGAATGTTAGTGATACACTAAAGGTTTACAGTGCATTCAGAAAATATTCAAACCTTTCACTTTTTCACATTTTGCCATGTTGCAACCTTATGTTAAAATTGTTAGAATTGTTAAAATTCATTTTTTCCCTATCAGCAATCCATACTCAATACCCCATAATGCCAAAGTGAAAATAAAATTTGAAATATTTGTCACAATTTAAAAGGAAAATATGATATGATGACATTATCTGAAGTATTCAGACCCTTTGCAATGACAATTAGAATTGAGCTCAGGTGCCTCCCATTTCTCTAGATCATCTCTGAGATGTTTCCACACCTTGACAGATATTCACCTGTGGTAAATCCAATTGACTGAACATGATTTGAAAAGGCACACACCTGTCTATATACAGTCTCACAGCTGCCAATGCATATCAGAGCAAAAGCCAAAACATGAGGTCAAAGGACCTGCCTCCAGAGCTCAGAGATAGGATTTTATCGAGACCCAGTTCCCAAAATCCTGTAGACTAGGGACGAAAAGAAAAAGAACCATTATATGGCTTAAACAGAACTGTGTTACAGTAAGGTAGAACGCAGAGAGCTGTTTAACATTATCTTGTATATCCTGTGTATTGTCATATATCACATATGGTTGAAAAAAACAAGTGAGTCAAGAAGGTAAAGACTTCTTTGCTTTGGCTTCATAAGTCAAAAACAGGCCACAATACAAGTCTACATGTAAGCCAAACAAATCACTTTAGAAAATGCAACATGAATAACAGTAGAAGATAACTCTGTGACATATCCCTCTTGACAAAACTTCACTTACTGACAACATCCAAGGCTATGGTTTCATAGACCACTTGGCTGAGCATTTCCATATTTTCTTCATTTCAGTTTTACCTTTTTGGATGCGATAGCAGAAATAACTTGTCAGAAAACATTTAACAAAAAATATTAGTTACCATAACTGACTAACAAAACTGAAAAGGGTTTGCGTTGTGCAACCATGTATCCCTATATTTAATTGAAAATTGGGAAATTCTTTTATAAAATTCATTGTAAAAGGCAAGAGTATTTTTCCATGTAAGATATGACATCTATGGGAGCTACATCATACCAAGCCATCCATGTCTCTCTTGAGTTCTAGTGAAGTAATACATTTAACAAAAAAAAAACAAAACAGTTTTGTATTAAATACCATTGTAATGATTTATGGGTGTGTAAACTACCTTTTCTTGAAGTGGTGAAAAGCATGGCCAATTAATTATTGTTGTCCCTACAATAATTCTGGTATAAAGACAACTGGTGACCTTTTGCAAACAATGTATTTAAATCCATAACATCTGACTCACCAATCCACAGATTTGTTATTGTTGATATAATGGAAAATTTTTATACTTTTATATTATCTATGGAATTGCATTGATTGCTCACTTTTCCTTCAGGGATGAAACAAAACAGTTGGTGTCAGGCAGAAATCCTCTTTGCAGTTTCACCATTTATGGAACCATTGCTATGTATGCCTGTCTTATCTCTTTGAACAGATACACCTCAACCCTCCCCTCTAAACTCCCTAAATCGTATAAATGCTTACTAAGTTTTGCTCATTGCCAAACTCTTCATTGCTGCATGACCTTAGATTACTGTATACTTGAAACCATATGCATATGATGAATTGAAACTTATGGAAAGACAAAGGTAACTTAGCATTGTATTGAACTAAAGAATTGCTACCACAGCAGTTAACCGGGACGATCGTGTTCTGACATGTGTCTAAAATTTCAGAGCATATCTGGTTTTAATGCCTGTTATTGTCACGAAACACATTGCTGAGAGCATAGTGCTCAGAACAACCACTTACTGGGTGGCAGTCCAGGACAGGTGGAACAAACACCTTTGAAGTCCCTACCATTGCCTGTAAGATATTTTCAGCAGAAGGCCAAAACAGTGGATAATGGGGTCCTCAGTGATTTGTGTGGGCTACTAATAATTTTAGTGTTTCCATGACAGCAGCAGGTGTGAGAAGTCCTTTGGAAACTCTGCTCAAAAGTTGAATTTTGTGGAGTATACAATGCCACAAGGGCACTTCAAAACAGCCCAGCCATCTAAACACAAAAAACATAGGTTTAGGTATCAGGCTAGAATGCCTTAACAACAATGCAGAAATATAACGAAAGTACTCTACACAAGGCAGTATTACCACACAACTATAAACTACCACTCTAACATTACATATTAAAAATGACCATCTTGTAATGTAAGACAACTTAAGGGGACTTACCAGAAGCATCCCACACCTTTTCTTTGTTTTAAGTTACTTTATTTGACATCAATTTACTCCAATCTACTATAGGCTATTAATTTTGGACCACTTTCCATGTAGCCCAAACTGCTGAGATAGTTTCCTGACCTCATCAAACTTAGAAGGCTTGAATTCAGAGTTTGGGGGTCGTCTCACAAACTGTATGCAGCCCTTGGACCCAAAAAGAACCATTTTACTCTCGTCAGTCCACCAAATGTTCCTCCATTTCTCTTTAGGCCAGTTTATGTGTTCTTTGGCAAATTGTAACCTCTTCTGCACATGCCTTTTTTTTGAACAGAGGGACTTTGTGAGGGATTCTTGTAAATAGATTAGCTTCACACAGACGTCTTCTAACTGTCACAGTACTTACAGGTAACTCCAGACTGTCTTTGATCATCCTGGAGCTGATCATTGGCTGAACCTTTGCCATTCTGGTTATTCTTTGATCCATTTTGATGGTTGTCTTCCGTTTTCTGCCACGTGTCTCTGGTTTTGCTCTCCATTTTAAGGCATTGGAGATCATTTTAGCTGAACAGCCTATAATTTTTTGCACCTCTTTATAAGTTTTCCCCTCTCCAGTCAACTTTTTAATCAAAGTACGCTGTTCTTCTGAACAATGTCTTGAACGACCCATTTTCCTCAGGCTTTCAAAGAGAAATGCATGTTCAACAAGTGCTGGCTTCATCCTTAAATAGGGGCCACCTGATTCACACCTGTTTTTTCACAAAATTGATGACCTCACTGATTGAATGCCACACTGCTATTTTTTGAACACACCCCTTTCAACTAATTGCCCAATTGCACAGCCTTAAGAGCGTGCATATCATGAATGCTGGGTCTTGTTGGTTTTCTGAGAATCTACTGCACCTACTGGTAACTCGTTTGCCATGTAGCAATAAAATATATACTAATAACAGTGATTAATCTGGTTAGTCACATTGGACTGCTATTATTTTGAACACTACTGTATGGTTGCAAGAAGGAAACTGCCAATAGTTTATCAAGTGTCACATTTGCAAAGGATTGAAATGGGCCTGAAGAGGTAACATAGGGCTGAAATGGGCCGACTGAAGTCAACATAATGACATTACAAAGAGTTACATCTAGACATCCTCTAAATGAGAAGTGCCCTGAGATGACTTCTGTTATGATTTGGTGTTATATAAATAATGACTTGACATGACTTGACACATGGATGAGGTGGACTGGTTCTTGAAGAAGTTATTTGTGGTCCCTCCTTAGAGGGACTGTGTCCATCAATATGTTTAAGTAGCTGTGACTTCTTCACAACACTGACTTTACAGTAGCAGCAGTGAAAATGTGTTGTGCTTCATGACTGCACAGACTTAAAAATAATCAAATCTGAGAGGTTAATTTTTTCAAATTAGCTGCATATAAACAGTAAAAATCATTTTCAAGTATATATCCAAGGGAGGTCATAGCTAATTTTGAGATACTGTACAACTTACCTCTCACACAAAGACTGTATTTTACTCACTTCTATGTGAGACTGCCATTTGAAAATGTTTTTTTAATATAGTAATGCACCAAATGGGCCAAGGTAGTGTACTTACAGTAGGTGCAGCTGTTAGACAAGTATGGCTCCCAGTTTGCTTGCTGTAACACTGATTGATACATTTAAGTAGCAAGACATTGAGTTGCTGACTGAACCTGGATCAGACATAATGAGGGGAAAATCATTATTTTCAGAGTTGTTTCCTATTCTCTCTCATTGCTGTAACACTTAAGTATCTGCCAAATTACAGACTGCAAACTATATTGTGTGTCCATCTAAAGGACCAAAGCCTGCATTAATCAGTGTCACATCTGCTGTCAAAAGGTAAAACTGCAGTTATTATGGTCAAGATCGCAGCTTTATCCCTACTTAACATGATTTCCACTTGTTCCACAACACTGGCTCATGTTCATAGCAAGATCGCATCCAATCAAAAAGTTGTGGCAAAAAATAAGGAGCCTGCTAGAAAAGTGTATACATGGATCTTGGCTGATCATAATAAAGAGTTCTATGCACATTTTGGTGGTCATTGTTTGTTAGCTAACCAAGACAAGTTAATGATGCAGAATTTCTATACCAAAATAAAACAGTGGCTTGTATCACAACCTCACCATCACCTCCACAAATCCTTTGAGCAGGAGGTCAGCGATTTTTTCCCCCATTAATCTGAGTCATTCTGTTGCAATAGTATATACCACGAATGTATCTGTTTGTAGATGTGTGTGTGTGTGTGTGTGTTTGAGTGGGTCCACAGAGGAAAAACACTAAGTTAAATAAAATTACTATTGGCTGTCACACATGATGTCGGAGGTCCTGAAGACAGTTTGTGGAAAACAATATCAGATGATTGTGTAGATTACGTCCTATTCACAGACGAGTTCAGCTAGCTAGCAGTGACAAACTGTAGTGTAGCAGAGAACCAGTGAGTCTGGAGGGAGCTGTGTGCTAAGAGACAGTGCACTGTGAGTCTGTTTGCCTGAGGAGAGGGGACAGATGAAAAAAAAAAAAAAAAGTAACACCTGTTCTCCTTAAGCCCACCAGAAAACCATGATTTCTCAGACTTTTCAAATTGGCCGAATTGGATTTGCTGATTTGAAATGCTTTGGATTGCAGCTAGACTGAATGAAAGGTCTGAAGATTATCAGGTAAACTTGTTAGTTTACATTATGGGTGATAAAGCAGATGACATATTGAGCATGCTTGGTATAAATGAACTGGTCAAAAAGAAGTACAGTGAGTGATGAAATGATTTTGAGAAATTAATTTTCAGACATTAATTGATCTATAAGTTACTTAATTTAACAAGAGCTGCCAAGAGCCAGGGGGATCAACTGAGTCCCTCACGCTAGCAATTTAAAAATTGGCATAACACTCAGTATGGCGTAAGTCCACATCCACGTCCTTATGGCGTAAGAGGAAAGGGTTACAGATCAGGTTTGCTCTCAGAAGCAACAGTTTTCACACAACTAAATGCCACAGCTGAATTCTGTAATTCAGCTCCTGCACCCTGAATCACCTGCACTGTCTATGTTCATCATGCCTTTGGGAGGTACTATCCAGGATTCCATCAGCACCTAAACACTTCCAGAAGTGCCTAAAACATTTACTGACAAGACTAGAAAGAAACAGGTGTCATGCATGTGACATTCTTGTCTTTGGATTATCTTGTGAACAACATGACCACAGGCTGTGTCAAGTGTTGGAGAAGAAAAAGGTGCTGATGCTAATCAACAAATGTAAGTTTGCTGTGGACTGGGTCACAATCTTAGGTAACATCATAAGTAGACAGGGAATAGAAGTGGTAAAATCAAGGCAATCATGGAGGTGCCCACCTAAAAAATTTTGCTGACTGTCAAAAGATTATGGGACACAATAAATTACAAGGGAAAGTTCCTTCAGAGAACTTTCCCATGTAATGCACAGAGGTTACCATAGGAGTGTCAAGGGTTACTGTCTTTTATTGGTAGGTCATGGGATCTTCCATTTAGGAATTGCTTAATCACATTATTTGGAAAATGATTAAAGAAACTGTTTTATGAATTAAATTGATTTTAAAGTTATATTTAATAATTGGTGACCTTTTAAAGAATTACTAAATTAATTTTTTATAGGCCCATTTTTAAAATCCACACTAACTGCAAACTTTTTCTAATAAATAAACTTTTTATATATTTTTTTAAAATCTATTTGCTACTTCATGTGAAAAATGATAAGTAGAAGACAAACTTACACTGCTGAGGTAACATGATTTCTGTCAACTTCTTGTGAAGGTCTGCCATATCATCTGCAGCCAGACCTCATGATTTGAATGCTTGAGACACAACTGAGGTTTCCTCTGTCTTGACAGGGCAAACTATTAATTTATCACAGTTTGGCAGCTTTTGTATCTTATTGAATTCAGTTTATATGTCGTACATAGAATTTGTTATTATGCTTTTCCAAATAATTAAAGAAACATTCAGTGTCCCAGACTGCAGCAAAATATTTATGCATGGCTCGGAATTAAAATAATTAATTACGGAATTTGTCTATGTAAAAGGTATAAGACCAAAGAATAATGGTATTCTGCAATGCACACACGGTGTCTGTTCACTTTTTACATACAGCCAATAATCATGTGTGACGTCACCCGTCAAACGCAGGTCCCCAAGTAGATCTGGCAGGCTGACCACTTCTGGTACCCACACTAGCAGCAAAAGCAGTGGAAAACAAAAAAGGGAACACAGTAATTCCTTCTGAAGCAACATAGCCAGGAAGCAAGTTATTTTACAAATGCTATAACCAGATTATACTTTAGGTGAGTTGTGTGACAGCAGGCATGCAGCAAAAGAAGACAACACTAACTTTAATCAGTCACCATGATTACAAGTATGTGTTCAACATGTGCTGCAGTGAGGAATTTATGTCATTTGACTTTAGCAGTGGTCTCAAGATGGGCTGTCTGAACTGGCTTGCAGGTTCTCCTTCATTTCTTTGAGAAATGATGGATAAAACAATGTGTGAGGGGCTAAAAAGAAGTATAAAGATGTCAAGTATGTTACAATGAACAGATATTCTTGGGAATAAAAATGAATACAAATAGTATCAACATTTTGCAAATTGACAGATATTTTCAGTTAGTAAGGTATCCGTGTTATGTTGGCAAAATCATAATTCAGGTGGCATTACCTGTAGATATTTATTGTGTTACACTTGGCCATTCAAACGCACACAGCATATGACCTGAATATGGTTCAAACAAAGTGCTTAAATTGATTAGTTGACTAGTGGCTCAAAACCTCCCACACCTTTTCAATTTCTATAACTTTCAAAAACCTGCAGTCAGACAATCACACACACAGGGCTTGAACTTCTCTCACATCAAAATTAAGCTGGTTAAATCTGTAAATGGATCGTTTTGTCTCGGTGTAAATTTTAGTGAAGCAGTTATCTCAAGCAATAAAAAATAAAGCTTGTAGTTATAACTATACTGCTATATGCCTAGACTGCTGAGGGACTTCCTATGATGCACCAAGCTACTCTCTCCTCATCACCATCTCCATCCATACACTTTCATATTATGTCATTAATACCTCGTCTTCTTCTCTCTCCTGTAGTTTTGTGGTTTCTCCTCTCTCCTGTCGCTTCCTGCAAGTTTTTCTGCCTCTGATACTGTAGAGTCTGGACCTGTGGCGTCTGACCACCTACTGCCCCAGTGATACTGCTCAATACCCACTGCTTCATTTTTTATGATCAATATTATTATTATATTTAATCTTATTGGTATCATTATTAGCCCCATTATTATAATTATTAGGTTTTATTATTAGTGTGATTCTTATTATAAAACCTTATGAGGTACTTGAGCTATGTTCTCTTTGACTCTCTCTCCCTCTCTCATCTCTCTTAACCAAGCTGGTCGAGGCAGCCAACTCCCAACCATCAGTCAGGTTCTGTTCATGGTTTCTACCCGTTGAAAGGGACTTTTTTCATAGTAGTCTTTTAAATATTTTACCTTCCTTTCTGACAATGATACAAGTATGAAACAATGATTCCTCCATGGTTCATTTTTAGAAAAAAACTTGTTTAGTGGAGGAGAATGTGCTGCAGCCATTGCCAATGATACGTTTATGAATTAAACCAGCCGAAATGGGTGTGAGAGAGAAGTTAAAGCCCTGCCTATTACCATTCCTCTGGCCAATCACTGGGTAAAGTAGTTGTGATTGCCTTACTGTAGATTTTGGAAGTTATAAAAATTGAAAAGGTGTGAGTTGTTTCGAGCCACTATTTGACCAGAAATGTACTTTGTTTGAAGCATAATTAGGTCATATGTTTTGTCTGTAAAATTTATCTTTATATGTGCTTTACTATGCAGTCTGCACAGCAAGTCATTAAGGCAAATGTCGATCATCACAGGTCACTAGTCCTAATAGCAGACACTGGATTCCTTTAATAAGCTTGTGGCTACATAGTTCCTTAACTGATACAAAGCAACTGAACTGCAGAACCATAGCCACTGACTAATTTTCACTGCCCGCATTTGCCCCATTAGGTTTGGATAATGGCAGAGCCTTTTACACTTGGGAAGGTCCACAAGCCATCAGAGCGATTTGCATCTTTAGGCCTTGAAGCACTAAGCATCACTGATTGCATTTTGAGAACTGACTGACAGCAAGCGAACAGATGGAATGAAAAGTGAATACCAATAGCAGCTTAGGCCAATGACCAAAACATACTAAAAATGCAATTTACACTCAGTGCTGGTAATATCAGTATGTAGCAGCATTTAGTGACTTTTTAAAAACTTTTTTTTAGAAAAAACTGATGTGAATGTGAGAAAAAAAACATCAGGAGACAATCATACGATGATTGTTAGTGGAAACTCTTTAGAAGGAAAATATATCACCAGCTCAGTTTCATTGGAAATCACTATATGGAAGGACAGTAGGTAGTGCTCAAACTCTTTCCTTATTCCTTCCATTTAAACATGGAAAACCTGTTTTAGATTTATCTTTAGGAGGCTTTAAAGAATGAAAAAAACATGTACCCAAACTAACACACTGACAACATTACATACAGGTTCTGCTTTTTCCAACCCCACACGGAAATAATGTGATGTTACACTGCGTTAAATTTTCAAAACCCCAAAACTTCATGTTCTGTCTGACAGCATGCATTTTCTGCTATTTCAGACTGTCCTGTAAAAACCAAGCCCATAGCTATAGGCTATATGCAGAGGATGTGGGATATATGGATGCTTCAAAACCCAACTTCAAGGTTGACTAAGAAACAGCCCAGTGTTCTAACATCCACAGCAGCAGCTGCTATCACAACTAGAGATTGATGAGGTACATCAGCATGCTACAGCAAGGGGGGAGCCAGGGGGATATACCATCATCAACCCAAAGGCTTATGAAGCTTTGATACAACGGCGACTGACCTGAGATTGAAGATCGTGACCAAGCTGGACATTCAGCACCCCATTAGCTGATTACCAAGGCTAAGTAACAACGTACCCTCTGAAAGTATACTATATGATGTGAATGTAGCCCTATGGACTATCCCTACTAGGACCATAACTAAGACCAATAAGCTGGTATACACCACAGCAACAGTGATCCTAGAGATGCTTGGCTACAATATGAATACCATAGACCATAAGGAGCATTGCCCCAATGGAGGAGTAGGCTGGAGGCCAAGATCAAGGCAACTGGCAGGGAAGTTAGCCAACTATCACAGAAAGATGTAGGAGAAGGGATACCTGGCAAGTACAACAAGCTGTCTATACCTTAGGCACTGGAGACTACCAAGCTATGCTTCACAGCTCTGGCTACCTGTCTGAAGAGATACACTGGAGAAGTAGAAGCTGGGAAGATGAATAGGATGTTCCCCACCACCACACAAGTGTACTCTCAGTGGCAAGGTAATAACACAAGAACAGATCCGCCCAAGGCTGAGATAGAACAATACTGGAGGAGCATAAGGGAATAGGAGGTATCAGATAACACCAATTCTCAGTGTGTAGTGGATCTAAGAGGAGACCACAGCAACTTCCCAGAACAAGAGCCAGTTACCATTAAAAGGGCAGACATCCAAGAAAGAATATGAAGTATGAAGAGCTTGACAGCACCGGGCCCTGACATGAACCACACCTACTGGCTGAAGAAGCTAACTGCTCTCCATGAATGACTGGCAGCACAAATGAACCAAATGCTGATGGATGGGAACCATCCAGAGTGGTTAACCCAAGGACGGACAGTCCTCATCATGAAAGATCCCCAGAAGGGCACGGTCCCAACCAACTACCGGCCATAACCTGCCTCTGTGCAACATAGAAGCTTCTGTCAGGCATCATAGTGGCTAAGATGAATAGGCACATGGCCTGATACATAAGTGGAGCCCAGAAAGGAATTTGTAGTAATACCAGGGGAGCCAAGCACCAGCTACTGGTTGATAGAGCAGTCAGCCAAGACTGCAAGACTAGGCAGACCAACCTGTGCACCACCTGGATTGACTACAAGAAAGCTACTACTCAATGCCGCACACATGGATCCTGGAATGCTTGGAAATGTACAACATCAACACAACACGAATAGCCTTAATCAAGAATTCAATGGGGCCGTGGATTATGATTCTGGCCAACTCAAAGCCAAATGCACAAGTTACCATCAAGTGCGGCATATACCAAGGTGATGCACTATCCCTGCTACTGTTCTGCATAGGTCTGAAATCCCTCAGCCAGATGATCACAAAGAATGGGTATGGATATTGGTTCCGAACTGCAACAACTATCAGTCACCTCCTCTACATGGATGACATAAAGCTATTTGCCAGGATTGAGCAAGACATTAACTCACTGATCCACATCACCAAGATCTATAGCAGAGACAATGGAATGTCATTTGGAATAGATAAGTGTGGAAGATGATCAGAATGAGGGGGTTAAACTAACAGAAGGCAGCATTGCAGATATCCAGGACAGCTACAAGTACATTGGGATCCTGCAGGCAAATGGGAACAATGTGGAAGTGGCAAAAAAGTCAGCCACTGCTAAATACCTACAGAGAGTAAGGCAGGTCCCAAAAAGCTGGCTGAATGGGAACAACAAGGTCCAAGCCATCAAAACATATGCCCTGCCAGTCATCAGATACCCTGCTTGTTTAATAAACTGGCCAATGGAGGAGCTAGAGGCCACTGATGTCAAGACAAGGTGGCTCCTCACAATGCATGTAGGGTTTCACCCCAAGTCTAGCACCCTGAGATTGTACACTAAGTGGATCGAAGGAGGCAGAGGACTGGTGAGCATCAGGGCCACTGTCCAGGATGAAACAACCAAGATCCAGGAGTACATCAGGAAGATGGCCCCCAAAGATGAGCTGTTAAGTGAATACCCCAGGCAGCAGAAACTCAATAATGCAGAAGAGGAGGATGAAACATCATGGAGGGACAAGCCCCTGCACGGCATTTACCACCAACAGATTGAAGAAGTGGCTGATATCAAGAAATCCTACCAGTGACTGGAAAAGACTGGACAAAAAAACAGCACAGAACCACTGATCATGGCAGCAAAAGAAAAGCACCACTCAGCACAAGATAAATAGAGATGGGGGTCTACCACACCAAAAAGGAAACCCAGATGCAGGCTGTGCAAAATGCTCCTGAGACAGTACAGCACATAATATTAGGGTATAAACTGTAGGCAGGAAGAACGTACATGGAACACGATAACCAAGTGGCTGGCATAGTGTACAGGAATATTTACACTGAGTATGGGCTGGAAGTCTCAAGGTCAAAATGGAAGACCCCTCCTTAGGTGGTTTCAGAATGATTGGGCTAAGATCCTGTGGGGATTCCAGATCCAGACTGAAAAACTGGTGATGGCTAACCAACCAGACATCGTGTTGATAGAAAAACAACAGAAAAAGGCAGTGGTGCAATCCAATGTGAAAGTAACATCAGGAAGAAGGACCACGAGGAGCTCAAAAAATATCAAGGGCTGAAAGAAGAGCTACAAAAATGTGGGGAGTAAAGGCTACAGTGATGCCAATGGTGATAGGAGCACTGGGGGCTGTGACTCACAAACTTGGAGAGTGGCTCCAGCAGATTCCAGGTACAACATCTGAAGTCTCTGTCCAGAGGAGTGTAGTCCTAGGAACAGTTAGGATACTGCATAGAACCATCAAACTCCCAGGCATCTGGTAGAGGACCCAAGCTTGAGGAAGACACACCAACCCCCATCAGGGGCAGAGAGGGGATTTTTTTTTTTTTTAATGAATGAATGAATGACACTCCAAATGCTTATAAAGGCTTTGAGATGTGGGTCCAGAAAAAGTTATTGGACCTTGAATTCTTTAGTTAATTTTTTTCTTTTTTTTCAAACTACTTTATAAGATTCAGGCACATTACTTTATAAACAAATGCTGTTTTGTGTGTAAAATTTTTATCTGTAATGTAACTCCTATTTATATATATCAGTTAAATGTATCATAGTAAAAGTGTTTTTCTCATTTGATATGTAGCAAAATAATGTAGCAAATGATAACAACTAACATAAAATTGTACTTAAACAGTACAGTATAGGACTTGAGTAAAAGTACTTTAAAAGTTACTTTACACCACATGTGTCCGGATCTGCCCCTCTCAGTGACTTTTTGATTGCTTTTTGTTTTCACTTGTAATCATATAGCTTCCCCTCCCAATACACAAACCTACCTCTTTCTCTTGCTTTTTTCTAGTTTGCTTGTGTATTATCCCTTGAGTTCTTCATGTGCTGTTTAGTTCCTCTGTTTAGTATTCGGCTTTTTGTTTCTGCTGGTTTCCCTGTAAACCTACCTACCAAGCCATCTATCCATCTACCTGTAAGCCAGTTCATTCTCTTAATTAGAGGATCTTTTCTTCTACAATCTACCAACATGTGTCAGCCTTTGGGTCCTTCATGCTTGTGCTGTGACAGCATGCTATCAAAAATTTGACAAAATATATTTATGAAATATATTTTATAAAGAACTGTTGCATTGGTTTTACTATATTGTACAAGTCTTCCCATTTTGCAGTGCACTGTATTTGGTATCTTTGACACATTGTAATATTGTCTAATATATAATGCACAACAATTCTGTGAGTTGGAACATTAAGGGTCCACACATGTTTTTTAATGATGGAGTCACAGATAGGTGCAGCAGAATCTAAGAATTAAAGACATATATAACTATGCTGAATTCTGGTTATATTTTAAATTTCTACTAATGTATGAGTGTTTAACATCTAACTTCATTTAAATATTATATTATCCCACATTATCAAATGGAACTTAATAACTGTGCTTCAATATTATTTTTGCCATTTTCTTTGTGTCAAATGATATATGGCATGGATGCATCTGAAAGACATGCCACAGGCAGACCTAACCCAGCTCTTTGGGTCACAGCCCCTATTCTCTGCAACCAACTATCAGGAACAAAAGAGCAGAGTAGCAAGGTGGAAAGAGAGGCTGCAGTCAGGGGCTTTTTGGGCCGCCTGCATCCCCAGGGCCCTTTATTTGGGGCAGCCTGAGCCTCCAGGACTTTTATTTTTTGCACTTCGGAAAATATTGATGCTCCCTGAGCTCTCAACGCAGCACCATTGATTGGAGCTTAAGCTCCACGCCCAGACCCTGACCAAAGCTGCTCCATAGTATTGGCGTGATTAATTAAAAAGAAAATGGTTTTTAGTATGGCTGGCTGCATGGAGAGTGGCAGCAGCGTTGAGCAGGGGGAGGGGTTGGTATACACACAGACATATTCACACACGCAAGCTGTTTGGCACACTACAGTGACTGTGGGGTGAGGGGAGGTGTATGAAAACATTAACCCACAATGCACTGCTGAGTTTTGACAGATCACTGCTCCAGGGCTGCTGAATTTATGTGCCATTACTCCTGCCTGCCTAGGATCTAGTTGGTGCATTATGTTCCATGTCATCTGCCATTAGTTGTGCAGTGACTGACATCCATTGAGAAAGCCAATGGCCGGCTGATAGGGCTAGCATGGCATGCTTGGTCTAGGATATAGCCCCACTGTTGTTTTGTTTCCATGTCCCCCTACTCTTTTCTTTGTGCATCCAGTTAAGTTCATGCCTGCAGTAATCAGGGGACTATACTGCAACCTCCAAGCCCGCACAAGAGCCATTGTGCTACACAGTAAGCTCCAGCTGGCTTGTTTCTACTTTCATTTTTTAGGACACTATGGACTTTGGTTACCTCCATGAGAAGGATTTATTTTAGACTGTTAATGTCATGTTAAGAGGATAATATCTATGCAGTTGTATTTAAACTTTTTAAGATAGATGATATGACAGAAAGGAAAGGAAATTTAGACTCAAAAGTCAAAAGAATATCTAACTGGGAAGAGAAATAAAGGAAAAAAATGAAGACAATACATTCTTACATATACTTGGGTTTTAGATTTCATTAGTTCTTTCAAATTAATTGCTGTGGATATACACAACTGTATAAACTCACTACTCAAACAAGTTGGTATGTGTTCTGTTTCAGAGCTGTGTCTCTGTTTTCTCTCAATTAGTACAAAATTACCTGGTTCTTTCAGGGAACCATCTAAGGAAATTACTAAGATATAAGCAGACCCATAAAAATGTATTTTTGTATATGCATACACACTACGTATATTTCATTGCTACGAATTTCTTCATCAGACTCCATTTGATAATATATAATATCAATATGGACAAATACAGGCAATAGGCTGTGGTGCATTAAACCTCAGTGATAATTATGTATATGACACCCCAGTGTGTATATATTACAAGTGACAACATACACAAAGAGAAAAGCAGGATATAATGATTACAAGTTTAATTTTAGTTTTAAATGTTTTATGTTCATGATTTCCCAAACAAACAAACAAACAAACAAACAAACAAACAAACAAACAAACAAACATCAACTTAACCAAGTGTTAAATGTATATGAATGACTGAATAAAATGTTTTCCCTATTCACAGCCCCACAGCAGCAGCACAATAAGTGAGCAGTGAGCCTCCCAGCCAGTCTGTCCTCATAAGCCCCTAGTCTAAATTGCTCTTAAATGTTATGATGGAGGTTAATAATGGCATTCAGTCCCGTCTGTTGTTGTTTACACACTTCTTAGGGAAGGTCAATGTATTGACCTATCTGGATACAGGGGCATGCATGACAAAACGCTGACATAAAATCTGTGTGGCCTTGATGTTCCATTAAATGATCGATTCAGCTGGTTCGGGGGTGGTTGGGGGGTTTCTTAGGGACTATGAAAGGTCAGTATCTGTTAGTTCATTGGTGGAATGATTAATAAATCAATAAAAGCTGGAGAGAGGCCCAGTGAATCAAACAGTTCCACAGAAAGTCCTGTCTTCTCTTCAAAGAGCTGAATGAGAGTTGGGTGCATGGTAGCAGAACTTTCCACACCAAGTGAGCACCGAACACACTATATCATGTTATATATATTTTTTCCCTGTTATCTCTTGGAGATGCAGCCCTCTTTGTTCCTTGGATGTCTTTTTTGTTTTGTTTTGTTTAAACTTTTTTTGTTTTTTTCATATTCTCCACTATCAGGCTCATTGACATCAGACTAACACACTGCTACCACACAAGTGGAGGATCATTGGGAAAGAGTACTTGTATTGACTGTAATTGGTGTAATCAGTGTCTGGCAAATTTCACATATGTTCTGGACATGGTTCATCTTATGAAAACCCTTGGAAAGAAATGTTAAATAACACTCTCTGATATAAGTGAGACCTGATGCTTTCATTGCAGTATTTGTGACTACTTCAAAAATATATTTAATTACTTTTCTAATCTGCTAGCCAAATGCTAGATCATAATTAAATGTAAATCTTCCACAACCACCTTCTCCTGTCTGGTCTAAAAATAATTTCTACTGCATTAGATTAGGGAACATCACATGCACAATGTTAGGTTTCTTGAATAGGCTTATCAAGTTGTGGGGCCCTTTAGACCTGACTGAAAGACTTTTCTTACTTCAGACTTTACTCTCCAAGACTTGATATGACTATAGACTCGCAGAATTAGAAACCAGAATCAGAATTAGAATCAGAATTAGATAAATATAAAAAAATTCCATAACCCCTAAAATCTAGGTACAATTAAAAAATATTTCAGAAACATGAACGATTTGCACCTGACTTGTGATTAACTTCAGTGCCTTGAGTTGACTTTTGAAATTTTTTTGAAGGCTTGAGGTTTGACATTTTTTGACTTGTCTTATTTGACTTGGTATTGCCCCAACAGACTTAAAACCAGCTTTGATACTTGCCTAGCTAGATTTTAACCTACTCTCACTTTCAGTTTAATTGACAGGCCCCTAAAATAACTAACAGAAGACAAAACACATTAGGAACACACAAATACATTTTTTTAACTATTTTTTTTATAGTGTTTGACTATACTTGCACTAATATTTTCTACTAACTTGCTGACGTTTGTACTCTTGTGGGGAGATGACAGGGTTTAGAGTACTGTGTGGGACTGGGTCTTAATCAACTGCCGGTCACAAGACTTTCTGCATTTTCAAGGTGTGAGTCATTTATTGACTTTTGCTGTTTGATGCAGCTGGTGTGGTCTCTTTGCTAAAAACTAAAGGGGCAGTATGTGATGGGTTGAATGCATTTCTGCATCACAGATTCAGGTAAGTGAGGGATTCTCCCCAAAACCTCCGATTTTTGTATTTGCATTTCCTTGCGTAGAAACACAAGCTAGCTCAACTCACTCACTGACCCAACTTAATCTGTTCTCTGTGGTGTGTAATTGACATAAAAAAGAAACATGTGAAGGCCCAATGTGATCCAATCACTTTCTATATCAATTCTGGTAACTTTGGCAGCTAACGGTTAATAGACAGATGATATATACAGACATTAATACAAAATAAAAACCAGAGAACAAGAGTAAAAATATCATTCAAGATAGACCTTAAAGAAAATTAACTAAACTAATGTACGCTACAGTAGAGAACACAACAATCAGAGAAGAAATTGTTTTGAAGGATGGAACAATTAGAAAAGGGACCCATACTTTATGGGTTTTCTAAAATGTTGTTTTAGGTTCAGGATCTCATTAAAAAACAAAAACTGAAACAAAGACACACATACACACAAAGAAACAAAAAACAAACAAAAAATTTAAAAATAATTTCTCAAAGTATTCATAGCAGGTTAAATACACATATAGGCTATGAATAACTTGCAAAACATACATCCTTTTGTTATGAGTATCTTTATGACATTGTTTCAAAGGACACACATCAAACACCCAGTCCTCTCTGCATATACCTGCATCCCTCATTACTGAGCCTAGACGCTTCGTTGATTATTCATTTAATAGAGTTGTTTTTTTGTGATTGGGCTGTGCCTTCCTTGACACGTCCTGCTGTTGATGAAGCTTTCAGATGAGCTGAAGTGAGAAAACTAATAATCAGAGTAATTAGAGTAACCAAGTGTCACATGTATTCAGAGAAGCTGCAATTTGTGATCATGCTGTTTTTTCATCAGCAAATTGTTCACCTTTACAGGAAGTTTTGCAGTTCTGCTTGTAACCAAAAGGGGACAGTAGCAACCCATGCCTCAGAGAACTCAAGTCCCATAGAGCCTTTGTATTGAGGTGAGGAAATAGAGTTATGCCACGTGATTATCATCTAATGTATCTCAGTATGTTCTAGTGAATTTCAAACATTTTGCTTGGAGGCATCCCTCTTTTGAATGTCCTCCTCCATGTAGGGAAAGGATGAGATGATTCCTCCTTGCAGCAGCCTTTGAGGTAATCACAGGGAAATATAGACACAAACACACACACACACACACACACACACAAACACACTCAAACTCGCATTCATGTTTACACTGTTTTTGTACGACTGTTTTTTTTTTTTGGGGGGGTAAATAAAAAGAACTAGAATTTACTGGGGTGGCAAAAGTATACAATGCGAAGTAAAGTGCACCTGCACACTGATTTCAAACCACAGATTTGTATAAACAGTTTGACCCCAGTTAGTTCTTCATCAGGTCAAAATGTTTATATATCATATGTATATGCCATATATGGTATTTAACAATGGGATGATAGGCTCTATGACGACAGCTGTGTTTAACAATCAGATCCAGCGAGGCTCATAAACTTCTAAAAAAAAAAAAAATTTATCATTTCAAGTAATATACAATAAACTCAGTCAGAGCAATACATCTCATGTGGGTGGATTTGGAGGATAGCTATACCTGTCTTCATAGGAGCCACCTATTGGTATGTATGGATATGGTAACTGTTTTTACATACAGTATTTTGAACTTAAGAGGATGCAGATTTTACTGAAACTCTGTTTATTTAAAAAATGCAAGGTGAGAAGGCATTTTGATGTCTCTGCAAATTGATTTCTATAATTTGTTGAAACAAACAGGAACTGATGACTGCCTGGAAAATGGAAAAACTACAATCCATAAAGCATTAGGCCATAAAAAAAATGAAGAAAAAAACACAGGTATAGTCCTTTAAGGTAAATTGAATACCAGTTAAGCTTTCATTTTTCTCACATCACTAAGTTGGGTGGTTGGACAGCCTCCAGCATTGTGTCCAGAACAGCTCTCTGGAAATCTTAGTACTGACTGTTCTGTAATGGCATCAATCAAGACTGTACTCTTTGGACTATATCACTTGCTAATAGCTTCATCTAAAACACAGGTAAACATAAAGGTCAACAATGATTAACTGGATGTCATTTTGACAGCGCACATCAAGGTTCTTTCCACTGTCAGGACTCATAAACACAGGTAGTAAATGGTACAATATGATGGAAAGGTGGTTAAACTGAAATCAATGTGTCTGTGAATCAAGTGCATTTATGGTAATAATTAACATCAGGTAACATTTTAAATCTGGAAGAATTATGTGGGTAACAATGAAGAAACACATACACTAATTATGAAAGCTCAGTTTAATTGGAGCTTAAAACAATTTACATGGGTGGTCCGAGCCATAAATATAGTGTAAGAAAAAATTATAAGAAATTTTAAACAACAAATATGGAAAGAAAAATAATTGTCTCTTTAGTGGCTAAACGCCTAGCTATGTTCAAAAGCTAGTTTTTAAGTTTGTGTATCTTCTGTTTGCTACTGAGCAGGCAGTCTACAATAACTTAATCAGAGCTTTTTAGTTCCCGATACTTGTATCTCAAACATCTGTCTTCCTTTAAGTGATATGCAAATATAAACTATTTGCATTGATGGTATGTGTTCAAAAATGATGATATCTGTCTCTGAGATTGTTGCCTCCACAATACAGGTTTTTTTTGTTTGTTTGTTTTGTACTTCGGGTGAGCCGATCATGATCCCCTGCTGTGATTATTTTACAATTTTTCAATTAAGACCAATGCTGTCGTTTTTCTGTAAAGATAGTCTTGAATTCTGTTCACCTCTTTGTGTGGGTTAGGCTAGAATCATAAACAGCTACAGAAACACAAGTCTAAAGCCCCCCCCCTTAAAAATCATATATATATATATATATATATATATATATATATATATATATATATATATATATATATATATATACAAAATGAAAAAATGAATAGGCATGCATTAATGACTAATGTTCACCATTCACCATGAGAGGCCAGTGCTTGTAAGTTTCAAATTTAGATTAAATTGATATGACAAGTTAGTCAAGACAGTCTGAAGCCCTGTCTGAATATGACATGAGTGAATTTTCCAGCTGGGTGGATGTGATTATTGATCTGACCAGCAGACACTTCCAGGGTTGTGCTGATATAGAAGAGGAGCCATTGTTAAATGTTGCATGCTGGCCAGTCACGTTATTCATTCTGACCAGATGGAGGCTTCTGTCTGACCACACTGACTGGTGAAGTCTGGATATTTTTGCATATGTAATGCACTTAATATTTTAGGTTTTTAAGTAGTAATACAGTAATGTTTTTCCCCACTGATAGTGGACTGTCATCAGTATGTCATTTTAGTCTTTAGTCCCGTTTGTGATATTTTTACAACTAGCAGTCATGAAATTATTGTGGCTACTTAAAGATCCAAGAGGATTAGGTCTAGTGATTGCTATGACCCTTCACCCGTCTACCAGTGCTGCTGTCAAATCAAACCTTCAACTTAACAAATACAGAGGTCTATGATAATCTTTATTATGCAAGACTATCTCAAAACCTAGTATGTGCCTTGATCAACATGTATCTGTTTGCTTCTCTCTGACTGTCTGTGCTCACATTTACAGTAATTTAATACAGCCAAATCCCAAGTTAAGCTGTTCTCAATTTCATGTTTTTTCTGTTTCTCTTTCTATTGTCAGAGAACAGAGCAAGTATGAAATTGAAACATGGTCTAATTAAGACTACATGTTAACCAGCAGTTACTTCCAAACCACTACCAAGCTGTTGCTCTGAACTTCTAAATTCCTGATTTCATAACCACAACGTCTGACAAAATCACAATTGCCATTATGTAAAGAAATTGGATTTCCTTTGATCTGTTATATTTACTTGTAAAATCCTCTCATTCAATTGACCAAAGGGCAATCGACCTATAAATAAATTAGTTTCTAACTTTCTCACTTAGTGATCGAGATGCAACAGGAGGTGTGCCTCCCTGGCGGAAGTAATACTGGGTGATTCTCTTCTACAGAGAGTAGCTAAGGTACGTAACAACCTTTATATGAGAAGAGAAACAAAGATAGAGGATGTTACATTGGGAGGGCAAGTGGAGGGCAAACTGCACATTTTTCCTTTTTCTATATTTTACCCTGCTTTGAAGATTAGGGGCTTTTACAGGTGTCACTGCCTTGGGCTGCACCCACACAATTAAGAGTGAGCTCATTTCTTTACAAGTCACACTAACCATTGTATACCAGATTGTCCCAAGACTGTCTCCCCAGGAGACCTCTGTCCAATGTGAGTGAGTCCTTGTACTTAATTTTCTTTCAGCTTGATATACATTTGACAATACTGTGAATAATAATGAATATAATAAAGGACTATGTACAAATACATAAGGAAGAGAAAAGTAGTGAAAATGAGCAACCATAAACCATGCTGTATGTCCAATGGATTAATGGTGAAGTAGTTTGAAGTGTAATGGAATTATAGCCTTACAACCACAGCCTGGCTAGCAGGAAGTTAGACTTTACATCACAATTCTTCATAAGAATTAATAAATTAATAAGTTTTTAATTTTATTTTATTTGGGAAGGCAATTAAATTGCATAAAATGTCCCACAGAGCTCCAGGACTTACATTTATGTTGGACTATTTTGGACCTCATGATTTATTCAGTGGCTTCATGCAAGAAGCGGGAGTTTACATCCTGTCACAGGCCATTAATTAATACTTGCTTTTTAAAATCACAACATTGATTACATGTAATAGTATTGTACATTGTGGCAAAATATATTCTGTCAGCAGTATCAGTCTCTGAGGGTTGGTGTGTGTAGCTCTCATTATTACAGATAGAATCTATATAAAGTATCTTTTGGGGAGACACAGGGCCTGTCTGTCAGGGCTTTCAAGCAGCTAACAGGCAGTGATTAATCACAGAAGAAGTCTGCCTGTCACAACTGAGGCAGCAGTGGGACACGTCGCTGTTGGTTGCTGGTCTTTGTCCAAGACTAATCTCTGTGCAAGATCAACTTCAAAGCAATGGCAGCGCTCCCAGTGCACTGATGCCCACAGGCAACATCTCTGCTCTGACTCCATCCCGTAAATCCAGGATCTGGTCGCACTGACAAGTTGTTATTAATCTGAGTAGCTTGTCTGATATCTGTATGGATTACATCAAGACTTACACTGGGTAAAAGAGGAATTACATAGTGTATCCCTGAAGTATTCTGTTACATGTGTATGTGGACAAAGATTCTGCTTACACTCAAAATACTGAGTTTTTACAGTGGTGATACCAGTAGAGTAAAGTGGCATAATGACAGGAGGTAGCCAAATGTTTAATGACCTCAGTGGTTTAATGATAAACAATGTCTGATAATAAAACTATTTGCTTTTCTAAATCTAAAGTATAAGATTTAATACAACTGGAGATTCATGTAAAAGGAATACTTTTCTGATATATCTTGTAAATGATGTTTAGGCTCATTGTGCAGACATTCTGTATTTTAATATCTGAACTTGCCTATGACAAAATTAAAATACTCCTCAAAATTTTATTTCTGTCTGCCAAAATCTGCAAAGAATTAATTGAAAGGAAGACTGAAGAGAAAACAAAATTTATTTGTAAAATTATTACCCATACTGTCTCTGGTAAAGATCCATCAATACACTAGTTTTCTGCTTTAACTTTGACCCACTGTAACTACTGTAGATGTGTTCACACGGTTTTCCTGTGCAGTGAGGGGTTATTAGAAACATTTGAGGTATGCTCACTTTCAGTTTGATCTCCACAAGTGGTTTTGATAATCAGATAAGTTGTTGGTTTGTTTCCAACCTATTTGACTGCTCATTTTTCTTAAACTGTTGAACTTTGTTGTTGTAGCAATGTTGTGTTCGTAGGTCTTAGCAATTACTGTAGTATGTGCAATTATTATATTATAACTAATAAAAATGATGACCAAAACCACAAAAATCCAAGCTATAATAAAATGGAGTTGTGCTTTAAATACAACCCATGCCAACTACTTTCCAGAGCTCCACAGGTTTTTGAATGTGTTTCCAAATGTGACAGCTTTTGTTCCATTTACAGGTATGATTAAATGCATTTGCACACTGAACTAGAATGTTTTGTATGTAACTGTGAATTCTTTCTGTATCATACCAGACCAGGATCTTGTACAAACCTTAACTGTGTTCTGTGAAAGTCTATACAGAACCATAAGAAACAATTTAATAATGCTGGAGTCACTACCAGTGGATATTGTACTGCAAGGTCAGATATTTTTGCATAAAACATGAAATTTGCTATTTGTGAAGATTTTACTGATATGTATGCGTATGTATTAACATGCACATAAATATCAGATACATTAACATCATTTCCTGATTTTTTTTTGAAAGAATCATGTTTCCTTTAAATTGCTGTGGGAAAAATCAGGGAAAGCTGCAGCTTAACACAAATACCATGATCAGCAAATAAGACAATGAACACACTGCTATACGGCAATTATAGATTTCTTTATGTGGTGTTTGCATCCACGTAAGAGAATAGCTAGTTTTGGTAGTAAAGCTCCAAGTAATTTCCCAAAATATCTACTATATCACAATGTATAGATGATGATATATAACAAATAATACATATAGCAATGATATGTGTTTTTTTCTTTATTTTCTAGTCGTAATAGCAACAGAATAACAATGTTGACTACCCTTGTTCATTTAGGAGATTCTGTGGTTCTTTAGAAGGCTTAAATTCCTCTTTTTTTCAGTTTACACCCCGTGGCAAGAAAAAAACACTCTTGTACAAAAACATAAACAATGTTGTTTTAATCCTATGGTGAGTGGAGCCATGAAAGCAGATAAGTCACTACCCATGGTGACCCTGCGCATGAGGTTTTGTCATCTGGCCCCTTGTGTGTGTGTGTGTGTGTATGTGAGAATGAGTGAGACTCTACATGTGTGTGCACAGTTTTGTTCTACAGGCAGCTGGTCCACCATAACTCCATCCCCCAGCCCCCACTGAACACCCCTGCCCTGGTGCTGTTAAATGGCAGAGCTGCTGGTGGATTAGCAGCCATAGACGAAGAGAGAAAGTGTAGATATATTTATCCCTGGCTCATAGCAAGCTGCACTGAAAGCTACTCAAAACTAACCCCAATCCTTCAGAAATCAGATGTCTTAGTGAGGACCAGTTTTGGTGCGAGAAATTCTGTTAAAATCAAAAACACACTTTCAATTTTTTTTCTCGGTAGGCGGACACATGTCAAAACTATTTATTTAACCTAACTTTACCTTTTGTGTTTTTAAAATACTATTTGGTGAGCTTGCTTAAAATGTTTTCATGCCATTATGCGTGATAATCTACAGAGAATTTCTTAAGCACAATAAACTTCTCACGATAGAGCATGTTACCAGAAATCATGTTTATCTGTCATCATCAATAAAGATATATATATGATCAATTAGAAATATAAAAAACATTACCTAATAAAGTTGTTGACTCGGTTGATATTGTCCAAAATAGGCTCAGAACCAGTGCAAGACCTTTGACTTATCATTATTTTTTATAATGACTTTTTTACACTTTCTATTAACCGCAAGATGAAATTGTGGATTCGCATGTTGCCTTTGTCCTTTATTTCCTCAGACAGTGTCAGAAAGACATATTTAAGACTGATTGTTACTTTACTGAACAATACTTTTTGGTTTTTTTTTGTTCCAACTGTAATATTTTCATCATTTTGTTTATGATAGTATGATCTGAGTACTACTTATGTATGCTCTTTGTTGACTTAATTTATATTTTAACAACCCACTGTGTAAAACGATAATGAGTTTTTTTTTCTCAGATACATTAGTGTGACATCGCCTGCCAAAGTAGTACCCATCTCTTATTCTGTTTTCAAATAAAATTTCACATTAATTATACACTCCTTACTCTCCATATACTCTAAAGTTGGAGGATGTAGCTTTTACTAAGAAAATCTTTTATAAATAACTACAATTGTGGTCATTGTCTTGTTCGTTTTCAGGCAGGATGCCCAAGAACAGATATAGATGATCATATTTTAATGTAACAAAAGAATTCATATTAATATTCATATTAACTCAATTGATTTTAGTTATCTTGGCTTGGTCTTCTGCTTTCATATTCTCACTTAAATATTATGGTAATGAACACCTCAGGGTCAAGTTGGGCTCTATTATTACTCATATTCTTGAATTCTAAACTGTATCTTGCTATTATGTTTTGCTCCAATGACTGATTTTTTCCCCATAGATTTTTGCAAAGCTTCATTGTATGTATATTTTTTCAGCATATTAGTAACTTTTTTGTCTCTTCTTAGAAATGCATTTCTGTGGCTTTAATAGCAGGGAAAGGGGTGTGAATGGGAGGTGAGATTGGGTATAGTGGGTGGAAAGGGGATTAGGTGACAGTAGATCAGTGTAATTCCTCACCGGCAGATGCCGGCCAGATTGAGCTGGAAGGATAAAGATGTTACCCAAGAGCACTGGCTAAGGCCTAAATAAATGGGTGCCTGGTGTGTGGCATGTGTATGTATGTGTATGTGTGTGAGGGGAGACAGAGATAGAGAGATTTTTTCCTACTGTGTACTGACTGCAATACCAGCAGACCACTTTAACTAGGTCCCACTTAAATCTACTGGGGCTTCTAATAAATACTCAAGATCTGTCATTGGAAATGAGGCAGCTCCGTAATATGCTGTTCAAAAAGAATGGTGCTGACAAAAAGTTTACTGATTATTTAAAAACTTCTAAGATGTGTTGATGGCATATTTTATGTTGATATGTTATGAAATCAGGTGGAAAAAATACAGAATATGTTTTATGTACAACAATTTTAGCTTTAAAATTTTCATTTCTGATCTTTAACCTTTAAAGCCTTAAAATGTTTATTCATCATATTAACATTAACTTTCCTCCATATATGATTTCTATTCTTCTAAACAATGTGATACTTATGGTAGATCTGCCTGAAAATGAACATAATACCATAGTCAGACACAAAGATCATCAGTGCAAGCTGCTTTCTTATGGAGAAGAAGGCAATCTCCTAAATGCACTGAGCTTAATTTGGTTACAGGCGATGTAGCTATGCTTGATATGAATTAGATTTCTTACTGTGAAGAAACAGAAATCAGTGTAAAAGCTACCAGCTTCAGCCAATGAACCTTCGCTGTGGATGCCAAACATTCTCAAGTGTTTGCCATATGCCCACCCCATAGCTTTTCCCAATATGAAACCGCACAATCCTTATGAAAAGAAAACCTACATAATAAAAAAAGGACGAAATCCACAAAGAAGAGGAAATAAAATAAGACAACATCTATACAAAGTGAATCTGACATCTGCTGGAAGGCTTGATGCTTGCCGGGAGTGAAAGGAGATTATGTTAAAGCCTAAATGAGGCTTTTACATTTTTTTTAAATCCTGCAGGCATAATCTAATCTTATCTGTCTCAATCCAATTTTTAATGCTGGCTACACATTGGATTAAAGTAGTGCAGTTGCTTTGTAGGCCATTTGACAGTGGAGCAGCATCTGTTGCTGATGGTTGGAAGACGTGCAGGTTAAAGTGGGAGAGATCAGGAAAAGAGAGGGGTCAAGCTGGGTTTGATGTTTACAGTGGAAGATGTGCAGTATTCATAGGCATGCAGCAAAAATCATTACATATGTTCATGTTTGGTAAAACTTTTAACATCAGTGTTTCATTATTTCCAGCTTCACTGTTTCTACATGTTTCTATCACACCTTTTAAATGAATATATATTGGTGGTGTTTCAGAAGTCTGAAACCAGTGGTTGCTATTCCTATATAGGAGTGTGTTTGCCTTTAACATGGGCATCCCAGCTTCAAAACCAACCAAACTAATATGGTAATTGTTGGAGTGATGTAACCAAATATGAAATAATTTCAAAGGGCAGGTTAATATTTTTGACCAAGAATTCATCTGAATGTAAAATTGTCCTGGTCTACAATTATTTATACACTGTCAATTGACAAACAGATTTTTCAGTATTTTCTTTTATAAAGGAATATATTTGACCATTTAAATTTGAGCAATAAAATTACCCATGAGTGTTTGTCAGAATATAAAGAAATCTTAATTAAAAACTCTATTTTGTAATTAGTTTTAATCTTATATTGCATTTGTGTTATCTTAGCTTCATCATAAAAGAAGGGAGTCGTACAGTCCGTTACTGAAACCACAGAGAAATCCACCATGTGGCTAAAAAGGGCAGGCCTGTGGCTGGATCTTGCTGGGATGCAAGCCCAGATTTGATCAGCCCTAGGTGGATCATCAGGGCAAGGGGATCTGGTGTTGCAAAACCCATAACTTCCTATGACCCCGGGACCATCACTGATGATGTATCCCTGTGCATCCGAGATATGTCTGGCGCAACACAACATAAACATGACCTGCTAAGCGCTAACCATGACACTGATGCCCCATTGTAAATTACAAAAAGCTATCTAAATTATCAGTCATTGTCATATTACATAATCACCGGGAGGCAGCTGCAAGGGAACAAAGGCTGCTGCAGTATTTTTACAACCAAACTTGGGTTTTTACAAAATGTTTAAATTTGGAATGCCCCCGTTTTGTAATGATATGTCATCATTCTTCTACTCTATTTAAACCAATATGAAATCAATCTCTGATTGCGATTTTTTTAATAATATTCTCAGAGGAAGAAATACAGCCAAATAAGAGTAACATTCACATAACATATTTTTCATTCATGAATGAGCAAGTTTTCCATCCAGTGGAATCAATCAGCGGTAAGAGAGAGTTAGTTAGAGTGATAAAACTGTGACCAAATCAGAATGAAATACTTCCTAGTGTTTTCTAAAAACTTTGGTATTACAGTACCTCAAGTAATAGACTTTGTTTATATAAATTAGCCTTAGAATATGGAGGCAGCTTTGAGTCATGACCTTAGGGATTTGGCTACCAGGTCATCTTGTCCAGGTCAGATTTCTTTGGAACAGATGGCTACTGTCCTAACTGCAGCGCTTTCCTGTCTAGATGATATGGGATTAAAGCTAAACTGATATTTATCCTGAAATCTAGTCATAAGTAACATTTGGTGCAAAAAGAACAGGACAAAATATCGACAACCCACAATATGAGACAGAATGAACTGCTAATAAAGTTGGTACATATGATATATACATTACATAATGTTTTCCTAGCTGCTGAACCTTACCGTTAGTGGGGCTGAATGTATTTACCTTGAGAATTGTAAAGACCACCTCTTGGACTCATCACCTCTATGAGTATGAACGATTCAAATAAGGGTTGAAATTAGTCTCTCAACATTGTATATTACCAACATATCTAAACTGCATTTTCACAGTATAAAAGATAATACTTGATGTTAGTGTTACAAATGTCCTTTCAGTGTAAACTCCTTGAAATGACCGACTTAAAGCATTATCTTTCTGAGCTCATCTTCTCTCGTATCCTCAGTTACATGAAGATAGTGATAGATCTGCTGATCCACTTTATGTGGCTGTCTCTGAATGTGAAGTCAATGCTCCCTCATTTATTAGCAAGCTAAACCTTATAATGTTAGCTAACAATTCTTACTCCTAACTTTTTCTGGAAAGAAAAAAGTGAGTTCTTGTGGATCACTCACCATGAAAAGCAGTGTAATTACTGCATTTGAAAAGATACAGTTTTTGTTTGAACCTACTGCTCTGATGAAGCAAACTATGTTCATCTTTCAAGGGTGAGAATAGTCCCTGAGAACCTCAAATATTCTTTTAGATATAAAGTCTGTCTATTTCTTTTGACAACTATTAATTTTTATTTATCTTAATGCAGTGATAATTGATAGCAACATAGCAACATTAGTGTAAACTTGGTCCAGTGTCTTACTGCGTCTTGTTGCGCAAGTCACACTAAGGTGATATTTTTACAGCACAGTCTTAAGATTGGGATGATTAAAATTTCCTGCAGCCATGAACTCACAGACTGGGTGAATAACCATTCTGTTGATAATAGTGTCATGAAGCTGTGCTAACAATTGCTTAGTGGTAGAGTCCAGGAGGATGTACGCAGCACAGATGTAAACAAAACTAAATTTCTACAGCTGCAGTTGATCAGCATCCTCTGTGTTGCAGTCTAATCTCATCCATTTTGTTCTGGATTGAGTGGACATTTGCAAGGAATATTGAGGGAAGTGGAGGCTTTGACAGATTGCCTCCTAGCCTAGCTTACACAATATGTTTGCCCGGCAATTTATAGTAAGTATAAGGCTGCAACACATCATAATGTGAAAGAATGAAGAGATAGAATACTTTTTTAATCCACCATCCAAGAAAAGGCTTGGGGGTCACTAGGAAACAACAGTATTCATCCTTTGAGGTCCAAACATTCATTATCAAGTCTCGGAGGGCATTTTTGGTCATGGGGAAATTTTTGTCTTTGGCATTGGGGGAACTGTTGGGGGTCACCAAATCTATCCCTCCATCCATCCATCCATCCATCTATTTTTTGCCCATTCTTCAGTTTCTTGTCAGTGTGGTAACCCATATTTCCTTCTCTATAGCCACCTCCTCCTGCTATTCTTGAGAGATCTTGAGACATCCCAAGGCCCATGATACATGTTAATCTAGTGTGTTCTTGGTATTCTGTTTGGTCACCTTTCGGTTCGATGTGCTGAGAAAACCACCATAGGGAGCTGTCCAAGAGGTATACAACTGGCTCAAAATCATTAGGAAGAAATATCTGGGGATTGTAAGTTTCCAGTCCATATTACATAGTAATCTGGTCAGTAGGTGTCAAGATCGCTTGCTGTAGACATTGTTGAAGGAACAGACAAACAGACGGATTCAGATAGTTTGTTCAATTACAGGTCATGGAACAGGAAGGCTCATTTGTTTTATGGGATGTTGGTGCATAATAGGTGAAAATGGGTTTAATTGGTTAAACTTTTGATGCATTAAAACTCATTATTCATTTACTTGGATGGAACTTCGGATTGGACCCCACTGCCCAGTCCCTGGTCATAAAAAACAGACACAATGCATGTTCCATTTGAGTACAACAGAGCTCTATGCTCACACATACTATTTAAAGCTAATATGGGCTAACTAAAAAAGTAGGCCCCCCCATCGAATTTTATCATAGTAGAAATGATCCCAACATTAATACTTTGAAGTTGTGTTCAGAAAATTGATAACAATCTTGTTATTTAATGATCCTAATACACTGTACATTATATTTACATGAAACAATACATACTGAGACCTTAAACAACACATAGGCCTACAAACACAATAATCACATATAACATAAACCAATCTATTTATAACTGTTAATAACCCAACATTGTCTCCATAGTCATCTTTCAAATTTAAATGCAACAGGTACTGGTTTTGTAATATTTGTTCATAAACTTCCCACAGAGTCTTATTATTGAGCAAAATAGGCATGCAAGGAATGAATGAAACCCACTGTACTAAACTTTTTGTAACCACACTCTCTGATTTCATTCAGCTAATTTCATTCCCAGACTTAACTGTGTCCGTCAGAGGATGCATTGTGTTTGTCTATTTTATAGGTTAATAACTTTACATTAAAGTAAAAGCAAGGTGGTACCTAATAGCAGCTGTGTTTGTCAGATGTTTAAGATACTAATTGGATGTCTCACTTTGCTCTTGATTAATAGCTCCACCCCCATTGCAGGTGGTGTTTTGGCTGTTGCATCTGCATCTTCCACTTCAATATCTCATTTCAAATATATTGCACCTCTGCAATTTTTTTTGTGTCTCTCTTCTTTTCAGAACACCTGATGTTTGATGATTGGCCATTTTGAAAGTTTATTAGATGGGAAAAGGACCTACTAGATGTTAAATTTTGACCTAGTAGTATTGTGACAGACCAAATCATTTTTCACATCACATTTAGGGAACGTAAAATTGTTTTCGACCAGTGTGTCAAGGAAAATTAGGAAGAAAAAAAATATAAAACTTTCATGTGACTTACAAATACCATATAAAGTTTTCACAAATGTGTATTTTTGACAAATTATTACAGCAGGTTATTTAAAGGCTAGAGGGCCCTTTTGGACCTACCTCATCCCAGGGCCCATGGCCCAGGACAACTGATCCAATTCTCCCCTGATGGCTGCAGCATGAGATGAGATGTTTGCGGAGATGAGCATGTGAGTGCTATAAAAAAATATGTATCTCCAAATAATACTATAAAAAAAGAAACGAAGAGGATCCAATGTTTTAACACAGCATTTATTTTAAATTACAGAACTATTAATTATAGAATTATTTTTTTATCAGAAATGGTCATTGTTTGCCTTATGGAAATTTGAGATGAGCTAACAGGTCATAATTTTCATTTCCTACACCATCACTTGGTGTGACTGAATTATAGCCTCATGTTCATTCGGGGGTCGTCCAGTCTGTACAGCTGTCATGACCTCATGGTGCTATCTGCCCTGTCCATGTGGCGTTAAATGCCCTGGTCTCATCAAGCATTGCAGCTGGGAAAAGCTCATTCTCAATGGTCTGGTCAACTGTTTGACTAATGATACGGGGAGATGATGGCAGATAGTGAGAGTGAACAAATATTTGACAGAGGACAAGCAGATGTTTGTCAGGATGCCATTAAGCCAGCATGTTGCATAGCACCTTCAAGTAAATGCTTCAGTTAGTCCTCTCTGACAACAATCCCAATACTCAGCCATTACTTGTTTAAATATGAAAGAAATGTGTAAAAGATGTCAGGAGATATTTATTAAAGTTGTCCAAAAGTGAGAGTATCAACAAATTGATGAGCACTAGAATGGTAAGCAGACCCTGGTCATTTCAACCCCCTGTGTATAGGTTAGATGATAAGATTTACCCAAGCTTCGTGTCAAATAAAATTATGATAAAGTACTGACTGGTACATTTAAAATAGGAAGTGCAAAACAGTGCATGCTGATGATGTTGATAATGCATCCCAAAATGAAGACCATAAGTGTATTAAAAAAGGATTTTGAAACTGTTTTGCTTCTACATCAAGACAAACTGTATGTACTGGCTGAGGGCAGCTAAGCTAACATTAATGTCAATGGCATGACAGAATTTCAGAACAGAGATGACAGGGTAGTGAGGTTCATGACTTCAGGTTGAGGAATATTCACTGTACCTTTTCTCCAAAGACTTTATGACATTTTTATGAATACTGAGACTGAAAAAGTATTGTGTTGAACAATACATTGGTGTGGGTATACAGGTGACACAATGGAAAACAAGGATTCAAGTTTGAGTTACAGATCCATGAGTTTGAACGCTAAGCAGACACCAAAACACTGCTCAGCTATTAGTTATACTATGAAATGGGATTTTACAACTATGAAAAGTTACCTTGGGTAAATCTATTTAACTTCTATTTTTCTGATTGCAAGGAAAACTAGAGAATTATCCAATTCAAGTTACAAAATAATCTGCATTGCTGCAAAAATTGAGCCTGCATGTTTTTGTGCAAGCCCTGCCTCGATTTTTCATTGTGGTGGTCTCATTGACATTGCAAACTTTGGAAAAAAAGATTACATTACCGTAAGACTGTAACTAAATGTTACAGTAAACAAAACTGAATGAACTAATCAAAATGAATGAACTAATCTTTTCTGATGGTATTTCTGTGATGCTGATACAAATCATGTATACACTGATACATACTGCCTCAAGGAAAAGGCCACATCCTTATTCACATCCTAGCAATGTAAACGAAATGAGGTTTAGAAATACGGAAGAGACCGTTTAGAAGCTTTAGGGCTTCTAGGACTTGTACATGTACCAGAGTCTGAAAATAGACACAATTTTTGTTAGTCTTTTCGCTTTTAAACCTGTGGATATTACTCCTGATTCCTGCTGCCAGTGGACTTGGGAGAGACTCACTACTAAAGCGTTGTAAAATTAGACAGCTTCTAGTGCCTGTTACTCAGTGTTAAGAATTGTTTTTCATTCAGATTTAAATAGTGTTATCATACTGTTATCATCTCCAAGTCATTATTTCTGCTACTTTCATGATACAACATACGTATGAGTCGATAGAGTAGAGTAGAGAGAAGCACACAGGTAGCACTAACACCACAGTAAGTTCAGTAAAACACTTCTTGATTTCATAAGTTATAAGCATTATGTAGTCTGCAGCTTCATATTTTGGGAGGAGAGTGATGCATGTCGTTTTCTTGATCAACACATATCATGTTTGTGTAGCTAAAAGGTTTCAGGAAATTGGAGTTGCAAATTATTTCTGAATTGTAAAAAAGAGCTATGCAAAATGGTATGTGTCTAATGTGCTCCTAATCCACGCTTGTGCAGGCAGTGCCATTGCATGCTATGATGAGACCAAATGATACACTGAGAAAAAGTCTGATTCTGCCCAACTAAATTAGCCGGCTGTTACTTAAGGGTCATTACCTTTGTTATGAGAACAAGAGTCTATAGTAAATTACAACATCTTAACAATATGCTGCCATTCATCGAAAAAAATAGTTTTTTTAATTCACAAATATTTGTTATCAAATGAGATAAGGTTGGTATGAGATAAAGATTAACTACAGCACAAATTGAATGATTGAATAAAATGCCTTTAACAGGATCTAGTGATTGTTTCTTTATCAAAGTCCCAATACTGACAAATTAAGACCATGGTAAACCTTTGAATTGAGTTTTTTTTCTTTCCTCTCACTGAGCTGTATTCCCTCTAAACTCACGAATGGCTGACCTTTGAAAAATGCTGTGTTTAAGCTGTTGCTTTTTACCCTTCTGTAAATGTCACATAATGTTATTGGGCTCTGGCAGCACAGGATCATTAATCTTTCCTGTGTAGGCTTGGTGAGGGAAATAAGGTAGGTAGAGCAGCTATATCACTAAGGAGGAACATCAGAGCAGAAGTGTAAACATCATTTGGACACTGCAGTTTTTCTGCTCAAATGGGTTTGATGTTGATGAAGAGGGACCTTCTTTTCAAATTGCATTGGTGCACAAGTGTTTGATCGATGCTGCTGGGAAGGATTGTAGTTATTCCACCACTGGAAGTGTTTAAAAGGTGGAATTCTCTTCTACAAAGATAGAAAAACAAAATTGTCCTCTATGCTCCAATTTTAAGTGCTATAAATATTTTGAAAGTTTTTCTCCAATTTTCCTTCACCAACTAACATCAACAATGTCTTCTTATAAACCATCTACTCGTCTCTTAGACCCCATCCCAATCAGGCTGCTTAAGGAAGTTTTACCCTTAGCATTTCTTTATTAGATATAATCAGTCTGTCTTTATTAACAGGCTATTTATCGCAGTCCTTTAAAATAACTATAATCAGACCTCCTCATAAAAAGCCTACTTCTGATCCAGATGTTTTGACCAACTATAGACCCATATCTAACCTCATTATAATAGTTTATTTAAGGATCTTGAGTCAGGATTTAGATAGCAGGAACAGGAAAAGTACTGGTGAAAGTTACAAATGATCTTCTAATTGCATCAGACAAAGGACTTGTCTCTATACTTGTCCTGTTAGATCTTAGTGCTGCATCTGCATTTGATACAATTGACCATCACATCCTATTACAGAGACTGGAACACTTAATTGGCATTAAAGTACTGGTTCTAAGCTGGTTTAAGTTGTATTTTTAAGATTGATTTTTGTTTGTACATGTTAAAAAAAATACTCCATTTACTCAAAAGTTTGTCCCAGAGTTTTGCAAGATTTTATTTTTGGACAAATCTATTTACCTTTTATTTGCCTCTTTTAGGCAACATTATAGAAACCACTCCAAGAACTTCCATTGCTATATTTGGCCTTATAAGTAGGATACCCCCCCATCTCTCTCCCTCTCCTGTCTTTTTCCTCTCACCCTCCTTCAGTCTCTCTCTCTCTCTCTTCCTCTCTGTCTTTCTCCACCCAGCTGGTCAAGGCATATGGCCACTCATCATTAACCTGGTTCTGGTCAAGGTATCTACCTGTTGAAAGGGAGTTTTTCCTTGCTACTGTCACCAAGTGCTTGGTAAAGGGGGCATGTTGGGTCACTGTAAGTATGGTCTAGACCTGCTCCTTATGAAAAGTGCCTGGAGATTACCTCTGTTATAATTTGGTAGAATTGAACTGAATTGAATTGAACTGAATTTCTTCATCTTCATCTTCATCTTCCTCTTTTTCTCTTCATTTCTGGCAGACGAGGATATGGGTAGTGGTCACTTGAGATGCACGATGAGAGGCATTCTGATGCCAGGTGTGAATTGACATACTGAGAGCTGTCTACTTGTGACTGGATTGCCCAAGACGCATATTAGTGCCGAGTCTGAACAGGGCCTATGACATTTGTGCTAATCCTGTGACTGTGATGTTATAGTACTTGAACCCATCTATTGACTGTGTTGAGGGAGGGGTGCAGCCCTACTCGGTTCTGCTGGTAAAAAGGGATCGCAGCAGCATGATTCAACACTTCCACCCCACCTATGAGTCTGCATTGGAAACACATTGGCTTGGCATGATGCATGTAAAAACTCTTAAAAAAACTTGGTAAACACAACCTTGGTAAATGATATTGATGCTGATGACTAAAACTTGTTCGGTTATCACTTTTGGAGATTTCTAGTTACTAATGTAAAGGAGACTATTCAGGTCACATTTCATGGTGGTGTTTCCAAAAACAAAAGAGTGTTAGCAAAAAATCCAATTTTATATGTGGATCATACAAGGATAATGTTTTTGTTGTAATGTGAAGATGAAACAAGCAACTATTTAACTATGAGACTGTCATCAATAATTTTTCCATGTAAAATGGGCAAATCTAGATTGAATTAAACATTGAAGGTAGTATCAGGAATAGAGAAATATGACACAACATAAAACTAGATTACACCTTTAATTCTACTTTAACTTTAGATGTTGCATTAAGATTGTAATTAAGATGGTTATGGATCTTTGTATGACAAATGAAGCAGTGCACTATTGTGCATGGAAAACATGATGATCATTATTAACAGTAAGTTTCATCTGAGGAAGACTCTTCACAGGATTTCAAAACTGCCAGTGCTTTATGTCAGGGAGAGTGCTGTATTTAAAGGGGATGAAAGTAACAAATGAGATTAACCATGTTTGCCACAGCCCATAACAGGCTCACCTGTAATGTATGATAATATATTCTTTCTGATCCCACCTCATATCCAGGTGTGCCAAAAAAGCACCAGGTGAGCATGATTACAAAAATAACTAAAGTGAGTTTTGCATGTTCCTGATGCATTAAGCAGGGTGTTTTTGACTTTTATGTGCACTGTGCCACTGGATTTGTGAAAATTCAAACCAAAATCGAGAGCACTGACAGCTTTATTATCCATAGATAAGCTTTTACTTTCTTTGTGATGCCTTTTAACATGTTTCAAGTTATCCAAGGATAAGTTTTTACACAGCTGTTCAAGGGGATTGGAAAAAACAGTTTTGCTATATGGAAGGGGTATAATTGATCAGACCAAAATTATTAACATTCCCTACAAGGAGCTCTGCACATTTATAGGACAAAAGACAGTGGCTTCAGATGTAGTATCTTTCTTTCTACACTTATTTTAAAAATTTTAAAAGCTTTGTATAATGTGATTTTCTACACTCCCTGATGTTTGCCTGTTGAATCATTGTCATTTTGCCATCTTGTTGCCCCTTTTTAAAAGATATACACTTTTGTGAGAATACTGCAGCTCGTCTCAGTGCTGTGTAATGTCTGCTATACCTTTAATAATCTTTAGAACAGTAAAAAATAAGCAATTGGCTTTTTTATTAAAAAAACTGACAGAAGCCAGGTTTTCATTTCATTCTGAGCAAATGCAGTATGTTTTGTCACTTTGGCAGATAGACATAAGGGACACAATACTTGAACATCGTTATGTAAGCACACAAACATGCACACAGAATCTCAAAATGGAGTATCACACAAGAATGCTCCAGTGCCCAATTAGACTCCCAGGAAATTGAAAAGAAACTTTGGTCAGGCTGCCAGCAGGCCTTGTTTGGCATTCAAATGGATGTGGCAGGTAGTGTCACTAGATGATGACAAACTGTTGTTTTCTGCTTCACCACACCAGCAGCCTTGAGCACTTTCAGACTTTCATCAAGTAGCACACACATTGTCAACGCCACACATACACACACACACACACACACAAACACACACACACACACACACACACACACACACACACACACACACAAACACACAACCACACACACACACATCTCATCTCTCTGCAGACGCCGTTCACAAATACATGAGAATACATGCAGTCATTCATGCACACATGGGTGTACACATGCATGCAAAGCACACACACACAAGCACGTACACACAGACACACACACACCAGAGCTTCTCAAGCATGTCACAAAGTCATCTTAGCCCTGTGGAGTCACTTTATTATAAAATGTAGAAATCCATTCAGTTTTATTTAATCAGATGAAAAGATAAGACATTTCCAGGTCATTAATCACGTTGACCCTCTTAGAGGGGACCCTGTCTCCCTCAAACAGCACTCTCACAGTCATTTAGGAGAAACAAAGTAAACATAGGGGATTGATTGGATTCAAAGGGACTGAATAATTTCTTAAACAGCAGCAGCCGCTGTCCCTAATGGAATAAATCAAATGCCCTGTCTTCATTAGAAAACATGTAAGATACTGATAGAGCCTCTGCATAGATCTTTTTCCCCACAATGTCATATTGTTTTCCCTCGAGGGCTATTGTTAATTAATATACTTGCAGTTTGGCACTAACCAGTAGTGAAGAAAAAAATGAAAGGCCAATGAAAGGCCATGAGGACCATTAGAAACAAAAAGTAAAAATTGATATCAGGCAGAAAAATGTTGACACTACACCAATACACAGAACAGACAGGGGATCTGAAATGTATCTAAACATAGCACTTTTAATACTGACTTGGCTGAGTGTACTCTGAAATGCCCTTTTAGGTATATGGTGTACACATAATCCTGACAAAACATACACACACAATACAAATTTTAATCTTTAAGATATTTTCCTTTCTCAAGAGGAGATAATATATTAGCCTCTTCTGGAATGGTGCATATGATTTAAAAAGCATAAATAGTATATAGTTATCAGATCATCATGCAAATGTATGTACGATCATATTTACCACATTTCAGAAATTTCTCTTTTGTAAAAAACTACCTTTCATTGACAGTTCAGCTTTGAAGATATTTTGATATTATTGGATGCTACTAAGAGATTTATTAGGAATTACTGTTCTCTAGTTTTAAACTAGTGGAGTCAAGGAAATTATCTCTGTGCTATTCATGAAAATACACATTTTTTTGGTACGATATTCTGCTCTATGCCATGTGCTAAAAACAAAAACAGAGCCAAACAGTGTTGTATAACTACAGTATGAATCAGGGTCAGAACCAAAGCAGTTGAAATGTTCAAGGGCTGTGAGTGTCCTATAGATGATAAGCCTTGATCATTTCAGACTGTGCTGCACAAGACACAATTTTAAAATCAAGAGTACAATTTAAAATCCTCCTCCTCACCAAAAACCTCTTGATGGTCAGGCACCAACACATCTTAGGAGAGAATGGGAGGCAGAGCCTTCAATTATCAGGCTCCTCTTCTGAGGAAACATGGGTACAGGAGGATGACACCTTCTCCGATTTTAAGAGTAGAATTAAACCTTCCTTTTTGATATAGCTAATGGTTAAAACTGGCTCAGACTCAGCTTGAACCATCCCCTAGTTATGCTGCTATAGGCCTAGACTGCTGGGGGACTTCCCATTATGCACCAAGCTCCTCTCTCCTCCTCTCCCTCTTCATCCATACACATTTGTAACCCATCAATGCTTGTTACTATCTCAACTTCTTGTCTCTCCTTTAGTAATGTGCTTTCTCATCTCTCTCCTCTCTCCTCCTGTTGCTTTCTGGAGGTTTTTCTGCATCTGATGTTGCAGAGTCTGGAGTTTTGAGTGATTACAGAAATATTATGTTTAAATTGCCTGAGAGTGACTCAGACAACTTGAGGGAGATCTGATTAAAATGCCCACTTCTTTGCATTAAAAAGAGCCACTTCATGTGGCTTGGACGGTTGATTAGAATGATTCCTAAATACCTTCTTTTAAAGTTTTTCCTGGTGCCGAGAAAATGGGAGGTGGACCCGGTGCAGTACCAGAAAATGCTTTAGATTGAATTTATTCTATCTTGTCTAGCCAGCGATTATAGCCAGTGATTATGTTTCCACCACAATGTAATTAGTAGTAGTATATGAACTTATTTTCTAGGAGACATGACCCAAGGCAGTCCTGCACAATTAAACTTATTGGTTTTGTTACAGCTAAATTAACAGTAGTTCAGCCTACTGCCATTGTGCTCATCTGATATAACATTGGCAAGCTGAATTGAAATCACTCCAGTGCCAGGTAATGACAGAGGCAGCTTTGATTTCAGAAATCAGTTAGGATTGGCATCACAGTTAGTCAGCCAGCTAACTGTTAAGTTAAAGTAGGTTGACAAAAAATTTGAGTGCACCCAATGCTGCAGACAAGGTCAGAACCAGTGAGTGTGTAACAAATAGGGAGGGAGTGTGCTGAAGCCATTATCTTTCTCCCTCTTTTAGCTGTGCAGTGCAGTGACCAGACATTAAAACAAATGGAGGGGAAAACTCTGCCATGAGATGTAAATTCCCACTCTGCTCCCTATAAATGGTGGAGTCTCTTCTGAAAGTGAAGCACTGACCCATGGTGTCCACTAAGATAGGATAAATGAGATGTCATGGCAAGCAACATATAACTGTCAAATAGACTTATGGAGCACTGTAAGTGACAGGCAGTTGGAAAAGTAATGTGTGGTTGTGTTTGGTATATACTGAATTTGTGTTTTTGTAGGCTTCTGTTTAAAAAAGTGAGTGGGGCCTCAACACACTCATCTATTTTTTGAATAAAATAAATTAATATCTTTTATATGGAATCCTGTTATTTGTAATTGTATAAAATTATTGTATAATTACTAGAATCATTGGAAAGTGTATCTTTGCTTTGTACAGAAATGGGTACAGTTTTCCCCCTATTTACCGTATTTATGTTAAGGCTAGACAATACAGGTCAAATGTTCTCTCTCTCCTTACTACTCATTAATCTTCTTTAAAATGTAATACACATTACTACCTATTGATGAGTTACTAACATTAATAACTGCTGAAGTGCATCTTATTATAAAGTAATTAGATTTGTTTATGAGTTTGATGAGTTAGTATCATTCACGCATATTATAACCTTATAGATGTTTATAATTTTTTTGATTTTATACATTTTTCACATGAAATGCAAAGTAAGATGCAAAAAAGAAAGAAGAAATTATATTCAAACTTGCTGAAAACTAACACTCAAAATAATAAACTTTTAAGTATGACTGATACTTAGATTTAGACATAAAATCTTTACTAAGACATAACACTTGGAAAAAAAATAAGGAAATTCAGGCCATTGAACAAATGGCCAAGTGGCCCATTAGGGTGACCAGAGCCAAGCCAGGATTACCACTCAGAAACCATGAGGTATGCCTCCAACAAACTCTCTATGATTTCCTCTCAGTTTGCGCCTATGTGTTTTGATGTGCAGCCAAGCTCTTTTAATATGGTGCCTATCACTGCCAGACTGGGGATTCACAAAACACCTGATATGGTTTATGGTGTAGTGTTGGTACCCGATGTTTCTCAACACACTTTTGTATGCCCTCCATTCATCACTGATAATGCTTCTTTCTGACAGAACAAGTTGTTTGATCAGAGAGAGGAGGGGGTGTCTTGATTGTTTCTTCAATAGTATCAACACTAGACTCTGCCTGTTGTCTTTAGCTCTCATCATTCCAAAGACCCATTTCTTTCTACTTCATGGATTTCCAAAGTTTCCAAGTGCATATTAACAAAAAAAAATCACCATGTTAAAAAAAAAAAAATCACCATGAGTAAACAAAGTAGTTTACCTTATATTACACTGAAGAAACAGCATTACAGCCCCCACTGTGTGAAAAGATACAGATACAGATGATAGGGTCACTTTTTCAACTACCATTGCAGCTGGTAAAAGTTAAACATTTTAGATGAACACAATTGTGTGGACGGCTGCTAACTTATAAAAAAATATCTAATGAAGCTGAAACGTTTATCTCCTTGCTGAAGGATAAGACGGAAAAAAGCTAAGCAACCAATGTGATCCTGGTGCTTGAAGGGCATATACATATGGGCTCACCATTTGGCAAATAAAAGGTAACTCTTGCCCTTTTAATCTGATGTGTTACAACATCTTATTTATGATTTTCAAGTGTTAACAACCTAATTAATAAACTTATCATAAATCATTCATAAAACTACAGTAGTATTATTATAAAACGGTACCATCATTTTTACTGGTTTCAGAGCATTTTGGATTTGGCACAGTGCTAGCCAAGGCTGGATTACCAACTGGGCAAATCTAAATGGATAGATAGGGTGTTCCATTGAGCTAGACATGGACACTGATACAATAGATTAGATATTAATTGATTAATAAGTGATTGTTAGCTGTCTTCTTCAGTATCCAAATATTTGAATGTCATTGTCAGGCCATGACAATGGTTGGTCAGGCCAGTTTGACCTGGTCTCTTCTGTCAGTTTAGTGGTGGTCAATATGTTTAATGTGATGGTTTTGTAGTGAAAACTGTTGATATATAGTGCAGTCTAGGTTATATGCAGGGACAACACCTGACAAATATTTATTTGACAATAATAATACAGATCAATATTTATTCTTACTTTATACTTATGTATGTCCAGAGCAGACTATATATTAAAAAAAGACATAAACATTTATTATTGAACATTAGTCTATGAGGGACAAATTAGAAAACTGAACCATTCACATTGTGTCCAGATTATTTGCTCATATCTTGATGATTTGGGATATCAGGTGTTTTTTTTCATATACTAAAAGCTTTCATTGTATGCTTTAAATAATAGTGAACACTTGCCATATACTGTACTTAATGCAGAGCATTGTATATATTATAAATAAAACAAACAAAAAAGTGATTGGTTGAAATCTGCTGTTTTTGTCTTCCTGCAGATTGTTAATACAGAGATGGCTTTCACTTCAGGAATTGATTTTGCTGAGCTCGGAAGGCTCTTTTTTTCCTACATTGCTATCAAATTTCCGTGAGCACAGTGCTGGAGTAGAGCAGCAATAGCACATTCCGCATATTACAACACAATTTGCCTTCTCTGATTTACTGTGAGTATTACAAACATTAATCTTCATTTATTATTTTAAACAGCCACCACATACAGATAGATTTGTATTTTGTGTTTGGTCCACACTAGATGTACTAATCTAGTGCACTGTCTGTGTCAGGTAGATATGTTAAATTTAGTACAATCATTTCACCACCTTAGATAGCATTTGAATTTATCCCCTGATCTACCTGAGTCCCTTAGTTTTCTTTTCAAAACACCATGAGAAAACTCTTCTTGTTTTTAACAAGGTTATTGCTTCAGAAAATTCCAGCTTGTTAAGAGCTGACAATGTTAAAGTGGTTGCTTTTTGCTGCACATTAATTTATCTTTTCTTCACTTTTTCTTTGCTCCATCATTTTATTCTATCGAAGCACTCATTGATGAAAAGAAACAAGCTGCCACTGAAGAAAGGAGTGTCTCTCCCCTAATTTGAATCCTTTCTCATTATGAGACTAGCAGGTGGTATATGGAGAATATTACCATTTAATAAAGGTTCATTTCACCAATATAGGGTTGCAAATAAGTGCATCTCCACATGAGCTTGGCTTTATTCTCTTGGTTGGACACATGGAGGTTGCTCAAATTATTCTCATGTTGTTTGAGGATATAGATTACTGTCTTGTTATGAAGTTGTTCATAGATTTGAATCTTTTTTCAGATAGTGTTTTACACAAATTTACCTCTTTTATCTCTTTTATTTGCTTCTGCTTGCCACAAAGACCTAACCATAGTTGTAACACACATAACATATCACAATTTTGGACAGTTAAATTGTAAATGTCATATTCAAGACATACATCACATAAGAAATCAGAGCTTCCATTTTCTTTGGAAAAAAAAGTAGAATATAAAAATTTGAAATATTTGTTTTAGTATTGCAATTATTTACATTCTCACAAACAAAGTTGAGCCCACCACCAAAATTGATTTGAATATAAAGATGTCATAGAGTAGTGTAAATTTAATATAAATTTATTCAGGATAAGATATCATGTTGTAGACAGGCAGTTTTAACCAAATTTTCATCTTTATTGTACACTAACAGAAAATGTAAGGACATTGTCAGTTAGGGTAACGCTGTCTCTTTTGATCTCACTGTAATGTTCTGACTTCCGCTCAACAGTGTTTCACTGTTCATTCTTTTGATTTTGTTTCTCTTCTACAAAGACTCTTCAGCCTCTTAGCTGCTGATGAAGATGTCTCGACCTTCTTGACATGATGTACTCGATTTGATGTTCATTCCTAATATCTTTAGTAACAATGATCAAGCACAGAAGCAAGCTTCTAGTGTTTTGTGTACTCTGTTGGGCAGATATTTTTTACGTGTCGGACTTGTATAATGTGGGTGGGTATGAGGATGAGGATGAAGATAAGGAACATTTAATCATAAAGTCATTGCCGCTCATTTTATCCAAGATCAGTAACAAGTGTTTGATGGTAATCTCCTGCTAGTTGTCTGGTATCAAACATGAGGCCAGGGATAGAGTACTCAAGCTCTTCAAAGTAACCTGAGTGTTTGACCTACATCTAAGCTGTACAATACAGGGGACATCCTGCCTAATTGAATATAAAGCAGGTGCTCTCTTGAATCTTTTTTGTAGAGAACCCTGCTCTTATACATTAAAAGACATCTTAGAGCAAAAAATGAATAGAGTGTACAGGACGTAAAGATATTTAATCAGCTTGTCAGTGATATAGCCTCTTCAAAGTGGCTTTGTTTGTTCTGTACTGGTTCTTAGACAGCAGAAAATGAATGTCAATAGGCTACTGAGGCTTCAGTTCTGATTATGATTTAATTGGCTGGTAAATTACCCAGCCCTTTGACCAAAATTGTACATATATTTGCAGAAAATGTCATCCTATTTCTAAGCCTTAATGTAGTTGAAAAGACAACACTGCTACCAAAACAATGACATTTTAATGTTAGCATAAGATGACATACCTCTATATTGGGCACTCTTTTGTTCCTCTTCTTTTCTCTGGTTTTGTCCCTGTGTTGTCCCTGAATGGTTCATTATGTAATGATTTAAGCAAACACTACTGTAAATTAAGTGTTCCTCTGGCTGATCCATTCTAGCATTTTACATCAGTCAGTCATGTGCCAAACTTGGGCCAAGTAATGCATATTTGCAAATCATCCCCCACTTCAGTGCACAGTGCACAAAGCACAAGTTATAGCTAAAATATGCGAATTCTGGGAATTGAGCTAGCACTAGCATGAGACTCAAAGGTGCTCAGCCCACCCCTCCTCTTCCCTGCTCCATTACGCTGCACCCAGCCATGCCTTTCCCCTATATCCTTGTCATTTTCACTATCATTGGTAATACAGGAATCAAGAGCTTGCTTGTCTATGAAGCAGTTGTTGCTACATCTTTCAGTAACTAATACTTGTTAGAAGCCTTAGTGTAGTGATTAGTCAATCTACAGACAGTCTATAGACTGCACTGTGTTTAGTTCTTGCAGTAAGACACTAATTTACATCAACATTCAATATAGATGAAATATTCAGTAGACATAATGTTTTTACATACATTTTTATTTTTTTATTTTTATTACATGCATTTTTTATTTTTTACATAATGTAAAATAATGGTATTCTGGAAATTAAAAGGTTAGTATAATTGAATTAAATAATTTAAGTGATGTAAATGCACACATTGCAATCATACAAAACATTTGCTAAATTTGACTGACTTATAAAAGCAAGAAAGGATACTAAATAAAGAGCAGTTTGGGAGCTGAAAAGGCAGGCTCTTACTGCTGACTTGAGCCAAATGAGCCAGAATTCCCATCAGCACCTTGGTACCAGAGGAATAGTAAACCATGTATGAACGTATTGACTGACAGCCATGAGGTGTCAAGGGAATATCTCTGAAATGCTGCCAGGAAGTTCAATGAGTCTGGTCACAAAAGTTTTGTCAGCAGCTTTTTACATTGAAAATATATTTTGAGCATATTTGATCAAAAAATATTTGAAAAAAGTTACATACTGTAGATTTATGCTTCTGGACTGCCAAGGGCGCTACATTATTGTAAACGTATCAGAAATTTGGATCATGTGACAGAATACCATAGCTTGAAAGGATGGTGGACTGATTGATTCCATTCAGGTTTGACTGTTTATTCTTGCGTTTCTCATCTTGGATTTTGTTGTCTTAATTTCATCTATACCATTTCAGCAACCTTATTTTTTAACCTGACAGGAATTTTTGAGATCAGAATTTGAGGCAAAATGTCTTTTGAAATGGAAACAATTTAAAAAATTACAGTAATCACTTGCCTGTAAGATTCAGGGTATTATAACTTTTTCTTTTTCTTCCATTCATCTTCTCCAGGAACAAGTGATATTGTTTTCATAGGGTTTTTACACTTTGACACAGTAAGAGTGTAGTACTTGTCTAATACTTCTGAATTGAGAAATTTGTGCAATTTTTCTGGTGTTTTAATACAGAGCAAAAAAATCATTTTTGCTATCTTTGGTCATTATTCAAACCCAGTGTTTATGAAAAAAAGTCAAAAACTGCACTTCACTATAATTTCTAAACACATAAAGATCACAGTCTACCAAAGAGTTCCCCATTCTGTGTCTCAATGTCAGCTAGACAGTTTGGCTGCAGTAGAGGGCAGTCTTACGCCAACTTTACAAAGCAGCTGCTGCTCACCTGGTGCTATTATACCAGCCATGACTGAGTCTTACAGGTCTGTCTCAATTGTCTTAAGAACCATAATGGAAGTTGATTTGAATTTTTTTTTGGTCTGTATTCTGAGGACTGTTAAAGAATACTGTGATGGTTAATGAAGATGAAACAGGTAGATTTTTGAAGTGTTTTTGAAAAATATTTCTGAACTCAAGGTCATAATGAAATTTGTTGCAAAAAATATTAAATGGTTATGTGACACTGAGTGGATTCTTTGAATAACGTGTAGTACTATAAGTGCTAAAGCTGATGTAGAATGTAGTTAACTGTACATGTGGACCAGCTTTTTAATCAATGCCTTCAATATAAATTGACGAGTTACTATTGGTAAGTACATGATAAATTCATGAATATATTGGCTCCATCAATTTAGGTAGGCCTTGCTTTCATGTATGAGAAACAAACAAAAAAACAAAACACACTGACATTGAGATGTCAAGTGTTGTGAGTACGAATAAACCAGGAAAATGACAAAGGAAAATGACAAAGGAGTTAGGTTGCTAGTTATAACCATCTAGTGTGATATATTTTGATATTTGTATGGTGAAAACAAATCCAGCTTGTTAAATATGTTGTCAATACAATGAGGTTGTAGCCATATCAGCCCTTTAGTATGTATAGCTTGCTATCAGGTGGCTTTGATAGAGCAATCACTGCTGCCACGGTACTGGAGAAAATATTTTGCTCATATAAGGATGAATCAATTAAAGTTCAGACGGGCACAACAATGACGCAAGAGCTACTATGATTTTACAAAGGCTTTTCAAGCTGTACAGAAGGAGAAGAAGAAGAAATATGCTATTTCTAGAGCACAATAGCATTGCTGAGAATTTCACCTAAGTATTAAGGTAACATGTAATAGGGGAAGACAACAGTACATAGCATGAATCCCTGCAAAGCAAAGAGGACCTGTAGCTGCCAATCTTAACCTAACCATTTAGTTATCAGCCTGAATAAATTAAGCAATAGTGAAAAGCACCCTATTCATATACCACTGATTCCCCCTATTAGCCAAAATGGTATTCTTATGTTGATGTGGTTAACAGGAAAAGTCTTCACTGTGGAGAAAATGACGGCTCTAACCTATGGATGGAAATCTGTCTTTATTCCCAATTGACACAAAACAGATTGATTCCTGAGGTGGGGTTGGTAAAAGTCTGGTCATGGAACACCAACATGAATAACCAGTAAAAACTGTGTGAAATGTGTGAAAATTACAACTAACTGAAAAAGTCAAAGAAGTTGTGTTCATGAAGAAGGAAGTTATAACTCCCTCAGAGCATTGCAGTATGAAACAACCAATAAGCAAACTTTAAAATCTGATCCCATTGTGGGGTGAACGAGAAGTAACGTTTCATATCTAAGTGTCAATTGACTTAAAGATTTTGGTTTCAATTTGGATAAATTCAGACAATTTTGTGTTGCCAGTATTAAACCATACTCACAGTGTGACTGGCAATATGTGATGGTTGTTCGTTTGACCTTGGTTGAAACTAAAACTATCCCAGCAACTATTTTATAGATTGCCCCAACCAAAATTTGGTCAGACATTTATAGCCTGCAAAGGTTTGAATCTTGATGAATGACGTTGGTGTTTCTCTAACTTTTCATATACTGACACCAGCAGGTCAAAGTATTCATTTATCCTATAAAATATCATTTAGAGAATTGGATGGACTATATAGACACTTTGGAACTTGCATTTTAAATGTTGTGGTGACTTATAACTATACCGGCAGGATTTCTGAGTAATCGAGGTCTACAATTGTACCCACTTAATTCTACTATTTCTACTACTTGGGACCACCATACTGCAACATTAAGAATTTTATTGTAAAAGCAACATAAATACATATATCTGAAAAATGACCTGCCTTTTCCCTCTGAGCCATGGATCACATCCAGTACAACCATTGCAAGCTTGTCACTCATGAATTTGTCACTTTTGAATTGAATAGAATAGAATTTGAATAGAGATATGTACAAATGAAAAATTTACAAATGAAAATGTGCAAAAAGTAATGTGTGAGGTAGAATCTCCAGGCATCTTAAAATGACCACATAACAGGTCCATGGTCCTGTGTCAACAGCTGAGTGAAAGTCGGTAGGGTCAGCTGTCCCTGGAGATCATGAAAAAGCACCGGGGTGCAGAATCTGGTGTTGCACGGTAACAGACTGTGTGACATCACATGCGGTTGCCGGGTATTACAGATCAACTGGGGATCATTTTAAATGGGGATAAACATTTGCAGGAGACCATAACAAACACAGTATTACCTTACCTCCTACTAGCTGTGACGCCTTATTTAGTAAGTGGGAGGAGACAAAACAATAATTCCTCCCCTTTTCATTAAACCCATAACTTAACATCATATAAAATACTGATATCAGGAGGCATTGCATACTTGCAAAACCACATTAAGGGGAGTAAAGGCCAGAAGAAAGCACTTGAACTCACACCAAAATATCCAACAAATGGCCCTCTTCCACCTGGAGCTACAAGCAAGAAGTGGTATTATATTGAAAGAGGAAGGGAAAAATTCACTACAAAAGAGGGAAACTCATTTAGGACTAGGACTCTAGGACTCCATAAATAGCAACCAACTGTAGTGGTTAAAATTCCAGAATATCTCTAGTACTAGCAAAAATAAATCCCCATGTACAAGTCCTTTACTGTCAATAAGCAAGTGAGAGTACTTCTAAATGTGAGGATGAGACAAAACTATCTCGTCCTCACATCCTGCATCCCTTGTCATGCCAGCAGTTCATTGTTTTTTTTTGTCCTGTAGTTGCTGCAGCCATGCTCCTCCTGGAGAGACAGATGACCACCAGCCCACTGCTATATACACCTGACCAAGTTTACCAGCCCTCGCCTCGCACTGCAGTCAGCCCTCTAATATCCATCACAAGCAAAGTGATTAGTACTCATGGTTTTCCTAGGTGGTAATGAAACACTTATAACTCGTGTTATGCTGAATGAACATAGGCTGCTGCACATCAGGCTCCTGTGCAAGCTTGTTCATCGGGAAGTTCAGCAGTGGTCGCCTTGCATTTCTGACAAGTTTTTCTCTTCTCCTTCTGAGGTATCAACATTGTCTCCCTTCAACCTCTGTTCTTCCATCTTGTACTTCCTTCTCCAATTGTTCACTTGTTCCCTACACCCGTTGCAGGCCTAGGGTTTGTCAGTGTCTGTCTCTTCCAGGGGGCAATTAGAAAAAGGAACACTTCCAGATGTGATAAACACAAACATAAAAGCACACACCTCTAAAAGAACACAAACTGATAAGGAAGATTATTCAGAAAACAGCCAAGGTAAATAAACAACTTATTAAATAACCCTAAACATGCACTAAAATAGTAATAAAAACAAGCATAAAAACCCCATAACACTGACCCCATCATACACGGCCTCTATGTTGACTGAATGCCACAAACACCTGTATAAACCTTAATGGATTTGATGACCTTTTATAAAAAAGTGTTTTAATATTTTTTATGAGGATGAGGAGGTGTAATTATAAGTACCGGTTATAGCTTAGACACTAAAACAGTAAAAGACACTAAAACACTACAATGTATAGGATAGCTGAAGTGCAACTCTTAACTCAAGATGTGAATTTAAAACAATTAGACTAGCTGTAGGCTAATAGGACAAAAAGAGAAGTGAAAGAAGTGAAAGACATGCTTTTGCCTTTAATAATAATATTGCATATATACTCTATATAAATTTGGTAGTCTACATAAGCAGGAACATCCCACTCTGAGGTTTTTCTTTTTATTTGGTTATTATTATTTTGGTCATTTTTATACCTTTATTTGATAGGGACAGTGAAGATAGAGAATGTGAGGAAAGAGAGAAGGGGAATCACATAAGGCTAAATGGTCCAGCTGGCTGAGAATACTGCTGCCCAGGACACATGATATGTATAAGGCGTGCACCCTAACCCTGGCTATCCTGAACATAACTATTGGTTCATCCACTAGTCTCCCAAGATAAGCTTTCTTGTGTAGGCTTCAGCTAATTGTTGAAGTATGGTTCGATTCTGTCCTTTTATTTGTAATGGACTGGAATAAAGACCACATTTTCTCACAGACCAAGATGTCCTTATTACAAATATGATATATATGAATATACATATATGAATGTATATGGGATTTGCCATTTGTGGAATTAGTGGCATATCTGCTGCCAAATAAGATAAAACTATGATGATCCCCAGTTGATCCATAACACCAGCTTAATAGATGGGTGGATGTTAATAATAACCGAGATGGCATGTGAAAACTCTTGAATATGTAGTATGGAAGTCTGGGCAACAGAAAAGTTCCTTTTACTGTCCACCCGAAAACAGTCTGAAATCTTCCTGTATCCATGTCTCTTTAAAACACATAACACTACACTCAGCAAAGTTCTGATTCCTCACTAAAGTCAATATCTTGTCCATCTTATTTGTGATCTCGCATTGCTATTGTAACACAAGGGAGACACACTCCTCTCCATCAGTCTCTGTTGTCTGGACTTATCATTTTGTTCCTCATCTGCATTCTCTGCGTGTCCTCCTCTGTTTTCTGTGGGGATATCCATTGTTCTGGTCGCCATGCTGGCCAGCTTAAGAGTGATCAGGTAGTGTAAACAATGCAACTGTGGATTTGCTGTACAAGGGTTGCATTGTGGAATAAGAACATTCAAAAGTAGCTGAAGAAGAAATTTCATGGTGAAAAAATGCACCAGATCTAGCTTTACAAGCATGTTTAAAGAGGTTGTAGCTTAAAAAAGTTAGTAGTATAACTGTAAGCATGCATGACAAAAGAAGAAAGCTAACTTGATGACAATGAGATAATTATTCTATATATGTCTACTTACACTGACAGCCTGGACACTGCAGAAATGTCAGAGAAATATCAATCCTTATTATTAAAGAAAAATCTCAGTTAATTGGATGGATTTCAGTTCCATGAAATTTAATTACAGGTACTCGGCTTTTTAACCTGCTGTGCACAGATAGCATACATTGATATGTAGTTGAGCATTACTGAAAGTATATAATCACATTGAAAAAAAAAATGTGACTACAGTGTATTCAGAAAGTTTTCAGAGCCCTTCATGCTTTTCACATTTTGTTATGTTGCAGCCCATGCTAAAATTGTCTAAATTAATTTCCCCCTGATCAAAATATCAATATTGATATACACTCTGTACAAAATCAAAACAAAATTTTAGGGGTTTTTTTTTTTTGCAAATTTATAATCTGAAATGATTACATTAACAGAGGTAATTAGACCCTTTACTTAGTATTTAGTTGAAGCACCTTTAGCAACGTTTAGCCTCGAGGTCATGGAAGTAACAAGCTTTACACACCTGGATGTGGCATTTTCTTGCATTTTTCTCTGAATGACCCCCCCCCCACACACACACACACACACACACACACACAACCTCCCCAGACCTGCGTTTTCTCCAAGTTTCCACTAGATGTCTTAGGACTTTCTCCCCTTCTCTCTTCCTCTTCACCTGTTTTCCCCACCCACCCACACACCTATTCCCATTTCTCGGTAGCTTTGCAGTCACCTATGCTCTTCCAAACCACTATGTTTCATGTGCTTTCCTTTGTAGCTGCTATTTGTGGTTAGCTTCCTGTTGTCTTTACCTGCCTGCCTGCTTGTTCATCCATCTGGCTGCAAGCCCACTTTCTTGCAGTTCACTGAGGTTCCATCACAGCAGCTACCTGACTCATTCTCTATGTTTGGGTCAAGAAATTAATGAGCTCTGACAGTACCTTGTTCTGTTCACCTTTCCCTAAACCCTGTGCAGTGTCCTTGTATGAAAGATGATGATGATGATGATGATGATGATGATGATGACAACGATGATGATGACGATGACGATGACGATGACGATGACGATGACGATGACGATGATGATGATGATGATGATGATGATGATAATGCTGCCACATCTATGCTTCACTGTTGGGATGGTATTTAGCAGTTCAACCTTGGTTGTAACAGACCAGAGAATGTTGTTTCTCACCATCTGAGCACACTTTAGTTGCTTTTTTTTGGCAAACGCCAAGCAACTTTCATATGTCTCATGTTTTACAGTGGAGAGACTTCCACCTGGCCACTCTGCCAGAAAGCCAAGATTGGAGGAGTGCTACAGTGATGGCTGTTATTCAGGAAATTTCTTCCATTTTCTCACAAGATCTCTGGAGCAACCAGAGTGGCTGGATGGCCAGCTCTAGGAAGAGTCCTGGTTGTTCTCGTTACAATCCTGTCTCTGAGCTCTGCAGGCAGTTCCTTCAACCTCATGGATTATTTTTTACCCTGATATGCATTTTCAGCTTTGAGACAGGTGTGAGCCTTTCCAAATTATGTCTAGTCAATAAAATTTACCACAGGTAGATTCCAATGAACGTGTAGAAACAAAGATCAACGATAATCAAGATAAATGAAATGTATCTGAGTTAAAATTCAAATTTCAAAGCAAAGGGCGTGAAGACTTTTATCAATATGATATTACAGTGCTAAAATTCTGTTTTCACTTTCTCATTATGGGGTATTGAGTCTTACATGATGAGGGAATAAATGAATTTGAACAATGTTATAATAAAGCTTCAACAAAACAAAATGTGAAAAAAGTAAAGGGGTTGGAATAGATTCTGAATGCACTATAACTAGCAGCTAAACTAAATAAACTAGGCCTGTACCTCTTACATTCATTCTTGTTAGAGGGGTTGCTATAGCCTAGTATAATTTCATCAGAAATACTGATGTGTTGATAAATGACAGGGGGACACAGCTTTATCACAAGCCTTTTTGATCTTCTGAAGAGGTGCCCCCGCTATTCCCAGCAAACCAATGCCTCTCATTGTGTTACACAAGCAGATGCAACACCCCTTGATCTAATTTAACTCAAAATAGCCAGACAAAATGACTGAAAAGTATTGCAATTTTTCCATTTTCCTGCATCTGAAGCCCCTCTTCCTTCAAAGGGATACAAGATGCCATTGGATGAAGTGCAGTGATACAAAATAATGCAATTTTACCAACAATGACATATTTTTCTGATACAGCCCTAGAATAGAAAGTCAAATCTTTTTTCCAAGCTTTTTGTTTGTATTCTACTTTTGAATTAAAGCCCAGCACATTTTTGTGAGGATTTCTAAGTTGAGTGCAGACCATTGTGGAATAAAAGTCATCTATGAGTGCTGAAAATAGGAGAAGCAACAGTGGTCTAACCACATAGATTAAGACTCTAATACTTTTTTGAATATAAATATCAGTATCAGACAATACTGATTTATCTTAAGTGAATTCAAAGATGCCCTTCATTTCATGCATACAAACACATATGCACACAAAATGAAATAAGCACACAATAAAGTATTAGGTAGGTCTTCTTTAACATGGGCTACATCACAACAAAAACACTCACACGGACAAAAACACACACAAATGATAGGGCCTTAATAGAGCCCTCAATTAACATCTAATTATAGTTTTGAGGCAAAAACTCTATCAGGCCTCTAATGGCTGTGGTGCTTTTGTACTCCTAGCAACTGGTCGCTCTTTGAATGGCTACATACACTCTGAGGCCATGTGGAAGCTGCCTATGGATTGCTGCTTTGTTATTTATAGAACATTTCATAATGGCATTCACAAAGCAAATAAATCAGTTGTAATAAGCTGGTGTCTGCTGGGACAGATGCATAAAATAGAAGAGGAAAAGAATCAAATCTACTGTTGGTTTACTGCTTGAAAGAGATGACAAAAGCTAACTGATGTCTTTTTTAAAAGACTTTTTAAAGACATGATGTCCCTCATCATGTACAATGGGATATCAATAGTATGCCTTTGGGATCTTTTATATGTAATTCATTTACAAGGATTTTCCTGATATGTAGCTTTTAACCAATATGTATTTGTAATTAAATATCTTAGAATTTGAGTATTTTCAGACATAAAGGAGAATTTCTACCGCCTGTTTTGACTGTGTCCAAAAATATATGCCAATAAGACCAATGTATTTGGGTGTGATGGTCAATAGTGGTCAATAGATCTAACAAGACAAGTACATAGACAAGCCCTTTGTTTGATGCTATTAGGTCAGTGTCTGCAACTTTAACCAGGGTTTTCTCTAGGCCTGACTGTAAATCGTCAAATATATTACTGTTATGTAAAAAGTCACACAACTGGTTGGCGACAGCTTTCTCAAGGATCTTTGAGGCTAAACACCTTGATCAAGAATAGGATTTTTTAAAGAAGTTGAATTACAACTATTTTAAAGGACTGCAATACATAGCTTGATAATAAAGACAGACTGATCATCCCTATTAAGAGGTAATAACTAAGGGTAAAACTTCCGTCAGTGCCCTAGTTGGGACAGAGTGTAAGAGACATGTTGATGGCTTAGATGAAGAATTCATTGAAGTTAGTTGGTAAATATTGATGTGAGAAACAGTCTAAACATGTATCAGATTTTACAGCTGTTTCTAAGGTAAGGGAATGGTTATGCTCTAAGAATATTAAACTTTTATGGCCAATGACCAACTGTCAGTGGGTTATGATCCAGAACATTGTGTCCACTTCTTTTAATAGACCTGGGGTGGAATCTCAGCCAATCAAAAGTGCAAAAAGTCAAGACTCAGGAGTTTGAATTTAAAATACCCTCAAAAGCAATCATTTCAACCAAGATAATCAACAGCTGTGGAAAAATGACAAAAAAGACATCCAAATACAGTGGCATGAAAAAGTTTGGGCATTCCTGGTCAAAATTTCTGTATAGTGAATGGTCAAATGAGTAGTAGATGAACTAATATATTAAAGGCTTTAATTTAATGTTGCAACATAGTTTTTACATCTTAAGCCAGATTAATGCATTATATTTGTTTTGCAAAATTTCGGAGTAAAAAAAAGGAAATAAGCACCATAACAGAGTTTGGGAACACCAAGAGATTTGAGATCTCAAATAAATTTCACCAGTGTCTCAGACCTTATTAGCTATGGGCTATGTTAGGGCTATAGCTTGTTCACAGTAATTGCTAGGAAAGGCAAATTCCAAAGCTTTATTAATCAAAGCTTTATAGATCAAGAAAAGTCAGAGAGAGCTAGTCATTGGGTTGCTAGAAGGATAATTCATAACCTAATTTTGTGTGCAAAATATGTTCAGGAAGATTTAGCAGACTCTGGAAGGGTTTTCTGTTCTACTGAGCAGTGACACCTACATAGATACATCAATCATGGTAAAGACTTCAGAAGAAAACATTTCAATCATCGTCACCACAAAATTCTGCGTCATTAATGTGCAAGGAAAATTTACATTAGCCCGATGCATTTTGGATACAAGTCCTTTGGACTAATGAGGTTAGAATAGATCTTTTGAAGAAAGAGGGTGCAGACTTCCTTAAATGTAAACCTCTCTGACTGTTAATCATGCAGGTGGATCAATCATGCTTTTGGCTTTTGTTAGGAAGCATTTCACTGGTAGAGGAGAGAATGGATTCAATTAAATACCAATGAATTCTGGGAGAAAAACCATCCGACCACCTGTAAAAAAAGCAGAATATGAAAAGAAGATGACTTCTAAAACACACTTCAAAACCCACTAGACCCAAGCTGTAAAAGATGGATATAAAAAGTGGAGATCAGTTCATCTTTTTACTTTTTACTTGCTTAGTTATCCACAGAGACACACAAAAACACAGACACAGTGATGTCCGAGACAGATCTTTCTCTCAGCCATGTTGGAGACAGAGAATCTGTGCTCCTATGTCTCCAGGGAAACTTCTAGTATGTCTCTGAACGTTATGGCAGGACATTGGGTAACAAGATCGCCACACACCCAATGCTAAAAAGCTAATAGTCTGAACTCAGAAAGCATCTGTGGTCAAGACTTTCTCTCTTCCTTTTCCTTCACTTCCTTATCACAGCTTCCTCCTCTAGGTGGGTGTTAGGGACAGGGGAGCAGAGCGAAAGAAAGGAAAGAAAAGAAAGGAAAGGAAAAAGGAAAAAAAGGAGGGATTAAGGGAAATTTTTGTTCTCATAAGTACGCCTACGTGAGGTTTTTTTCAAGTTGACATGACCTCTACACCTTTCAATTCTACATGTACAAATATAACATGGGTAGGAATTTCTGTAGTGAATTCATCTTATCAAGTTTAATTTTTTAAATTTATAGACTGACTTTGAAAACCAAAGTATCCATTATAGTTAATATTATGGAACCAAACCTGTCCTCTATCATTATATTCACATGTGACCCGTTTTCATCATATAAAGTATATTCTTGTTTTATAAAGATCGCAAGGAAATGTTTATATTTATGCTGCTGCACTAATTGCATCAACAGAATCATGTCATATGGACCACTTTTCTGCTCTGTTTCTCTTTTTAATCATATACTATTGCAAAGGCCACAGTATGATTCACATCACTTTCATTCTCACCAGACCATTCAATAACCCTACTTGCCCTATGAATGGACTGTCATCCTGGAAGAGACTACTTCTATCAGGATAGAAATGTTTCACACAGGACAAAGGTGATCACTCAGAACAACTTTTTCTGCTGATGTGCAGTGAGCCTTCCCTCTAGGGAAGGAAATTTTAGAAGCTGTACAAATTCACTGTAAAGACACAAGTGGACACAGTCATTTGGAACAGACTATAACTCATTTTACACATATAGCCTAAGAACACTAAAGACACAATCCCATTGATTTCCCAGTGACTTAATGCTCACCTACCTGCATGTTGGAGTTGAATTTAGATAATCTTCATCTGGTTTCGACCATACAAAAGAAGTTCAAACTAAATCTCTTTATAATATCATTTAACTGAGCCACCAGGATTTGAAGATGATTGCTTCAGCAGTCCTCTTACAGACATATTTGGTTCTCATCCACGTAAACTGTTAGTAGTGCTTAAATGAAATTCTTGCACTTCTTTTGGAGGGACACAGTATTTTTGACCTTCCACAAAACTATGGAATTAATTTTGGGCCATTTATGGTCTCATATGTGATCATTTCACATAAACCTCTTTTTGAATAACATGCTAAAATTATTGTCAAAACACAACGTTTTATGTCAGGATATTCCATATTCCAACAAACTGACCACCAGAAATTAGCGTAGAGTAAGTTTAAATGAAAAGAAAAGATTATTGTTCAATATTATTCCTTTGACCTATTATTCCATTTGACATCTCTGTACTTGTATGGTGTTCTGCAAATATAAAATTTCATTAATTTTTGTTACATTGTAAAGTAGCTGAGAAGTTTGTGTAATCACCACATGCTCATAGTAGAGGTTGTTTATTGACCCAAATATTTATATGGTGATATGCCATATAATTCGAAGAGCAGCTATATTTACTGCACAGCTCAGCGTCCCTTTGGAGTATAAAACATTAATTCAATGATGTGTATCCTAAAACATAAGATCACACTAATGGCACTCGAAGATCAGGGTTACACACCACCCACCTGCACTTAAGAGGATAAATCATCCATCAATTCCCTTTTAAAATGGACAGAAAATGTATTGTTCCATACACTCTATCTCAAAGCCCCAACAAATGAAGAAGACAGTATCAGTGGGAGTCCTGGGGCAGACTCACAACAATGTATTGATGTTCTCCCCCCTTCATCCTCAAAGTGAGTATAAGGTATCCTCAAGCTCCAAGGTTGGCGCCAGCCTCTGTCTTTTATGCACCGCAAACCAGAATTAATTGCAAATCAATCGAACAAAGTACAACTGATCAGTAAAACAATTAGTAATTTTAGCTTTTTGTCCAGATTTAGGTTTCCTCAGGCTTCCACTGCTTTATGTTTTTTCCCATTCTTATTTCCATATTGAAATAGTGAGTCTTTCATTGTAAAGCACATAAACTACAATACATATAACCCTCAAACATTAGACTGGCAGACAAATATCTTTTATAGAGTGTGAACTACTTTTTACTTGACAAAGAAGCAAGAAGCTTGCTTGTCTTTTTTAAACATGTCATTTCAGCTTTAGCTCAATTACCTTAATCAGATGTACAGCTTTTTCTTCCAATAGATATATTCGTATGGTACAGAAAATGCACAGGACACTTGACATTCCATGTGTTGGCGAAGTGCTGGGACAAGCCTTGGTCACATCTTAGCCCCTTGAAAACCCTTAATGATAAACACTTTGCTCACAGCTGGTGGTAGGGTGTGACAGGCATAAATCATGTGTGACAAATCCAAAAAAGTAAACTGTAGATGAATGACACATTCCTGCTGCTGTATGACAGTTACAGGTTTTGGACTGAAAATAAAGGACTTCATACAGCACTTTCTGTGAGCTGTGGTTGGCATTATTGGTGTAGGAATACTCATAAATTTAACCAAACAGACCATAACCATAAGGCTTTTGAAACTGGTCTTTGATGTGCATTTAAATCTGCACTAAATACACTAAAGAGGTGAGATCTGAGTGTGAGCCTTGACCAACAATCCTTTGACAAGCAGAAATGAGCAGGTACAAGTGCCAGTGACATAATTCACTGACAGCATGGAAAGAGCCTCTGTAATATGCCTGTGACACTGTATGTTTTTTAGGGTTAAGGTTAGTTACACGTGGTGGTGTTGGTAAAAAAAAAAAATAGTGCATCTTAGGGAAACAAAAGAGATACACTGTTTTACACATATGTTTTACATGAGCATATCCTTGTTTTGCTGATAAAAAAGTACACAAGTGGCATTGAATTTATGTTGTACAAAACATACAGTATGTGTTAATGTAAATTAGTTTTATATGCACGTAAAAGTAATAAGACGGGGTTTTCAGGAGTGCCATGTCATAGTTTGATTTGCAGTGCTGAGCAATCATACACCTCTCCACCCCTAATACATTGATGAAAAAAAAGCCTTATACATAGCAAATAAAGGTACTTAATCAATAACTGATATTGTTTTTCTTGTGAGGACAGTCTTGCTCAACAGTGTTGAGACTATAATGACATGCTAAAGACACAGATCTTAGAGAGAGATCAGGGAGGTAGCAGGAAAGACTCAGGAGGCAGCAATGATTGCAGGCTTCTACCTTACCTTCAAGTTTGGTCGGTCATAACAGGTAGAAACACTCTGACTTTGGAAACTGTCATTTGACATAGTTTGTATGAAGCATGCACTTTTAAGAAAAGGGATTGTAAGAGGTTAGGACTAATTAAATCATTCTTGATGCCCGAAAAAAGCCTCAGGCTGGACGTGAAAAGAGAGGACAGAAGAAAAACAGAATAGTGTTGTCTATCATTACTGTAATTCACTCTAAAATATCCAGGAGAGTAGCTTGTTTTTAATGAAGTGCAGCATGTATTTTAATCATCAGTGATGCATGGATTCACTAGTCTGTAAAAATCACGCAGAGGCTCTGCACTGAACTGTGACACTATGACAGACTGAACATAATATCGAGAAATATGGGGATTTGATGTTTGTTTGGTATTTATTAATCCCTTCACCAAACTGCAAGTCAAATTGGTGTTGTTGAATAAGAGATGACTCTTGTAATGATGACAGAGGAATTACATGTCTGGCAGTCTTATCAGGCACCCAAGTATATCCCACGTCAGTTGCTTGAGCAGACACTTGGCTCAGTCAGATCTATCAAAGTATTTATGCTGTCATGTTTCAACAGGAAATCACCTCCGTATCCTGCCTTGCTTTTTCTCCAACATAATAATCCTTGATTTCAGTGTGTGCGGCATCTCAAGTTTTTGTGGTCATTTACTCAGCAGAGGGATGTAATAACAACATGGTGGGAGGACAGAAGAATACAAGAGCCATAACACATTCTTAACCAGAAATTTCTCCTTGACAGGTGATAGGCAATTTTCATGTCCATTTAGAGGTAGACCAGAGCCATGATTAGGACAGTGTATGATAAGGACTGTGGTAATACTTGCTTTCCTGTCCTCATTCCTCAAATCTGTTTGATTGTAATTGACCACTGACTATATCATAGAAGCAGCCTAAATAAATACAGCTCTGTGAAATATTTTCTATGATAAAGACAGGAAGAGAAAGAAAGAAAGAAAATTTCAAAATAAGTATATATACATCTCTTATATCAGTGAGGTTTCATCTTTATTTCTTCATTTGCATCTCAATTAGATGCTTCCAAAAGTCAACAAAAAACAATGTAAATTGTTGCTTTAACTTGACTCTGTCTTTATAGAGTCATACATGCATACACTCATATATATTGAAGAGTATAAGAGAATATTAAATACTTTAACATAGTATCTGCATGCATAACCATGTCCTTTATCACTATCTCACTAACAGAAGAACATTCAAAAAAAGACACAATTAATGTAGCACACTTCTTACTTACATTAAGGGTGTAAATAGGCTCTCATCTGTAAGTTGGTGGATGGCAGGTCTTTAACCTCTTTGCTTGAACTCATAGGAAATTTTTGGTCTCCTAATGATTAACGCTGAAGAAGTTTTCAATCCCTGGGCCCTCCACAATAGCATTCACTAAATGGATTACCACAAAATTTTGTACATTCATGGTGTGCAGAAGATGAGTCCTGCTGACCCTGGTGATCTCCTTGCTTTATGTGTAGCACCATCATGAGTTTGACGTTTCCGTTTGAGACCCCAAAGGCATCAAGTAGCACTAAAAGCAAAGTTAAGAAAAGCCAAACTATATACAAATGTCCTCTCTGTCCTCTAATGTGATGCAAGCAAAAACCAGATACAGAAAGGCTATGCCGAGTAGTCCTACCCCTAGCATGCTATAAAACACTGCAATCAAAACAATACTGTACTCAGGAAACAAGCTAAGCTAGATTAAATGAACTCCTTTGTTTTTCATAGTGCAGATGTCCAGTCGGAGAAGAGTGTGTAAATTATGTTCTCAATGCAACAATCACACAGGGCTTCCGTTTCATGAGAGGCCATCTACTGCCTACTACTGTGAGTCTGTATGTGTAAATGCACACACATACATACTCATAAGCTGGTTCAGCAATAGTTTGCTATTCATTGTAAATGGAGCCTGTTGTTTCATTCTAGCACCACCCACTGAGCCACAGAGATATAAATGCTGCCAAGAGACACTACAGGGGAAAGTTGAGAGAGGTTCTACTATATATAAATGGCCTTCTGAACAGCAACTAAGTGTAACAGGCCCTGCTCCAATTGACATATAGACAGATAGGAGACATATAAAACAGGACAAATAATTGTTGGTTTGCCCAAATTTATGAAAGCAATACTTAGTTGAATGCTTTATGTCCCTTAAATAAACGCATTGTGTGTATGTTTTAATTTTGTTTCGTACTCATTCACTTAATCAAAAGTTTCTGTTTGGTTTTCATTTAGACACCAGACATTCAACAAAAAATAACAACTTCAATGTAATAAAATATATATATCGCACTAAAAGCAAATAGGGAAATTTTTCCACATGCTATCTCATTGATATTATGACTCACTATTAAGGGAATATCAGCATTTCTTAATTTATATTAGTTCTGTACTCATTCACCCACTGGCTTTATATGTTCTCATGGTAAGTAGCGATTGAAAATAACATCATAGCATTAAGGGACATACCACATATTTTATAAACACAATACACATAAAACACTTGGAATGTAGTAATAAGTGAGTGTGTGGAAAGTGGGGACATAAAAACATGATCCATGGAATAATAAGGGAGCATAGCTCACATTAACACAACAAACTACACAGTACATTGTAAACATAGCTCAGACACGAGATAACAGTTTGCTACGCTTACTTATACTTTTTGTGCTTTTTCATATATTAGTAACCTGTAAAACAGGGGAAATAATGAAACAGAACAAATTTGCTGCCAATTTTCGCGTTGATAACGATGGCTATGTCATCAAGACAGTCCCGAAATGGTAAGTTCTCTGCTACCCTCTGCTGTCTGTAGTGGTATACATTCATTTTTTTCAACACGAAAGCCTTCAAGGACTTGTTTAAATCACTATTGCATTAATATAAACAGTGTTGCTTGTACAAAAAAATGATTCCATTCAATTAAGCCAAAAATGTGACCACATATTTGTACGAGTCACACAACAAGAAACAATCATGCTCATTTCAATGCCCCCAGAAACAGAAACACCTGGATTGGTTCCAGTGCAGGAACAGGACAGCAGTGCTAATCAGTCTTGCCATACTGGGACTTACTGTTGTACTAAAACAGCAACCACGTATGCTTCATTTAAAAAAGCTACTGTATAACAAGAAACTGCCTACTGCCTACATCAGAAAACAAATATCCAGTTGGAGTGTGTATATGTGAGTGTATAAATTACGCCCTCACTGACACACATACACACACACACACACACACACACACACACACACACACACACACACACACACACAAAACATACAGAGCTACAGCTTCAAGAGAGGCCAGAGGCTGTCTACTAAGTCTCTGTGAGGCCCCTGTCAAAAAGGTGAATAGAAGCATGAATAAAAGGTGAGTAAATGGGATGAACAGGCATGTTTTTTTCTTCTTAGTCTGTGCTAAAATTAGCTTCATTTAAAAATCAAAATGACTGTCTGAAAATCTGAGAGACCATGTTAAACTGTAGAGAACAAAACAAGGTCAAAGCCACTTAATGGCATTCAGCCTGTTAGTTAAACTGAATTCAACTAGGTGTCCCTTTAATGTGTCTTTTAAGCAAATTTTAAAGCTTTTAATAATAAATGTTTGATTGCTGGTAGGTGAAAGTTTGTTCCATATATTTATGGAATGCTTATGGCTCAATTTTTCTCAGATTTGGCCGTGTGTTTTAGAGAATTTCTTAAAGAAAATGACACTGCCTGCAAGGAAAGACCGACAAAAAGAAAATCAATTCATTATTTGACCAAGCATAGCAGAAGGACTCATATACTTAAACTAGTTCTCTAAAAATCCCTTTTTCAGGAAGAATGGACAAAAATTTTGCCAAAATAAACATCTTATACTTTAGTGTCAACCAGTGTCTTGCATTTATTATAAATGATTCTCACACTGGTTACAATTTTGCTTTGATTCCCATTGAAATAAGATTTAAAATTTAAGGTAATTTAAAGTCCTTTAAACCAACACTTAAAGGCCTTTATGCAGGTTTGCTGGTTTGTAATGATAACACGCCAACAAACCCATGCATGATAGCATGTGCTATGATAAGAGTATTTGTACTCAAACAACCTGTTATTTGTGCAGGTAGAAGAAAACTGTATTACTTGACTAACAAATGTGAGACAAAGAATCCAGTCAAAACAGGAATTTCACTTGTTCCCAAGGTCTCTTAGTGTCCCGTGACACATTATCACAGAATTTCTACATATTCATTTAATAAAAAAACAACCTAGACCCCTGGCAGTGGAAAATTGAGACTAGGAGGTATTACTTTCTATTAAGTCACAAGTTGAAGTAATATGTTATAAAGAGTTAATACCTAATGGCTTTATTGATAAAGCAATAAAAATTATATGGCACTTTGAGAACAAATTTTTGGGTTACCAGTTTGTGGAAGATCTCTGGCTGTTGTTTATCCTCCAGCAGGACATTTTGTCTTAGCATGAGCACTCAGACCAGTCTGCAGATAACCATTCCTATACAAAGCTGGATGTGACGCATTACCCCCATAACACATTTCCCCCATAACCATCACTGAGACATTCTATGACTTGTGCCACAGTAGCACTTCTGTCAGTTTGGACCAGATGGGATAGCCTTGGTTGCTCTTGTGGATTGATGAGCTTTGGGTGTCCAATTCTTATTTGCCACTCTGTGGTTTGTTCCTCCATGGACCACTGTCAGCAGGTACTCACCACTGCTTACCTGGACCACCCCATAAGCATTACCTTTTCAGAAATGCTCAGACCCATCCGCTTGACCAACAATTTGGCACTTGTCAATGCTGCTCACTCCTTACACTTGAACATCCATCATGTTGACTAAAAGTACCAAATGTTCATTTACCATCTAATATATTCTTGACCTTGACATGTGCCATTGTTAGTATATAATCAATGTTATACACTTAATTTGTGGCCATTATGTTTAGGTTTATCGGTGTATTGGTAATTGATTTATTAACCATTGTCAAAGCCATTTGTTACCCATTACAAAAATATAAAATGCCTCGTTAAAAAGTAGTCTAGTTTCATTCAGAATTTAATTTTTTCTTATAACATTAAAGCTAAATAATACAGATGAGCTATATCTAAAAAGGTGGACTGATTATTTCATGCATCAAGTAAAAAAAAAAAACATCCAAAATTGCAAGGAAAAATGACTGCCTGAGCCTAATACCATGATGTACCATCTTAAAGCTCTAAGATCTTTTTAATGTATTCTCCTCCATGGCTAGGGCCTGAAAGGAAAAGGGAAAGAGGAGAGCTGAATGGATTCCATTAATTTAATTGAGGCAAGCCCTGACAAGAGATAAAACATCTAGGGCCCACATCTCTTCAGGGTTGGCGCTGGGCTTCATAGTAAACAAGCTGTGATCCGTAAACAAAGCCCAAAGAGCACTGCCACGCTCTATAGAGACTTCAAGGCCATGGAATATGTCAGAGATGGGGTTGAATGTATACTGGAGTGTACCCCCTCCCTTTCCTGTCCACCCCTCCCAACTTAAGTATTCAAGCTACATTCTGACCATTGTGCCTCAGCTTGTGGATATTTTGATGCTGGTAGCTGACTATTTCAGTGACAGTACCTGCAGTGGATCAAACAGAAAGGGAGACATCCACTCCAACAAGGACATTGAAATATGGATAGCATTGCTAAATTCTATAGATAAGAACCACATCCACTTTGATGTGTCCCCATCAGATATTATACACCTGCAGAATAATGCACTGCAAGCTAATGTACATAATTCATATGCAAGCTCCATTACAAATACGTCACTTAATTCCACAAATTTTCATTTCTTTGAGAAAAAAGATACATGCTGTATCTGACAGTCTATACTGGTGAAATACTCTACTGGGTGAAAACAGTAGATCTGTGATTCCAACCACTACTGTTGAAAGCTCAGGACTATAAAGGGGGGTTGCTCAATACTGAGTGTGTAAAGTGTAAGTTGTTTGGCCACTCAAAAAGCAACTGGTATTTGGATGCGTCACATTCTTCCCTGAATTGTTGCTCAGCAGGCACTGGCTTTTCACACCGGTTGAATAGCAACACAAAACCCTGCAGAATCTATTAAAGGAGGAATAGCTTTATCCTCTGAACAGTGAGAGTAGATGGCTTGGACAATATAAGCCGTCTAACACAAAAGGGGCTTGCATGGCCTACAGATGTGGCTTATTAACAAAATTCCAAGATTACAGCCTTTTTCGAAATCTCTATAAGCTCTCCTTGCAGGCCAGATGCACTGTGGTTTGAACATGGACATGGACATGGACATACCTGACCTTAAAACTGTTACACACTTATGCCCTCCTTTAAGTCTGACACTAATCATTTACTTTATTGTTATTTGATAAATAGGTACCTGCCTAGATATCATTAAACTACTCCAGATGACAGATTTGATACTGACACATTAAGCAGGATAAAAACTCATATGATATCCTGTGATAAAATATTCAGTTAAATTATGCAAAAGACAATTTTTGATTACACCTCCCTATGCTCAAAGAAGGAATGCTGCTTTGTGAACAGTCACTTTTTACCATTGTGACAGGAAAGAAGGGGTTAAAGAAACTCCTGCTATGGTGAGAGAAGACAGTAACCATTTTCCTGTTAGACATTGAGGAAAGAGCACAGTCCATGTGGAAATTAAACCATAATACTTCTGAATACTTGTCAAATGAGACATAAAGCTTCAACACCAGCATGATTGGCCTCTGACACATATGGCTAACGTTAAAGAGCTAGCACATACAATGCTTCATTTCACCTCACATTACCTCATGTTTTGCATTAAACAAAATACAAAGACTACTGTCAAAGGGCAGCTGGATAACAACATGGAAACTGTATGCTCTATGTAAGTATGAGAATGCTTTAAGTCCACTTGCTGCTACATACACAGGTTCCTCCTCAGCATATGAAGTTTGCTCAAATCTCTGACAATGAAAGATCATGAAAGCCCTCAAAAATTTTGTAGTCAGACCATGAGCTAAGGTTTTTCAATTGTTTATTTATTTATTTTTTACCAAACTACATGTTCCAAGCTGAAGAATCAACATTCACACACAGCAAGTAAAAATTTGAGCCAACATCACACATCCATGACCAAAACAAACAAGCCAAATATTTTCAATTTATTTCACAAAAATATTAGATGAACAATGAAGCATGAATGGATACTATCGGTCTGTATGAGCGACTAACTTTTCCAACCCTAATGCTAATGCTAATTCAAGAGACCAGTCCGGTTTATATTTGAGCTATTCTGCTTCTCTCTCTTTCTTTTTTGTGTGGTAGCTTAATTTCCTTTAGTTCCACAAAGGATGACTATATTGTGAAACTGGCAGCGCAGTGCAGATCACAGTCAAATGCACCCTGCCTAGTGCATCCGGTGTGTGCAAATCATACATTAGGCATTTTTGTGATCAGGCTTTCCTGGTGCTGCTGTGGCACACTTGGATTTGGATACAGGATTGAAAAAGAAAGAATATATTATCATACATTACAGGTAGGAGTGTTAGAGGCTGTGACAAACATGGCTAAGCAAACATGGCTACTTTCATCCCCTATAAACACAGCGCTCTCCCTGTCATAAAGCCCTGACAGTTTGGGAATCCTGTGGGGAGTTTTCCTCGGAGCAAACTTACTGACCTACAGAAGTTTAAATATGAATAAGGAAGCTTAGATAATTTACCAATAGAAGATGATAACTCTTTTTGAGCTGAATACAAATTTCTGCACATCTTTAAGATCAGTCATCATGTTTTCTGTGTGTAATAGCACGTGGTTTTATTTGTCATTACAATGGATCATTGTGATCCATGCATAAATCACCTGCTCTTACATACCACCGTAGTGCCACATATAAAGTGTTTGTTTTAATGTTGCATTTCTTTAATGTTAATAATATTAGATTTGAATGTTTTAGATGCAGAAATTATTGGTAAGAACCTGTAAACAAAATAGTAGCCTCTTGAGTCTTCGTGATGTGAAGTATCGTGAAGTATTGACCCATAAGTAAATTAGATTTTTATGATAACACTTTTGTTTTTGGGTATCACCATTACAAATTTTAACATAGACAATCTCTATCACATTGTGGCTATCCTCTTGAAAAAAAACAAGCCTATAGGTTGTCTGTGCAAGAGGCTTATTATAACTCATAGTTTTATTTTATTGTTAGGTGTCCCCTAGCAACTGTAGTAATTATGACAGAAGTAAAGGAGGAGGTCAGGTGACATAGTATAAAGAACTACAAAGTCCACATTAAGAGGAATTTGGGATGGAATGATTAATTGAAAAAAAACACTCAAACCTAAGAAAGCAGGTTTTATGCCTAAATCTAACCAAACTGACCATTCCAACAATGTGTTGTAATGATGACAATAAAGGTACAGGTACTATTTCCACTACCACTACAGGTATTATTTCAAGAGACGCTCCTGTGGGTCATATGAGAGGGTAGGGACCAATGAACTACATTGTTGTTCAAGTTGGTGTTTGCAGCCACATGTCTACCTGTGTTATAACTAAAAATGTGTAGTTTCAGGTGTTACTTTGGCCAGAATTGTTAAAAAGAAGACTCAAAAGATTGCGTGTGTAGTTGTTGCCCTTGTTACCTGGTGTTTGGATATAGACAACTAGGGAAAAACTAGTAGGAACAGACATTCCCAAGGGGGTTATCAATGGAGAGTTTTAGTCAATATATAATTTTTCTTGGAACTGTATGAACCATTTTCAGTGTTTCAGTTAGCAATAGACCTGTTGATTTTCTGTAGAAACTGTAAGATAATAATTAAATATTTGATAAACACATGCACAAAGATATTTCTGGTGCTTGTTCATAGACTAAAAACTGTCTTTGTATACATAACTGGTAGAATCACTCATCAATCTCTCAGGGTGTCTGTTATGTAAACAGTAAATTAGATGGTCATCAACTTCTACCTCCTTGGGTTGGTGGTTCGATTTCAGGCTTTTCCTGTCAAAGTGCCCTTGGGCAAGACAATGAACCCTAAATTACTCCCAATGTCCGGCAAGTGCCTTGCATGGCAGCTTTGTTGCTGCAATTTGTGTGTGTGGGTGTGTGAATAGCTGAATGAGAGGCAAGAATTGTAAAGCAATTTTTAAACTGGCCCTATATAAGTGCAATCCATTTACCATTCATTCATCTTTAATCTGTCTATCTGGCATGAATACAGTAATCAGAATAAAACTGTTTTTGGACAGTATGACAACATGTCTGCAACAACAAAAAATGAAAAATTATATTAGAGAAGTTAATGTTGATGTGCTTTCACATCGATGTGCTGTCACATGGAAAAATATTACTTATAATATTATCACAATATTATGAAACAAAAGTGTGCTGAGCTGATGACCTTCCCTAAGCAGGTGGGTCGTGGACCATGCAAAACACTTATTATTGGCACGAAGATTGTAGTGCACTACTGGATTGGCATCACCAGACCCTCTACTATACTCGTCCTCCCACTGGGGCACATGGTGAGTCACCAAAATGACAGTGTTCTGTGTGTCAACATAAAAAGAGAGCATGTAATTTACAGTTTTTTTTTTAGTTATGTTACATTACACTGACACACAGCAAACTAATTATTCCCATCTCCTTCTTATTCCATTCATGATAGCTCATTAAAATTACATATAATGGAGAGGGGGTTCCAAGAGTCATATCGTTTAATTGCAATGTCTCCAGTTTAAGTCTGGCAAGGGACCTTGACTGTATGCCACCCCCCTCTCTCTCCCCCCATTTCCTGCCTTTCTTTTTACTGTATACCATCTAATATGGACAAAGTTACCCCAATAGAAATCTTAAAATAAACTAAATTAAAAAAAGTCTGCATGGTCTGGTCTTTACTCAGTCAACAGTGAAAATTAGTTAATCAGAGAGCTAATAATTACCAAATGTTTATGCTCTTTTGATTTTGGGTTTTGTAATAATAAATGCTGATCAGAATTATATGTTGTTGTGACAGTTACTTCTCCCAAGTCAAGTAAAAGCAAATATAACGTACCATAAATGTATAATTTAGTGCACAATGTTTTACAAATTGTCCATTTACTACTACCACAGGTATTACACAAAGCTGAGAAAACTGAAATAAAAAACTGGTGTGAAATGCTGTAGGTTTTGCTTTTGTGAGTACCATCCTGTGAAAACTAAACTACGTGGAGGTTATTGATTTTGTTAAGTGTATCTGTTTCCAAATCTGCTTGTCATGCCATGCATGCAATATTTCCATGTATTTACTAGCACATTCCTAGAAATAATGCAGACAGACCTAAAAAGGCCTGTGAAATCAGAGTATAATGACATTGTGTGATCATTTAGCCTCACAGACGCTGCTTAGGAGCTCTAAAAGTAACTTAAGAATATTGTGGTGAATCAATAATGAAACTATCTAATCAGTTTTACCATCCACCTATACTTGCCTTGCATAAGATAGATATCACAGTGTTTGACCCGAGTTGTAAAGTGGATTCTTGCTTTGGAAAAGCAATCCAGTAATCCAGAGCAGAAGATGCAACACAATCCAGTAATATGTTGTTTAGGTGGAAGACCCTGAGTAGTTCATATATCGCTATTAAGTGATCTGAGATGGTCTGCTCCATCTCTCAAATGCACTTTATTTTATTTTGTGCTGCATCTTCTCTCTTTATATTACCTCATTAGAACTCAGCTCTTTGGCATGCTAAGGCTGACCTTGCAACCATTTAGAGGAAAATACTTACAGATCATACATCTTAGCTGAACTTTTGTTTATTTTCATTTGAGACCCAGACAACAGAAAGGTTGCCTCACAGTAGCTTTATCAACATCACACTGGATAATTTTGTGATAAGTTCTCTATCACAAACAATGGAAATCCTAATCAGAAGAATTTCTTTAGACGTTGGAGTGATTGTAATGTTTGCAATCCTGCATATAGCGCGTATCCAAAAGATAACATTTACACACTTATCAAAGCACAAACACTTACTAATGAAGCACAAAAGCTTATGCTTGTTCAATGTGGCATTTTTAAACATTTTTTTTATCACCTCTGACGTCTTATATCATCTGAGAACGCCAGCCTTCTCTTGTTTGCTCTTTGGTAAGACTGTTTATTTTCCCACATTGAAGCTAAACTTATCTTCCTCAACCCTTGATTGCAATAAACAGCAATGTAGCATTAGTATGTATTTCTCTGTTTGGAGTTATCTAAGCAGGTTATAGCAGGTTAATGACAAACTGATCAATGTTGTAGATATGTATAATCAGTTTTCTTTAGCGTTTACACATTTAAGCTGCCACATGTAAGTCTGCCATCTGAAAAATTTCATGTCAATGTGTTTCAGATCTGATGTGACTGACATGATATTCCTTGTTAACTCCAAGGGGAGACAAAATAGGAGGAGTGTTCTCAGTTATAGCACAGGCTACCTCAATGATGGACTGTGGCTGTGTATGTGTGTGTGTGTGTGTGTGTGTGTGTGTGCGTGCAAATTTGTGCATGTGTTTGACAGGAAGTTCCAGAGAGATTTTATTTTTCTCTGTCTAACACAGTGAAAAACTGATTTATTTACAGTTATTTATTGCTTAAGGGGTCTATTCAAAAAATTGGAAATTATAACACACTGCAGGTATGGGAATAAGCAAGAAATGAAAGACAGTCTGGTCCACCAATAACAGAGCTCTGTTATATTTATTGAGACTGTCCTTTCTTTAAAAAGAAGGCAATACTATAAGTTATCTGTGCAAGCAGCTTATTGCATGCGTAACATATGTTACGTTTCATTGTTAGGTCATAGTAATTATGATGGGAGATAGATGACATGGTATATTATGGACCCTGAAGTAGCAACAGAGAGAAAATAAAAGTATATATCAAGACCATATTTTAACACACTGAACGCTTTAAATGCTAATACGTTCACATGAGATGCAATATCTTCCCACGTTTGATTAATTAGTTCCCACATTTGGGTAATTCCTTAGTATGAGACAAGGTCCTTCAAAATGAGGTGTTAACGCCTTATTTCCAAAGTAGGACATAGTCACATGTGTCTCCTTGCAGTAATTTCATGAAGTCCAATGCAATTTGATATATTTTGTTGTATGTAGTTTGCTCAGGTACAATTAAGCTCTCACAACCTCTCTTCAGGTAATACTTTTATACTGCATAACTTGTCTTTGCAAAGTGAGAAAAATGACTAATAATGTTGCTAAACCAGCATGTAGGCCTGCTCTGGAGGGCTTTTGTCTGTTTCTACCAGTTTTTCCCCATTTGTCTATATCCAAAACACCAGTTTTTTCTAAACCTATCCATAACCATATCTATCCATGAATTATTATGACTGTGACAACAAAGGTATGTTACAGCATAGTCAGTACAACCATTGATGCCCCTTTACAGTGCTCTGTCAACCTTTTGTTGAACACAGTTCAGTCTGAGGAGAGCCTAATTAAATATTGCTTTTGGCTCTTTTTTAAAACTAAAATAATTTCTTTTTTAAAATAAAGATAATGATAATAGGAATGCAGGAATGTAAAATTACAGTGTCAACTGTTTGGAGCCTCCTTCATGACTGCATGCTGCAGAAAAGGTTGAGAAACCTTGCATGCTTATGGTAGTATTCATATCAGCATGGTGTTAAGTTTATATATAAACATGCAGGTTAGTGTGAAACCCTCATGGGACTGACAATCAGACAGAATGTACTTCATGCACAAAAACTTTTATCTCAGACTGCTTGATCCTTCTATCAGCTCAAATCAATCACACAGTGGTGTGTCTTTACAAATGCTGAAAGTCTCCGATGACTATCTGACAGGAGGACACAGTCACAGATTCAGATCTACAGCATTTTCATACTAATCCCTGTCTTCAGAAATCACAGCTCATCTTTCAAAGCAGACCTGATGCTGGTGTTGTGAAAACACCCCCCCCACACACACGTTTCACCTGTTGGCCATCTAATCAGATCCAACCATGCTGTTGCCCACACCTAGGCCCTGCTTTATCTGCCCTTGAATCATCTGATAACCCCTTCCTCTATCAGCCTCCATAACTAGATGAAAAGGAGAAACAGATCAGTAACACTTGAATGCTTGTGTGACCTTTACTTGCTTAACATCTGTGTGCAGAGTGCATCAGGGAGAAGGAAACACCAGCACTTGTGCTGATTGAGCCAAGATTGGATTCACAGCCAGAACAAAAAGGAGAAGGTAAGACAGGAAGACTGAGACCAGAGATATGTATACGCGTGAGTGTGTCTGAATGAAGTTCTGAATGTAGTTGTAGAACTTGTACAGTATTTAAGCTAATGTGAATGCACACGATTGTAATAGTCACGTTTTTGCACGTGTATTTATAAAAATGGAGAAATGAGGAAAAACTCCTAACAGTAAAAGAAATTTGATTTGTTCTTCACTTAATAACTTTAGAACAAATTTTAGGTTCAGGATTTAGATTAGAACTAACATCAGGTCTCATATTTTTTAATACAGAAATTTTCAGAGTGGTGCATTTTAGGTATTTTTTTTAAAATTTACTTTTGTAACTTGACAAATCGTTTGCCTGTCTGCCAATTTTAAGAGAAGGCCCAGGGGTGTCCTAACATGTTAGAAGGTGTTAGGAGATGGGTTGGGAGGTGAGAGATATTGGGAAAGATTAATCACATTGGGCAAATTTAAAGATTTATTCAAGAAACACATTCTTTTTCATTTTCGCATTTATTTTGTTAATTTTCTAGACTAGTAATTCCTAAAAAAAACTACATAAAACCTTTACATAAAATGTGGTGTCATATTTGTGTTATTTAAAAATGCAACTGTCATAAAATAAATCAGAGTAAGTTTATGAAACTTCATGAATCACTCTTTAGTCATCTTAGGTTAACTTTTTGAGAGTAATTCTGAGATGCTTAATAAAAATAATTCCTGGTTTATTTTAGGATAGATGAGAGGAAACAACTCACATATCATTTTCTAATTTTGGCTCTAATTTTCTTATTCATTAAATATAACCTGTATACTAACCAAGTCAAAAGCTGAGTCTGACATTCCAAGAAACACAAACAGATAGAAAGGCTAGAAACAAAGCAGGATAGTTGAAATGTTTTAGAAGAGAAAAGGAAGTTGAACATTAAGATGATAACCCAAATTGTCTGTCATAAACATCTATCATAGATTGCAAACCTGCTTCCTGCTTTAGTTTAACCCACTGTATGTACACAGTTTTCCTGTGCAATGAGGGATTTTTTAGAGATATTTCAGGCATGTTAACCATGACTTACAGATACCTACTAACTTACAGTTTAGGTAATCGGGATAGACTGTCAGTTTGTTTTCAAACAATACAATTAGATCAAAAGAACTCAAGGAAATGATGACAATAATTTTAATCAAATTGTAATGAACCAGAATGATCCTTTGATGAAAGACAAACAAGGATCCAAATCTATCCATCCAAAACAAGGCATTGCCATAATATTGGATATGGCCCTAAGAGGATGATTCAAAATACCGAAATCCTGAAGTTTTATATTCTCCTCTAAAGCTAAACCCACACAATGAACAGCATTTTTGTGAACAAATGAATGAATCTCCTGAACGATGAGGTGGAGTAGAGAAAATAGGTAAACTGTGGCTACACTAGGTAAGCGGCAACAACAGTGAGAGCAGGTTTGTAGCTGTTCCTTGCACCAGACTTAGAACTCATGTAGAATGTGCCTGCGAAGTTGTGGCTTGTAAGATCTGCTCTGGATATCTTTAAAAGTCAGCTTGAGACTAAACGACTGAAACTTTAATACTGTTATATTTAATACTCTTATTTATCTGTATTTTACATCTTACTTTTGTCTCTTATTGTATGGCACCGTATGAAAACTGGTGCTAAAAAAAAAAAGGTGCTACATATGATAAACAATTTAGATTAACTTTAATTACATAAAGATTTAAGTGTTGGTGCTAAAAGAAAGAACAGGGGTTCAAACAGAAAAAAAAATATGAAAGGCAACAGTCAAAGTCCAAGCAGCTTGAGAACATTCAGATACCACATACATGACTTCCCACATTGTTGCCGGGTAGGATTTGGACACCGGGTTTTCAAAACCTCGACCTTTGTATCCCCAGAGAATGTGACTTAATGACTGAGCCACTGGGGAGACAACTTCCCCCAGGCCATCTCACAAGTTGAGGCACTGACAGCATATAAGCAAAACTATTTTGTTTATTCAAATTTCTATCTAAATGCATATAAAGGTCAAAATATTGGTAATAAGATCTTTAAAAAAAAAAAAGCAGGAATCATTCTCCTGGTTTTCCACGTATTGTTAACTATTTTGGGGAAGTTTGATCAAACTCTGCATACAGTACTAATTACCCTCAGACACTAAATGTCGCTGCGGACTCATTGTTTTACCTATATGAACACCATTTGAGACTTTAGATATCTAGTCTATATCCAAAAAAATTCCTTTTTAGTTTTTTGTAGCATTTGAATGAAGAGATGTAGGGATATTGATGATTTTGCATATTTTTGAAATATGGACCATAGGTTGCAGTGAGCTGAAACTATTTTTAAAGCTTGGAATGCTAACTATTCAAACTTTTTCAGTAGTCCACATGCATTTTACACACCCACAATTTGCCAAATTTAATTCATATACATTCTGGATATGCTCTTGAATATATACCACTTTGCCATTTTGGGAATTGATCCAGATGCAGCATCAATGGCAGAAAAACCTACAGGAAGTTTCAGGAGTAGAGAGGAGAGAGATGAAAGAGCACATAACTACGAGAGTGGAGAAGTAAAGTTAGTAACAAGCATTGTTTGGATATGAATGTGCACAGATGGAGGGGAAGAGGAGGATAGAGGAGCTCTGTGCATCAATGGAAGTCCCATAAATAGGGGATAGTTCAAGCTGAGCATGAGCTAACCCTAACTATAAGCTTGATCAAAAAGGAAGGTTTAAAAGCCCTCTCTTGAACATGGAGAGGATGTCTGCCTCCCAGACCCAAATTGGAAGAAGTTTCCACAGTCGAGGAGCCTGATAACTGAAAGCTCTGCCTCCCATTCTACTTTTGGAGACTAGGAACAACAAGGAAGCCTGCTTTCTGGGAGAGAGTTGTTATAGTGGGTTAATCAGGTATTAGGAGCTCTTTGAGATAAGATGATGCCTGATCATTAAGAGCTTTGTAGGTGATGAACATTGGATGAGGCACTCCTTGAATTTTCTTTTATATGGGAGTTAAAGGACATAACCTTATCAAATACAACTCCAAGATTCCCAAAGGTAATGCTGGAGGTCAGATCAATGCCAAGTAGAGTTAGTATATCACTAGATAATTCATTATTGAGGTGTGTCAGGCCAAGTAAAATAATTTCAGTTCTGTCTGAGTTTAACAGCAAGAAGTTGCTGGTTATCCAGGTCTTTATATTCTTTAGAAATGCTTGGCTAACTGATCTTTTTCATCGGACTTCATTGACAAGTACAAATGAGTGTCATCTGCAAAACAATGGAAGACTAGGGAGTGTTTCCTAATAATATTGCCTAATGGAAGCATATATAAGGTGAATAGAACTGGTCCAAGCACAGAACATAGTGGAACTCCCCGAGTGACTTCTGAGTATATGGAGGAATAATCATTAACATGTACAAACTGAAATGAAGCTGATGAATAGGACTTAATCCAGTTTAGAGCTATTCCCTTAATGCCAAATAAATGTTCCAGTCTCTGTAATAAAATGTGATGGTCAATACTGTAAAAATACAGCACTGAGATCTAAAAAGAGAGGTATGGAGACAAGACCTTTGTACAATGCAGTTAGAGGATCATTTTTAACTTTCACTAGTGCTGTCTCAGTGCTGTGATGCACTCTAAATCCTGATTGGAAATCCTCAAATAAACTATATGATGAAAAAAGTCACACAACTGGTTGGGGGAAGATTTCTCAAGGATCCTAGAGAGAAAAGGAAGGTTAAAGTTTTGTCTATAGTTTGACAAACATCTGGATCGAGGGTAGGCTTTTTACGAAGAGATCTAACAGCTTTTTTTAAATATTCGTGATAAATAGCCTGTTAATAAGGACAGATTTATTTTATCTCATAAAGAGTGGTGAACTAATGGTAAAAGTTCCTTCCGCAGCCTAGTTGGGATGGGATCTAGGAGACAGGTTGATGGTTTAGATGAGGAAATAATTGAAGTTAGGTGGTGAAGTTCGATGGAAGAAAACCGTCTAAGTATATATTGGGTTTTACAGCTGTTTCTAAGTTTCCTGTGTATGAGGATAAATCATTGACAGTTGAGTGCAGGAGAAAGTGAATAGGAATCACTCGGGTGAATAGAGTTATGATTCTCTGTCAGCCTGACTGCAGTGCTGAAAAGAAACCTAGGGTTGATTTTAATTCCTCTATTAAAGATGACTTATAGGCTGCTCTGCTATTACAGAGGGCCTTCCTTAAGCCTATCATGCCAGGCTAAGCAAGATTCTTGCAGTTTGGTGGAAAAATATTTTCTCTAGGTTTTGGAATTAATAATTCAGTGCACTACATAGTGCATAGTGCTAAGTGGTGCAGTATCATTATTATCATTGTTGTTGTTGTCGTTGTTATTAAAACAATAAACTCATTGATTTTTCTGCAAAGCAAAGGTAGGCTAGACAAAGATGGGGGTCTTATTGAAAATTGATGTACAAGCTGAAGACTTATGTCAGTTCTCCCCAACTTATTTAATCACAAGGAGTGCTGGGGGGAGACCGACTTTGATTAAGACCACCTCACTGATCAATAAAGTCCTTGAACTTGTATAAGTCCCCACTAGCCACTCTCAGTATTACTGATAACTGCCCCTAACACACTAACACTCACAGCCCCTGTCTGGCCGCCTCATCTGAATGATTTTCTCATTGATGAATAGATTTTTTTTAACCTCAGCTTTCAGGGTAAATATATTTTTTTCAGAAATATTTCAGGATAAAAATGGAGACAGCAGCATTTGAAATTTGCTCTCCTGGCCTCAGCCAATGTCATAGACAGACAGTGTTAATGTTGGTTGCCAATATAAATATGTCCACAAAAACTACATAGCTGTGATATTGCACAGGAAGAGGAGGGGGATGGCCTTTTCCATTAGTCTGACCCAGACCAAAATGACTTGGCCCCATATAAAAGGTTGTGGACGAAGTAGAGGTTTGAGTTGTGTAGCGTGTGAAGTGTTCTCTCTCTCTGCCACTTGTCCCAGATGTAGATTCTAAAACAAACAAGAGATTACTTTCATTGATTGAATGTAGATTGAATGAGTCCCCTGGCAAAAAAATGCTGTCTGCTGTCAGAGGTGGCTCACCTTCATCATTGGTTAACACAGGCTGACAGATTCAATCTGTTTTAGCCTGCCCCGTTGGATATACAGTAGGTGTCATTCAAATAGGAGCTCGTGTAGACAAAAGAAAAGTATCTATCAACAGAGCACTGAGACACATGGACTCTCTTTTCCTCTGTCTCTTTCAAACACCCACCCACATTCACCCACAAAAACACACACACACAAACATCATTGTTTTACTACGGGCTTAGGGAACAACATAACATAGTAACATAATGCATTCCCTAGCCCCTTTCAGTGACCTTAACCATCACAGTTGCTTGCCTTAACATGACCCTGACTAGAACCAAGTCTTAACCCTCAAAAAATCATTTAAACTTGTGGGGTCCAGCTTATGGTCCTCACAGAGCTGTCTGACCCAATAGGTATAGTGGGCATCCACAATTACACACAGAGAGACACACAAAAACACACGCACACATAGAAGCCAACAGGAGGATCAAAGTTCAGAGGTCACCCGGCTCCACAGTCACCTTGCCTTGAACCCCTCTGTCTAATGAGGCGGTTTGTGTTAGGCAAGTAGTGACTAAGAACCTACTAGTAACTGTTCTAGTTGAAAAAAGACATACTCTCTCTCCCTTCCATCTGCTGTAATTAATAACTTGTAAAAATCCCAATTTGAATATGTCATTGTATGCATACCACATCTCTGTAATACCTAAAAGAGACCTTTTAAGAGGCACTAATTTCATTAACACAAGACAAATCTAACGTCATTAAGAGGACATGACAGCAACAAAACAGACTGACATTTGGACCCACCTCAAATATAATGCTGTCAAGAGAAAAAGCACTTGCAGCTACAAAATTGTTGGAATGGAAACCAACTGAGAAAACTGAGGTAACCTAACTTTAAGCTGGTAAATGACACTATGTTTCCTTTAAAGCAGTTTTTTCTAGCTTGAGGTTGCCACTCAAATCCTCAAGCCATTAGGATGAGTCTGTTGTCGAACGGTAAACATCCTTTACTCCTGATGCACAGAACTTGTCATTTAATTCCTTTTGTGGGATTATTTCTGAGGCCTGAAATTTAATTTAAAATTACATGCTATTTGGGGTTATCAGTAATCAAGTTTAGATTATTTGATGTGGGCTAAACACTATCTGTCCAAGAACAACTGGTGAGTAGGTGTGACAAACAGTTAGCATGCTATATTGACAGCAAACATGTTGTTGCTCAGTGTTGCTCTTCTTACGTAGCTTGAAGCTAACTAAAGTAACCAGAGGTGTGATACAGAAATGCAATTAAGCTTTGTTTTATTGAGTTTTGGTGAATATCTCTATTTTTCTTCACTTTGTGAATTTTTGCATCGATAAAATACGAAAAAACAATGCTCAACCTCTATGGAAATTTGGCGTTAAATAAAAGATGGAGGAAAACTCTCTGAGCTACCAAATTAAGGATCTAAAATTTTTGCCAGAGACCAGAGACTTTTTTTCTTGGAATCTTTCATGTGGTGTGGTTGGACTATTGTGCCACCATGACACAGGATAAACCTGTTAAGAAAGTTTTGTTATGAGATTTATTATCGTAAAATCCAGTGTAATGAGAGAATTTCTTTTTTAGCTAGACACATTCTGTAAATAAGTAAATAAACTGTATGACAGCCATTTGTGCTTTGACTATTGCTTCTCCAGCTCTGTTGTCAATATTTAAAGATTCTTACAGTGCTACATACCATGTTTATTACAATTATTTTTAAGACATCATCATCATCACTAATACTTGGACTTGTATGTAAATATTAATATATATGAGGTCAATTTTCAGTACTTTTTGATACTTCTGCTATTTCTTCAGTGTCTTTATGGAACTAATTAGGAATTCCCCTGCAAAAATTCACAAGCTACTTGTCATTGTGATGAAATAAGGAATGATTGCTTGGTCACTGTTAATACATCTCTTTCTTTCAGGTGCACAAGAAGATTAACCAGTAATTAGTAAAGAATGATTGGCTAGTAGTTCACCACTCAGAAGCATATTCCAGTATGAATTAGTATCCAGGAACTACTTAATGACAATGCATTAAATATCAAGTCATTCCTTACTCATTTGTAGCTACTTAAATTTTTGTGTACCATATTGTCTTATAGTCTTATAGTTATTTGACAAAGTATAGTCAGCCCCCGGCCCTCTCCCCTATAAATCACAGAACTAATTCATAACAGCAAATAAGGAACTGTAATTGCAGCCGGATTAGGTTTGGAAAAGATCCTGATCTGGTTCAGTGCAGAAAATATTCACTGTGACTTCAGAGACAACATGTCTATTAATATTTAACCAAAATCGTGACCTAAATTGATCTTAACCAAAATTGTTTTATTGCCCCTTGCTAATGCTCAGCAAGTGAGTGAAGTCTTGCAAATGAAGCACAAAGAATTAGTCAAACCATTTCCCAATTGTACATCACTAGTTAAAATTATTGAATTTGAATGTAATGAATATGTTTTAGCTCCCTCTCTCATAGCATTACATGCAAATGATGGCTGCCAATAGGCTGGGTTGACTTAGCATCTTCAGACTTGTTCTCTGCACTCAAGTTTTAGGAAATACAATCACTTTGCTTGGTCGGGACGAAGAGAATGTATTTCAAGTCATAGACAGAAACCATAAAACAAGGATACCTGCTACACTTTGTGTGGTTGTTAGTGAGGGAGAGAGAGAGAGAGAGACTGTGTATATGTAGACTCCCCATCAAACAACCAAACAAACGACTCCCAGTCCTTGAGTTGCTGGTGCATCTGGCTTCCACTTGTTTTAAATGAGAAAACCATGCTCATAACCCTCAGCCTACTGAGGGGCCTTTATGGAAAGACATGATACCTAACTAGGAATTGCTCTTTGTTAAAACAATTTTTTATTGACTAGGGATAAATAGGCTTGCAGACATCAGGACTGCACAGTAAGAAGTAATGTCAGGTGTTGCAATTCATAAGGAGAGTGAACACAGATACAAGAGCACAAAGAGCACAAATCCATCTGTTAAACACTCTATTAGATGTACACTTATGCTCTTTGCTTATTGTTTGCCATGGGCAAAGCCATTGATGTAGTTAAATAAATGGAGAATGGACTATGACCTCCTGCTTGGAAGAATCAAACATAGACAGCCATGAACAAGAATCAAGTGTATACCAATGAAACAAAAATCAGTATGTTCATAAAATGTTGATTTTTAATATTTTCCTTTGAAAGACTATATTCCTATACAACAGTTTATTGTTGGTTATTCCATCATGGTTGAGGAGGTGCCACAGAATTGAGCTAAATGCATCTTTTAAACTTGTTCTAAGCCATTGTGAACTAACTTTTGGGCGGCTGTTGCTGGGGTGGTAGAGTGGTCGCCCACCAATCAGAAGGGTGGCAGTTTGATCCCCGGCTCCTCCAGTCTGCATGGTGAAGTGTCCTTGGGCAAGATACTGAACCCTAAACTGCCCCTAATGTATCATCAGTGTTCAAGCGTGTGTGTGTGTGTGTGTGTGTGTAAAAACATTGTATGATTTTGTGTGAATGGTGCAATACTGTAAAGCGCTTTTAGTGGAGAATAGGACTAGAAAAGGGTTATATAAGTACAGTCCATTTACCATTTACTCCAGCTCATTGTTCAGGGCCTGTATGTTATGTTTAAGTAGCTTTCTCTTATCATCAAAATTTGAGAGGACAATCTGTATAAACTCAGAGACTTAGCCACTTACTTTCTCAGGGTAGTTCAAATGGATAGCATTGATCAGTCCAAACAAAATCAACAGTACATCTGTCCAAGATCTGTAGGACATTACAACCTGATCATCAAGGTTCATGATTTATTATTATATGTTTCAAAGGGAATTCTTGTAGGCACCTCTTATCATTAACCAATGCCACCAAGCCACTGCTCCCTCCTGGGTTGCCTGTAACTCATCTCTGAAAGTTAACACATGCTCAGTATGAGAGAGTAAGTGTCCAAAACACAAAGATAATTCGATAGACTAACAAGTTAAAACAAACAAACAAAAAAAAAAAAAAAAAAAAAAAAAATCCCTTCAAAGCCATTTTTGGAAAAACAACTGCTCACAAAACCATTGAGTAGTACACACTGAAATGTCTCAATAACTACTTTTAAGGCTCTGGAAAAGTTGCACTACTTCAATTTCCACCCAAATTGTCTCTCCCTAAACATCTCTTAAAACAGTAATAAAACAATAAGAAAGTTTGACAAAGTGTAGCAGGTATCCTTGTTTTTTGGTTTCTGTCTATGACTTGAAATACATTCTCTTTGTCCCGACCAAGCAAAGTGATCGTATTTCCTAAGACTTGAGTTCAGAGAACAAGTCTGAAAGTGCCAAGTCAACCCAACCTATTGGCAGCCATCATTTGCATATAATGCTATGAGAGAGAGAGCTAACACATTTTCATCACATTCAAATTTAATAATTTTAACTAGTGATGTACAATTGGGCAATGGTTTGACTAAGTTTGACTTAGTTTCTCTCTTTTCTTTCTTAATTGCAGAGCATGACCAAATTACTTAAGGCTAACTTATAAAAAAATGCCAGTGAACACAGACAAATTAATTTAGAAAAAATCTCATTTCCATATTACTGCTGAGTAAGAATAATAATAACAATAAACCAGATTTGTCAGATACCTGATTAGAAAATACTCGACAACAAAATTAAAAACATTTTGACAAATACATTCACTTGCCACTTTATTATGTACCCCTACACCTACTTATGCAGTATAATTCATTAGGCCTGCAATAAATCCTCCCTTCATGAGGATTATAATGTTACTGGGTTAGCATTATATATTTTGTCTATCCCATGTATATGAATTAAGTTTGACATAAGATGAGGAACACCTCTAAGGAAAACCCACTACAATTCAACAGCACCATATATTACAGCCTTTAAATCCACTATCAAAATAAATTAACACCACCAGTTTCAATAAAAACTAATCATTATAATCCTCATGAAGGGAGGGTTTATTGCAGGCATATAGCATTATTCTACATTAGTTTTTATTTTGGTGTACCTAATAAATTGTTAAGTGAGTTTAGATTAATTTAATCACTCTGTACAGTTCTCTGACCTGGAGATTCAGTATTTTTTGTGAGGAACTTGACTTAAAACTTAAAATGGGTATAACATGAATTTATTTCATCACTGCAATCATGTGCAGGTAAGAAAATAACTGGCAAATGTATTTTTGCATCTGCAAGAAAAATATGCTGAAGCCATCTCACTTATACATGGCGAATAAAGGAAACAGTGAATTTACAACAGTTGAATAACAATGTTAGGTGATGCATGGCGTACGTTACACTACCATTACAGCAGCTGTGTATAAATGAGTTGTTCCTCCTGCTAATTATCCCAATAAATCATACTTGAGTGATGATAAAACATAAAGCAAATGGTGCTGTCTCAGTGTTGCTGTGTCATAAACATTGCTCTAGGATCATTTTGCTTATATTTTGCATAGCAGTAGTTCCACTGTGATGAGCCAAATATACAATTTGCAGATCTTGGGTCTCTGTCTGAAATTGTTCCACACTTTATATGATACTGTGCCAAGTTTTGTAGCAGCAGCTTGTTTTTCAGGGAATTTGTGCTTTGACAGTACGTGGCAATTTTTTGCAAAACGTATTAGAAGGATACAAGTGATTTTTCCAACACTACACGTATTGTGTGCAAACAACCAAAAACATCTCTTTTGCTGGTAAATGGACCATGCTTATATAGCACTTTTCTAGTCTTTTTTTGACCACTCAAAGCACTTTTACACTACTGTCACATTCACACACACATTCAAACTGCACATCTTGTGCAATCTACAAAGTTTTGCACATCCACACACTGATGGCAATTCAGGGTTCAGTATCATGCCCAAGGACACTTCATCATGCAGACTGGAGGAGCCGGCTTTCGAACCACCACCCCTCTGGTTGGAAGTCAAAACTGCTCAGAACAAGTTTAAAAGATGGATTTAGCTCAATTCCGTGGCACCTCCTCAACCATGATGGAATAACCAACACTAACCTGTTGTATAGGAATACAGTCTTTCAAAGGAAAATATTAAAAATCAACATTTTTAATGAACATATTGATTTTTGTTTCATTGGTATACACTTGATTCTTGTTCATGGCTGTCTATGTTTGATGCTTCCAAGCAGGAGGTCATAGTCCATTCTCCATTTATTTAACTACATCAATGGCTTTGCCCATGGCAAACAATAAGCAAAGAGCATAAGTGTACATCTAATAGAGTGTTTAACAGATGGATTTGTGCTCTTTGTGCTCTTGTATCTGTGTTCACTCTCCTTATGAATTGCAACACCTGACATTACTTCTTACTGTGCAGTCCTGATGTCTGCAAGCCTATTTATCCCCAGTCAATAAAAAATTGTTTTAACAAAGAGCAATTCCTAGTTAGGTATGTCTTTCCATAAAGGCCCCTTAGTAGGCTGAGGGTTACGAGCATGGTTTTCTCATTTAAAACAAGTGGAAGCCAGATGCACCAGCAACTCAAGGAATGGGACAGTGGTAAGTGTTTCTTGTATCAACAGAAGTCAATTCCTCATAAAAACTCATTTTCCCCTTTAAAATGTGAATGGGTGCATTACCATTGTTTTCACCAAAATTGCTCTATGAATCTACAGATGACAAATCTGCCCTACTGCGCACTTACCAACTGAGTCAAGTACTTGAAAAACTTCCTACCTTGGACTGCACCACAACACAGTGAATAACTAAATAATGTGGTAGGTAGGTGGCTATTGATAACACAACACTGACCTTGCTATTCTTGTCTTTGAAGGGAAACATCTATCAGCAGGCCACATTTGACTTGTCAGTCACTGGCTGAGCACCTGATAAAGACAACAATTGGGAAAGATGAGGATACTGTTTATACATCCTCAGGATGGGCCAGGCCTTACCCTCCAGCCACATGACTGCACAGCTGTGATGACTGAGGAGGATGGAGTCTGGGCTAGAGGAAATAAGTAGACAACATTCTTGCCTTGCCTTTCTGAGACCCTGGTGAAACAATATCAATTCCCTCCCATGACTTTTCCATGGTCAGAGGAAACTAGAGACAATCTGTGATAGCCTGGATGTGAATTCTGATAAGAGTGAGAGGACTTTTTATGTTTAGGCTTTGATAATGGCTGAGATACCTCTGTTCAAGAGTCATCTCACAAAAATAATAATAATAATAAATTTAAAATTTGCAGCACACTAAGGGGGTCAGATCAGGGAATTATATTGGAAAGCTGAACTAATCCCAGGAGCAAGGTCAAACAGCTTCCAGATAGCCAACTGCCTTGGAGACTTGCCAGTCTCTAATTGAAATGTTGTGATAAATTTCCTGCACAGGTCAGATGTAACATGCTCCCTAAGCAAAGGTCAGAAGGACAGGAGAGTTAGGTCTTGGGGTTGGGTGGGGAGGTGGTGGTGTGTGTGTGTGTGGGGGGGTCTCCTGAGGAATCAACTTTTGATCTTTAGTACAGTCTTATTTGTTGACTTGAGATGATTTTCTCAGCAGGACACAGTCCATCCTCTTCAGACCCACTGTATGCAGCGTTTGTAGCAGCTGACAACATCACAGCAAGATTCTGATTCTGAGGATCTGATTCAAAAACCTAAAATCTACACCTGTATCTGTATCTGAAAATTCTCTTCAAATATGAAAGCATGTCTATCTGTGATATAAGATTATAGATATTTACATGTTATAATCATTGTAATATCAATTATTAGAATTATATCTTATTTATCTTATTCTAAGTTATCAGTTAAAAACCATCTCCTCAATACCTCAGAGGTCTGATGGAACTGTAGTCAGTAAACATTTCAGAAATGTGAATGGACTGCAATTATACTGCACTTTTCTGGTCTTATCAACCACCCAAAGCGCTTTACACTACAGCAACATTAACCCATTCACATACACACACATTCATACAGCGCTTTTTTATACACCAGCACTTTCTATAGACACACACATTCACACGCCGCTGATACATGGGGGTTCAGTATCTTGCCCAAGCATACTTCAAGGACACTTCGACATGTGGACTGTCATATGGACTGAATCACCAACCTACAAGTTGGTGGGCGACCCTCCTAAGCTACAGTTGCCCACAGATTTACCTGGGAGACAAAACATTAAATGATTAAAGAGCATGGTCTCTACTTTCCTGCAGGCCCTAAGTCAGTACTAGGGCCAGCAATGTCTTTGTGCACTAAAGGAACGTGTTTACTAATAAATTTGTTTTACATCCGCGCATGTCTGATAATTTCCTGGCACTAAAAGAACGTGTTTACACTAAGGTGGGAGGACAGGTGAGAAGTGTGACAGCTAAAGCTGTGCTTATGTTGATTAGATGGTGCAATGCATTTCTGGTGCCTATTTTGCTATAAAACCTACTCAGAACACATCTTTGTGCAGATGCAGGGCAATTTTTGTGGCTTGAAGAGGCAAATGCACAGAGATCATCAAAATGCATTATTTAATGTAACAGTGGAAAAGTTTTACCAATAACATCATCCACATGACCATTGACCAGCAAATCCAAAAAATGTCAAAACTGTTTGATTAGGGAGTTTTCCACAAATACTTGTAGAATTAAAGATCATTTCCATGCAACTGATGAAAAACCTGTAGCCACCACACAACAACAAGGGCAATATTATTTTTTTCAGCTACAGTCTCTGATTTGAGAGGGGCTGCAGATTTTACCCAGGTATAGCAACTTCATTAATTATCTAAATCTCCCCACACAGTGACAGGATCAGGATTGAATGTCAAATAGTGATCAGTGTTTTTCTAAACATCATACCAGAAAGCTTTTCCTCACAGATTCTGAGTTTAACAGTAAAATCATATTGAGTGAAGCAACTCTACTCAGGATGAATTCTGAGCTACATCAAATCTGTCCTGACATTTTGATCAGAAGAAACATTCAAGCGCCATTTGGAGAATTTTTTTTTTGACATATCAAAAGGGTTAGTACAGTGATTTTTCTATTTTACCACTTGCAATCAAGTCTCAAAATAATTTGGGCCTAGAGGCATAGCCATGTTATCAGTATTAAACCAACTAGGGGAGTACTTCTAAAATGTAGTTGGGCTACATCAGCCACACACTCCAGTTGCCACACAGTATTCCATTCCATATGCTGTGTACTCATGAAGCATGGCAGTGAAAACATCTGTGGTCACTACAATTGGTAAAAATATGATGGTCACACCCACATGCACCCATGCTAGGAATTTAGTCATATTCTCTTTCTGCATCTTGTTTCAGGAAAATAGAGCCTTAGAATTTTGAGGTTGACGCTGACTTGAACCAGGAGCCAAGATAGTGGTTCAGGTTCTTGAGTAATGTATTTGGCATTCTCGCAACTGTGGTCTAAGTGAACTAGAGCCATCCTGCTTCTCTGGGAGCATTACAGTGGTCAAACTTTGTTGAGATAAACACATGAACTAGTTTGTCAGCACTTGATTGAGATGTAAATCACCTGCCTTTGGACCACCCCCATAGGGGCCCAAGGTCTGGCCCTCAATTTTTTTTCCCTATTAGGCTGATGTTTTGCATTATAAGTTTATGGGAATGAATATGATTTTATTCTGTGAACTAAAGTGCTTTGACATTGTTATCAATCCCCCCGCTGACGCATCTGTAAAGCTAACGTTAGATCATGGCTCAGACGGCAGATCAGTCAACAAATTTAACAAATCCTCTAGAAGCCTTTTGTTAGTATTGATCTGCCAAATAACAATTTTCTCTAATTACAGCTTATTCTTCAGCAATAAGTGACAGTGCTTGCTAGTTAGAAGGAACAACAAGAGTATATCAGTGTCAAGTAACATTTTAGTGTCAATTATTGTCCTCTTAGTGCAAAACCAAAATATGGTCACCTTGGCAACTGTGTCATCAAAATTTAACCTTACCTGTACAAAATGGTCCAACAGAGTTACTATGTGTTGCTATGTCAACTAACTTACGGTACTCAAGATTAGCTAGCTAAAACAGGGTAGCTTACATCAGTCACCTCGCCTCATACACGCATCCTGCAGATCTCTCTCTCTCTCTCTGCCTTTCTCAAAGATTGTCACTTCACTTCCTTTTTGTCTGTGTTTTGCTACAATGGGGAAAATTGAATTAGGGCTGAAACTTCTATTTGCAATCTTGAAAAGCAGCTAGCTAAGACACAAAGTGACATGTTCTGTTTATCTGCCTGTCTATCGATCTCCTCTGCTCCATTCAGATCTATCATAGTGTGGCACTGCCACACATCCAACAGCGCTGTCCCTGGTTTTGAAAAAAAAAAACGACCAATAGTCACATGTATCTCAGACAACAATTTTGTTGTTTTTGGTATTTTTTCTATTGATACATAAAGCTAAAACAGAAAGGGGAAAAAAAAAAAAAAAAAAAATAAAAGCATCTGATGTGACAATCAACAATGATGGGAGTCATAAGCCATTCCCATTTCACAGCACAAACACCCAATTCCATGGCTATGGTTCTTGTAGTAATCTTATGCCAAAAATATTTTGACGTTTAAATTAAACGTTATTGTTAAATTAAATGGTAAATGTTAATTCATTTAAATATTCAGATATTGAAAAAAACAGTGGGTGGTGAGAAAGAAGGGATATTTGTCTAACCTTCATTTTGGTCAAAGTAGCCTATTAGAGTACATCATTTGCACTCAAGCAGACTTAATTCCATTGCATTAGTTGAAAGTGAAAAACAGGCTAAGTAAAACTCATTGTAAGAGATGTGCAAACAATTGTCTTCTTTTCAAAATATCAGTGCAGTATGAGCTACCCAACTAAGTACATGCTCTTTTACTTGTCTGAATTAAAAAAAAAAACAAAGGAAAAAAATACACATGTACAGCTCTAAAATAAACCCACTTTACTTGTGCTTCTGGATCCCAGTTAAAGTTTTGTCCTAGCTTCAGCCCTAAAGCTGCTCTATGTATGTTACTGACATGTTCAAACTGAAAAAGATCCCTGTCTCCAGATTTTCAGGACAAGCACAAATATGTCAGTCTGATATCATCACTACATATTAGCTTGTTGTGTTTCCTAATAATGTTGTCAATGATCTTGGGATTTAGTTTAAAATACAGGTCTACAGGCCTTAACAACCCTTGACTGCATAGCATGAGTTTTCAGTACAGTCTAAGTCGGGTCACAGGGAATACCATTTTAATATTATTCTTCATGTGCCTGAATCATCCAGTAAATTATTTTACATTTCTATGAAGAATGTGGCATATGACATAATATTTAAGATACTTTTGGAAGGGACCTCTTCCCACTCCCCCTCTTAAATCTCTTTGCTTGGATGCTAATTTAAGTCTATTTTTTTCCAGATTGCATGTCATGTAATGTTCCTACTTTTGAAGATACAATAAGTGAACAAACAAAATCTCATCCCACTGTAATGAGATAAAAGAATGGTGCTGAATTGAATTTGGGCTACTGAAGTTCTGATTTCCACTACTGCTATGTGCTCATTTTATTCCACTCAGTGCTCTTATTTTGCATGACAAACTGCCTGACTGAGGCCAACATTCAGTTGTAAATGAAAAGAGTGAATTGACATGGTCAAGCAAACATTTTGTGGCCTACTGTCTTATACGACATCAGCTGTGACATTTAATATGATTCTGCTTTTGTGATGCTGAGGGAACTGACTGCTGGAGAAAACTGAACAGCTGTAGTTTCCTCTAAAACCTATTGATATGTTGATCACCTGTGGGTGATCAAGTAGGACACACATGGAGATACCTAGGAAACGAGACCAGTGTCCACTCATCAGATGGGATGCTTGTAATTTGTTGTTAAAAGGCAAATCTTGGATGTAATCTGTCAATGATTTTTTTTTATTGTTGTTATTGTTTTGTTTTGAGTGGATTTTGGAGAGCAGTGTTAAGAAGCCATGTACCATGAAAACAAAGCACATGCCTATCACATCACAAATTCATTCTCAGTCATTTCTGTGCTTGGTATCTTTGTCACAGAAGAATGGGTTTACAAAAATAGACAAGTTATGAGCATCATTTATTATGTCCATATAATGACTTTTTTAAAGTGATCCATTAATTTTCCAAACTGCTTTGTGTTTTTAAGTCTTGAAAACAACCATTGATATATCCAGATAATATTACACTTAAAGATTTACTTCAGAATACCAGAATTAAAAAAAAAATAATATTAGCACCATTTGCTATATTCAGATAACTACATTTTTGGTATTGATAAGGACAAAACAAGGTTTGATAATATCAAATAATAATTTAGCTACTTTAATTTGTATCCTGACAAGTTGAAATAGTCAATATCTGCATAATTTTTTATACCAAAAAAATATCTATTTGTGATGAAGGAAAAATGAGGGTTGGTACCGTCAAATAACATAAAAAAAGAAAAAATTGTGGTGACACCAATGCCAGTAAGCTGCCTTATTATTGCTGTATTTTGGTCTTTGTTTAATTGTTTAGCTGTTTCAGCAACTGCTTGCTGGTCACAGGACATGTTATATATGACTGTCATTAGTATGTGCATGAACAATAAGAAGGAATGAGAAATTGAATGGTTTTGGATAATAGTAATTGTAATAGTGCTATTATTGATATCATTAATTTATTATTTTTACACCTGTCAAACTACTAAACCCCATGGTAGCACCAATAAGCTGGCCATACAGTACACATGACATGTACAGTATTAAATCCTTCTGTGTACTGTGCTAGGAGACTCTTAAAAGAACCATAAATGAGATTAAATTAGTTGTACTCTCTACAAGTGGATATTGTACTGCAAGACTGGATATTTAAGTGGAAAAAAATACATAGCCTTTGAAGATTTTACTGAAACTTTCAATATCAATGCATTTAAAACTTTCCAAATATATTGGTTAACACAGTCTCATTACATTAAGTGAAAATGTAATCTGGTAAGAGTTTCATTTCGAACAAAATTTGTATCTATGATCTTTATTTAAGAACTGTACCATCTGAGTTAAATTAGAGATTGTGGGAGGCAAAAAACGGTAAAACGTGACACTCGGAAACATTAACACTAGAAAACCATGGGACTCTGTAACAGCTAAGACTATCGAGAAATCCACTAACAAACCTTTACATGCTATAAATGAAGTATTCACTGTGAAAGAACTGAACATGCTACAAAAGGTTTGATACATTCAAATAAATTTAATTTAATACTTAATGTAGCAATATTTTAGAAAAAATCCGGGGCCTATCAACTGATGGAGTTGATAAGCTTTTAATTAATTCCAAAGCAGAGAATAATGTTTTTTTTTAAATGTTAATGTTTACAAGGCCATTGGACAAGATGGTATTTCTGTATTTGCATTAAAAATATATGCAGAGGAATTAACACATGCCTGGTGCCTGGTGCCTGAAAGTTCAGCCACACAAGATGACACACAAAAAAAAGAAAAACAAAAATGGTCCATGTGGAGGATGTCTGCTCCAGGGTGCAGTGGAGGCTGCACTTCTGGGAAGGCTCAAAGCTTTTGGTGTGAACAGGATTGTGAAGCTTCTAGTCTATCGTGCAGCAATGGAGAGCCTCCTCCACTATCATGTCTGAACCGTTTTGTAACCTGACAAAATAAATATTCAGATCACCTGACTGACAGACATGAAAATCAAGGGTCAGTCATCTTCACAGTTTTCAGGCTTTTTCCAAGAACCCCTGATCAGGTTTAAATAGGCATATGCTGTCTTTCTTGTTGTTGATAACTGGTATAGATCATAGTCTGATAACTTTCTCTAATGTACAAAGGAATTTGCTTCTCTCACTTTTCCTCCTGTAATCCTATGAGTGGTTAAAAAAAAACCCCAGTGGCACGCAAAAGTTGTGGCACCCTGGGTCAAAGTTTCTGTTAATGTGAGTAGTTAAGTGAGTAAAAGATGTACTATAATGCATAATGTTTTCAACATTTTGATCAAGATTATTGAAATAATTTTGTTTTGTAAAATTTTAGAGTGAAAAAAAAGAAAATGAGCTCCATAAAAAGTTTGGGCACCACAAGAGATTTGAGATCTCAGGTAACTTTTTCTGAGGTATCAGACCTTAGCTTGTTAAGGCTATGTCTTGTTCACAGTCATAGGGAATGCCAGGTGATGCAAATTTCAAAGCTTTATAAATAGTCTTGACTCCTCAAATCTTGTCCTGAAAGGCAGCAGCCACAGGTTCCCCTAAGCAGCTGCCTAGCACTCTGAAAATTAAAGTAATCGATGCCCATGAAGAAGGAGAGAATAGAAAAGCATTTTTAGGAAGCTGTTTTGTTGGTTTCTAATGTAATAAAGAAATGGCAGTTACTAAGTGTGGTGAAGGTCAGATTGTGGTCTGGAGGACCAAGAAAAGTTTCCAAGAGAACTGCTCGTAGGATTGTTGAAAAGGTAAATCATAAATCTCTCTTTGCCTGTTCTAAAGCCTGCACAAAAATGGGACATATAGGTATACTGAATAACAAAACTATATGTTTATACTTGAATTGTTAAAACAAACACAGAGAAATAGATGAGAGGAATCTGTAAACTCAGTAGAGTAAGAAGTAGCTGAATGGAAATGTGAGGCTTTGATGTCGTTCTGTAAAAATGAAGAAAAAGAAATAAAAACCAAAGTACAGAATTTTGTATGGTGAGGAGATCCGCCCCGGACATCATACGAAAGCAGTGGCATGCAAGTTACCATGGATATTTATCTTGTGCAGCTAGCCCAGTCCAGACCAGCCTAACAGCTAGACATGGTTAATCTGTTTTGTTAAGGCAAAAGCTCATTGACGGCATTAAATGTACATCAAGAGATGTTCATTTTAATGGGGTAATGCCCTCTTGCAGAGTTTAGCTCATCGTGTGTCAGGTCCATAGAAATGTTTTAGTTTTCACATATGGAAAATTAGTAGGCCGTTCAATTTTTTCCCATTATTTTCTTTTAAGGAAGCAAGACTTGGCTGTTAAGAGTTAAAATGCACCAAAATGCTGTTTCTGTCATTGATTTGCTTTAAACTATTGCAAAATGATATCTTGTTTTCATCTTTTTGATGGTAGAAGCATCTTTTGTTGGAGGCTTACGAGGACATGAAGCATAAGAAATTTGTGAGATGTATATGTGCAGTGAGTTTGTTTTGTAGAAGATTGTCTCAGGTAGCATCCTGATGGCGACAGTAATTGTTTGCAGGAATGTTAGTATGCACAGTATTTTTAAAACTGTATGTAAGTGATATTAGTAATTGGTAACACGGTAAAATGTGTTATAAATATTGTTAATATGTAAGCCAGCTAATAGAAAATCAATGGTGGTAAGAAAAAACTTGTATTTAAAATAGTTCCCATTCCCATGGCTCACTGCCATGTTGTGGTTACGCTCTATTATTTACTATAGCTATAGCCTGTAAATGTAAGAGAGTGTAATGTGTGAAAATGTTGTATAATGGTTATGTATATTCTACTAGTGCTGAATGAGTGTAAGCAGAATTGTATGAGCATATATGTTGGTGACAGTAGGAATTAGCAACACTAAATTATTTATTCTGGATGATGATGATGCTTTATAACAATAATAATAATAATAATGTAAAAAATGATAATGATAATAAACCAATTTCTGCTCAAGTTGAATATATGTTAAATTATTTTGAACTTGAGTGCATTTACCCTTTAGGAAGAATGTTTTATGTAACTTTATGTAACTTATGTAACTCTATGTAACTTAATTTTATGGAGTAATTTAGTGTTGATCTCATTTGCACTTTCTCAGAGTTTGGAGATAGTGTGACTTGGAACTGGATGACATTGTATTCAAAACTAAACGAGCTATTGCCTGGTCAAGATGCTAACTTTGGTCATCTCTATCAATCCAAGGCTAAGGAATACACTGGCTACACAGAACTCTCCGGACTGTGTGGTGGTCCTCATATCCTCTTGGTCCGTTGCCAGTAACACTTAAAATATTAAAGAAATGTGTCATCTTTAACTTTTAGGAAATCAGGTGATCTTTTAATTGCTTAGCTAATTATTTTAAAAGAAATTTGGAACAAGGAGCAACCAAACTTTTTCATACCACTGGATCATACAAACATTTGTTGACCCAATATAATGCAGCTTTTGTTTTTGATGTTTGATGGATAAAGTTTTTTCCTTTAATGTACAACTATTAAGGGTCAGCATTTTTTCATACATTGTAGTCATATCATATTATGTGACCATTTATACTCAGTCCATTCATGGTACGTTGTCTTCTGCCATAAATACATGTTTGTATCCTTATCCATCTATATCTAACTATTGTATGTAAGTATCTAGATAGTGTGTAGTCCAGTAACAGGGGTGAGTTATCAATTACGTTCACCACCAAGTAAGCAAAACATTGAGGTACTGAGGTACATTGAGGTAATGCTGACATACTGAGGTTAGCGTACTGTGTCACTTCCTGCTACTGGCGTTTGTGCGACCAGACGTTTAAGTTAATTTAGCTCCTCTCTCCACTACAGCAGCTAAATTTCCACCACACTTTTAAACTCACAATAAGCACTGCTTGCTTTGTCCCTCCTGTAGCGATTATTTCGCTACTTCACAGTCACTTATAGGCTTCTCTTATTCTTGTTAATTAGTTTACCCTAGCAGTTAGCAATGGCTTCTCCCTCTCCTTCTCCCTCTCCAGCTCTCTCCTGTTCGGTGTGTTTAATGTTCAGTTATAACTCTGCGTCCTTTAGCGACAAGGGAGCAATGGAGGCGAGGCTCAGTGAAATGGAGGCACGGCTTCGCTCCATGGAAACCAAATCGTTAGCAACAGAAGTTAGCCAGCCAATGGTAGCTGGTGCGAGCCGTCCTAGCGTAGCTGCTACTCTCTCCCCGGCAGCTCCAGAGCAGTCAGGAAGTCAGGGCGACTGGGTGACAGTCCATAATAAGAAGCGAAGCCCTAGACAAAAGCCTGTGATTCACCACCAACCATGTTTCAAACAGATTATCCCCACTCAACAACACAACCACTGTTGGCTTTGCCCAAAGGGTAAATAAACCCACTCATTGTTTAAACCACACCCTCGACCTTGTTCTGACATATGGTATAGAAATTGAACAACTAACCGTCTTTCCACAGAATCCTCTTTTCTCAGACCATTGTTTAATAACCTTTGAACTTCTATTACTGGATTACACACCATTAGGCAAAATGTCTTTACTAGATGTCTATCTGATAGTTCTGTAGCTAATTTTAAAGAAGTGATTCCATCAGTGCTAAATTCACTGCTTTATCACAACATAACAGAGTATGCTAACTTTAGTGCTAACCCAAATTGATCAGCTTGTTGATAGCACTTCAGGCTCAATAAGAGCAACTCTCAACTCTATTACCCCTGTAAAAAAGAAGATAATAAAACAAAGGAGGTTAGCTCCATGGTACAACTCCCAAACCTGTACATTAAAGCAAGCAACATGAAAACTTGAAAGGATATGACAAGAACCAGAAAGAGAGATCATATATCTCCTGTGTTAGCTTCTCTGCACTGGCTCCCTGTGAAATCCAGAATACAATTTAAAATCCTCCTCACCTACAAATGGCCAGGCACCATCCTATCTTAAAGAGCTCATTGTGCCTTCCTATCCCATGAGAACACTTTGTTCCCAGAATGCACAATACCTACTAGTGGTACTTAGAGTCTCCACAAGCAGAACATGGGGGCAGAGCTTTCAGTTATCAGGCTCCTCTGCTGTGGAACCATCTTCCAGTTTGGGTCCGGGAGGCAGAAACCCTCTCAACGTTTAAGACTCGGCTTAAAACCTTCCTCTTTGATAAAGCTTATGGTTAGAACTGGCTCAGCATTAGCTTGAGCCATCCCCTCACTGTACTGCTATAGGCCTAGACTACCAGGTGACTTCCAATGATGCACAAAGCTTCCCTTTCCATGCTGACTCCTCTTTCCCTCTGTGCATTAACACCTCAAAAATGCTTGTTATTTACTGTCCTCCCTCTCTCCCCCAGTTTTGTGCTTTCTTGTCTCTCTCCTCTCTCCTCTTATCACTTTCTGCAGGTTTTTCTGATGGTCCTGAGTCTGGATCCATGGTTGTAGAACCATCTACTGCCCAATGAGCCTGATCAACACCAACTGCTCTAATTATTATGATTGCTATTCTTACCATTTCATTTAGTTCTCTTAGTAATATTATCAGCCCTATTAGTATATATAGCTATTAGTCCCATTATTGTGCTATGCTCTCTCTCCTCCCTCCTGCCCTCATCTCTTGCTCTTGCTCTCTCCCTCTCTCTTTCTCACTCTCAACCCAGCCGGTTGAGGCAGACGGCCACCCACCATGACCCAGGATCTGTTCAACATTTCTACCTGTTAAAAGGGAGTTTTTCGACTCCACTGACACCAAGTGCTTGCTCATGGGGGAAATGTTGGGTCTCTGTAAATAACAACTATAAAGAGTCCTGCTTTATATGAAAAGTGCCAAGATAACATTTGTTGTGATATGGCGCTATATAAATAAAGTTGAATTGAATTTAATTGAATTAACAGAAGTTCAATAGTTATTAAACAATGGTCAGAGAGAAGAGGATTCTGTGGGAAGACAATTAATTGTTCAGTTTCTATGCCATAGAAACAAGAAGGGCAAGAGTGTGGTCAAAAAAGCCAACTGAGTCTAAAAGTGAGATAAATGTAATGCTGAGGCTATCACTATCAACATCCAAATGAATATTGAAATTGCCTACAATAATCATTTTGTCTGTTGATAAAAATGAGTGTGGTACACTATAATAAAATAAGGCTTTTGAACGAGTTATAACTGATTTTAGGTTAGGCTTAGTAACCGGCTTGAGTTGAAAATGGCTGAAATTCCTTGGCCAGTGCCTCTGGGAATATGAGTATCAATATGACGGGGGGGTGGATTCATTTAAGCTAACGTATTCATCAAGATAGGACAAGATACATTAATATGGTAATGTGATATTACCTCATTTACTAATACAGCTTTGGAGTGGAGCGATCTAATGTTTAAGAGTCCATAAGAATTCTCTTATTTTGTCTCTTATTATTATTAGGTTCTTCAGTAAAACTGCTCTTCTTTATTTTTGAGTTAATTAATTTAGGTGGTCAGGGGACAGACACAGTCTCTATGGGGCATTGAGTGGGTGACTGCAGTAATGGAGGCACAGAGAAGTGTCTAAGACTACAACTCTTTTTCCTAGTCTCAACTCTGAGTTGTCATGATTTCAACTTTCTAATAAACTTGGGCAGACTTCTAGATATAGAGCTTCTCTATCCAAAGGGAGGTGTATACCATCTCTCCTAATCAGACCAGGTCTTCCCCAAAAAGTCCGCCAATTTTCTGTAAAGCCCACATCGCTTCCTTAACACCACCTTGACAGCCAGCGGTTGAGTGATGACATGCGGCTACACTTGTCATCCCTTGTCAAATTTGGCAGAGAAAACTACAGGGTCAAAAATTGTCTTTGCGTATGTATACACTGATTTTACATTAACTTTTGTGACTTTCGATCTACAAATGTGTCATATCTGCCCATGTGAATAATGATCTCGCTATATTTATGCATATTCTTAGCCAGCATTTTTAAATATGATTCAATGTCACCCACTCGGGCCCCAGGAACAGATTTAACTATGGTTGCTGGTGTCACTAACTCCACATTTCTTAAAATAGAGCTGCGAATAACCAGAGAGGGGGAAGGAGGGAAAGAAGCAATCACTGACTGCTAGGCTAAAGTAACTAACAGATCTGAAAAGCTTGTGAATAACAGTGAAGCAGTGAGAAAATCCTACAAGACCTAATGTAGGTTTTAAATGTACAGTGGTAAATATCGACAGTAATAGAAAAAGTACCTAAATTGACTGGGTAGAAGCAGAGCGGCAATAGAAGGTACTGGTCAAACGAATGTTGGCAGCAGGAAATGACAGATTACACTTACCTCAGCTCTTCAGCAAATCCTCCTAACAAGACATTTACATTTTCTCATCAGACAGATGCTTTTACCCAAAGCAACTTTCAAGTGAGATAATAAAACTCAAAATTCAGTACAGAAGGGACCCTTGAAGAAAGTTCGAAATCTATTCAAAAGACAAAGTGCAAGGAGTTGAAGTAAAGTGCACAGAAGTGCACAGTAAATGCCAGTTAAGAATATTAGGGTATTAGAGGAGGAACTCTGGGAAGAGATTATTCTTCAAGAGAAAAAAGAGGGATGCTCCTCTACATCGGGGAACCACAAACGAGAACACTCTGGACTGTGATTGCCTTGTGTGCAGGGATGGAGACACCAGACAACATTCCTTGAAAGTATGCAGTGGCTGAGAAGGAGCATTAGCCTGTATGCAAAAATTCAAACTGATGGGTGGACATCACAGAAGTCATTCTGTGTAGGCAAGTATTGGTGGCATGAATTTCATCTAGGCAGCCATGGGTAGGTCAATGAGCAGTGGAGTGATGTGGCCATTCTGGACCACCTGGAAGGGTTTGACAGTGAATAAAGGGAGACCTACCAGAGGGTTGTTGCTGTAATTGAAGTAATAGATAACCCAATAGATAACCATGGCCTGTACCAAGAGTTGGTTAGCATACTGAGTCGGGTGTGGTGAGATATTTCTCATGTTGTATTAAGCAAAGTTGCATGACCAAGAGACAGATGCAACATGCTCAATCATAAGTGGTCAACAAACATTAAACTGAGGTTTACCATGACCCTGATTGGGTAAGTTCATCTCTTCCTTAACTGAGGAGATTTTAATGTTGATATTGTGATGCAGAGATTGATTGACCAGTATGACTAAGCGTTCAGTCTTTGCAGGATTTAGATGAAGGTGGCATTCCCTCATTCATGTGGATATGTCTGAGAAACAGGCTAAGATCCATGCTGAGATCGTGGGGGTCATCTGTCGGAAATGACGTGTATAGTAGGGTGTTGTCTGTGTAGAAATAATATGAGAAGCCTGATGAGTGAATAATTGGCCCAACAGAGTTGACGTATATTACAGAGAGGAGAGGCCCAAGCATCGGGCTCTGGGGCACTCCTGTGGCTAGGGGATGAGGTAAGGATATATGACTTTGCCATGAAACAGTGAAGGAGCTCCCAGTAAGACAAGATTTAAACCAAGAAGCAAATTTTGCCAGAGATATCCATAAGGGAAGTTTAGATAGCAGGAAACAATGATTCATTGTGTCGAAAAGGCTGCCATGGGTCCAAATGTTGGGATTAAGGGCCACTGCTAAATACAAAAAGGAAAAAAAAAAAAAAAAAGTAATAATCTCTAAGAAAATCAGGTCTATGTAATAGAAAACTATTAAACTGTTTAATTAAAATTAATTTAATTAATTTTTATTATTGTCATTATTATTAAACTCTTAGTTAAAAAAAAGTGATACAGTCGCTATGTAAAAAGCAAAGGTCTATTTTCTTTCATATGTTTGGTCCTGTGACCTTCTAATTTTCTTTGGGGCACACATAAAATGATAAAATATATAAACCACTATTGTCTGGTAAAATGATCTATAGTTTCAAAAACTATCACAGTGTTTGACACTTTACAAAGCTTATTATAAGAGAGAAATAAAGAAATGTAAAGAATTTGGTATTTTTATATAATTGGACTTTTAAGAAACATCGACAAACTATTACAGATAATATCCAATTTATGTATGCTTTTGTTTGTATGGTTCAATGTTGAAGTAATTCCAAGTTGTTGCAGTGCAGTGAGGAACTCAATGAAAAAGACACAAATGCAAACACATGAAGGTAGATGGACAAAGCCAGTGGACAGAGGAATGGGGCAGAGGATCTCAGGGGAACAATATGAGGAGTGGAGGTAGATTGAGTTACCTTGTTCTAGCTCTGGAGGACAATGGCAAAGATTGAACTGCTCTGGTGGGCAGCCATGAAGGCAAGAATCCTCTGGAGTCCAATGGGGAATGCAGGATCTCTTTTGCAGCTGACTAGGAGGCCAACTGTTAAGACAAAATCCCCCCTGAGCTCGAGCTCGATGGCAAAAGCAGAAGCAGGTCCCCTCAGGAACAAGAGCTAGAGGGTGACCAGGCAAACGGGGCCACTCTGGATGATTACTCGGAGGCCAGTGCTGTGGGTGGCACTGCTCTGGAGATTGATGAAGAGACTGGAGCTCTGGTGAGATAATTCAGTTGCAAGTTGAGGCAGGGTGCAGGACAGGAGTTCACCAGCTACAGGTAAGGTCAAGACATTGGCAGCTGGAGATCTAGAGCTGGTGTCTGCTGGACTGCCCACTGGAGATTAGAAACAGGTGTTGGATAGACCAGGGGACCTGGAGCAGGTCTGATGATGGCCAATTCAGGGACAGTGGTGATTTCAGACAGAACAACCATCTCAGGAACAGACAGGATGTTGGCCAGGACAGCTGACTTGGGAGCTGGCTCAGGAGCTGGCTCAGGGTCCAGCTGGGCTTCAATTGTGGTTCTAGGCAGTGGAGGCTCCAGAGCGCTAGGCACCTGTGGCTCTGTCTCTGTGACCCAGACCTCCTCATAGGGGCTCCAACCCCTTGATGTCTTAGGGAAATAGCCAGAAAAATCACATAGAAAAGGGAATGCTCAGGTACTGCTCAGGATCTGCAGGGTCCCCAGGTGAATTGGCTAAAGAACAGATTGAAGTGCTGGCAGGAGACTAGCAGGCTGGAAGTTGGCCCCCCTAGGAGGGTTAGCTGAATGGGAAACAGGCTGAGAGCTAACAGGAGTGAGGCTAGCTGGCTAGGAAGCTGGGGCATGAGGCTTGACTAGACAGGTGATTGAGCTGACTGGCTAAGGAAGAACGGGACTTAGTGCACATGGAGTGAAATTTGCAAAGAACAGTCAACAACTTAATGAAGGCAAAGTCCTAGGTAAATAGCAGGCTACAAAGGAACGTGTCTGCTGGGTCCATATTTTGGTCAGCTTGTAATGTCACAGCGCAGCCAGGAACTCAAAGGAAAGGACCCAAAAGACAACACACATGAAGCCAGTAGAGCCAGTGAAGATACTTTAGTAGTAATTGAGCTATAATGTCATCCAGTAACATGGTAAACAGTGTAAATAAACATAAGGAAAATTAAGTAACTAAGCTAGGACAAGGAGTAAGTCCAATAGGAAACTAAACAGCATAAGAAGTACATGAGGGATCATACACAGAAAAACTGACAAGAGGTGAAGGGAACACAGAGACTTAAATACACAAGGGAGCTAGAAGTGAATCATATGTTTAACCATATAACTGTTACATCCAAATGACAGACACATAACAGGACAAAAAACACTTGACTTCCAGTTTGATACATAACAAACAGCTCAAACAAACATCAAACAAGCAGCCAATGACCCCCTCGGATTCATCCACTGTGACACAAGCTCTGAAATGATCCATAAAAAATAACACTAATCCCCTCTAAATAATCCTAATCCTGTTCAAAGAAAGAAAAAAAGCAGAATAAATCCTTGAATAAAGATACATCTGTCAGTGGGGACTGGGGGGTACAGCTATTTAAACAAAGCCGCTATGGAGTTGGATTCATGTTATCCAGAGTAAAACAATTGGGTGAACAACTCCCACATGGCCCATATTCACCCTGGTAGACATGTGGCACAACAAAGCCTGTTCACTGTGCTAACAACGTCCTCTCGCTCTCCCAGAAGAACATTATTAACACTCAGCAAGCCAACACATTGACTTTGTGACCCCCCTTCCCCATCCGACTGGTGGCAGTAAAGCTGCATCATTAGCATCTGTAAAGTGAGAAAAACAGTGAGTCTGTCAACCTCCATGTAGAGAGATTATTGTCTTGTGTCAAATCCGATGCAACAGAGTTGAATTTTACAGGGACAGTATGGCCACCCTAGTTTTACCTGTTCACGGAGAGATGTTGGAAACATACATTAAATCTGAAGTATGTTAATGTTGATTACTGTTGTAAATTGAAACTACTTCTGTCTCTGTCTGCTGACATGCATGTTCAAATGAAGCTTTCGTTGGCTTGCTTATTGTATTTATAGATGCAATTTTTCCTCCAGGTAAGATAGTTTTCACAGTAAAGAATTTTCTGTATCTGTGTCACATGGTACTGATCTAATATTTTCAAATGTTTATTTAAAGCATGCTAATTTTAAAATATAAATTGTATTTTTTTTCTGTATTGTTTGATGACAGCCTTATGTATTCAGGGGTTATTCAGGATTTCTTCAGCCGCAACAGTAGGGAAGCTCTTGATGAACATTTAAATTGTAGTGCTTCCTTAAGTATCCTTGAGGGTCTTTGACCAACACTTAAAATAATCTTTCAGAGTGTTGTTAAGTCAAAGGAGCAATTTTAGGAATCTTTCCCATCCTACCAGCCCAAAAGAAAGTCAAATTTACATGACCATGTTTTTTTTTCCATCAGAGATGACTGCACTAGATACATTACACGTAACTCAATGGCCTGACGTAAATCATGTCAGGACATTTTCAGTTAAAGTAACTATCTTTTCTCCAATGGCTTACTTTGTGGTCATCCCTATCATGTAAAAGGGACATTTTAAGGTATTTTTTTAGCTTTATTGCATAACAACAAAAAAATGATATTTGAGGTTACTTTACAGACTCACAAAGGTAAGTCACAGTGGTTGGAAAGCACATGATAATGTAACAGACCTTCTGAACTGAATTTAAAGTGATTCACAGAGAGTGAGAAATACGACTCAATTCATCTCAATGAGTAGACACTCAGGCTTTGAGTGGTACCTTGATAGCAGTACTTGTAGTAATTGTGGTAACCGAAATGGTGAGCTAGTACATACTGTTAGTAGTCCAATGACATTGTAACACACTGGTATCCTCTGTCAGATGGTTGTAGGTAGTATTCATGGGATTAAATATCTGCCATTCTTGTTGCTGTTTTTGCATTATAGTGGAAGAGAGAAAATCATTCAGTAAGTGCTTACTATTCACAGATTTTCATTAGATATTCTCTTTTTTTAGTAGTATAATAAAGTAATGTAATGTTTCATTTCATTATCTCTGTCAGCATACAGTATGTTTACAGAAATCTGCAGTATAGAAACTGCAGTAAAAGCCAAGGAAACAATCTATTTCCTCCTCCAGCCTAGTCTGTCTCCCCTGATTTTCTTCTGCCACTCATCTAACATCACAGCGAGCCTCTAATTAGATCCTTCAATTTGTGTATTTGTGCTGACCTCTGGGGTGAGTCATCAATCTATCAAAGTGTCTGGCATCTCAGACTCTGTTTGGCTTCCCTTCACGCATTTACCACAACAACACTGAGCTAAGAGAGCAAAATCAGGTTTACAGAGGGGCACGCATTTAATCTCAAAACTTGTTACTAGATTCCACCGATTATTCTCTTATCAGTGGAATGAAATGTTACAATTGCACACAGCTAATACAATCGATAGCATAATGCTTATTTAATCATACACATTACCAAATGCATCTCTTATATGTCACCGGTGCATTAGAAAATGTTTGAAATCTGAAAAGTGAGCATTATAAAGCATCGCACAACCTAAATGAAGGTACAAAAGGAGTTTGGTTAAGAATTAATATTCACTAGCCTGTTTGTCACACAAATTATCAGAAGGATTTGCCCTTTCATTTCACATCATTTATTCATGTGACATTGTGTTCAAAGTAGCCCATGTCTGTTTTGGAGACTGGTTTATCTTGAATTGCCCTGACCAAACAGTAGCGAGTGACATATCTGTCCCACGGATTTGTCATTTTCAATTGACACAAGCTGTGGTTGTGGTTGCTGGGAGCAATTAATTTGAAAAATCAAAAAGATATGTGGATTTAAGTTGCTATTTCTGGAAATTGACTTACAACAATCTGTACAGCTGTAAACATCACATCTATGCCTATCAACATTGTGTGGCCATTTTTATGTCAGTATTTTTCATGGATGTTGCTAGGCAGCTTGTTAGGTATGATGTAATGATGTAAGTGATGACCCCCATGCTTAATCTCACTCTAAAAAGTTTGGATTGGCTGATCGTTTCTCCTAACAGGAAAACAACTGTCAATAGCCATTACTCCAGACCTATTTGAAGCCTAAAAATGTCAAAAAGGACCAGGTGGTCTTATGAATCATTTTCCAAAAAAAAAAAAAAAAAAAAAGTGGAACAAAACGATATACTTTAGAAAACCAATTCTTGTCTTGGCCAGTACAATATAAAGATACAGACAGGTGACAAATTAAAGAAAAAACAAACATAAAGTGTCTTGGGAAGGTGTTGAGCCACCAGAAGACACCAGGACAGCTTCAGTGCTCTTTGGCTTTGATTTCCCAAGTCTCTGGAACTCTAATGGAGGGGTGAACACCATTCTTCCAAAACACGTTCCTTCATTTAATGTTTTGGTGATGGCATTGGAGATCACTGTCTAACATGTCAGTCCAAAATCTCCCACTGGTGTTCAATTGGGTTTAGATCTGACAACTGTGATGGCCACGGAATATGATCACATCATTTTCATACTCATCAAATCATTGAGTAACCTGTTTCTCCACTCATTTTACAGGTTTTCCTTCAATGTGTCACCCATCTGTAGAGGTAGCCTAGGCTGTTTTTGAACCCCCAGTTTGAAGTATCCAGATCCCACTTACCGCAGTCCTTGTTGGTGTTAACTCAAATTTTTAGCCAAGCTTCTGCTAACATCAGTAACACTAGCATTTCAAGAATATAGCCTGGACTCTTTCCAATAGGAAGTCAATGCAGTAGATGATCCAGTGTAGCACAGATGGGCGTCTGAGACTCTAACCAGCCTGCTGTGGACAAACTGTTGTTCTTCTGTTTACAATGACAAATGGTTGCGTCTTTGATTAAGATTAGTGAGGTGCGGCTTCAGCCTGTTTGATGAACCAGAAAATGAAATGATTACTATTGGGCTTCTATCGACTGCACTGCTGGTGACACTCTTGCTTCATTCTAAAGGTTAATTGGACTTGAACCTAGAAAATCAAGAGGTTAAACAGGGTCAGTGTGACAGCAGGTCCTTCTGGGAACAGCCCTCTCAAATGGCTCCTAATCAGATTTGTCAAGGGGCTTTCCTTATGATAATGCTTCCATGTGCATTTCTGTTGTTGCTGCAGCACACTATTGTATTGATTCTCATATAATAACATTATCCTTGCCAACTGCAGGAGGGCAATTATATTCACTTATTTGCAGTCAAGAAGATACGGCTTCCCTGCTGTTTTCCTGATATTTCTGTTGGTGTTTAGTGACCATTTATTGATATTTGTGTGAGTTTCCCATAGTTTCTGCATGAAGAAAATTGAATGCCTTTCTGTTATTGGGACGTGATTAGGACTTTTAAAAAGAGTGTGGAAAACATGATTGCTATTAGCTCATCTGACATGATGCAAGAATCTATTGATGAGAAGAATCTGTGATACAATGCATATCTGTTGATTGAAGAATGTCTGCATTTGATTTATTTGAACATTACTACGAGTGACTATTGATGTGAAATCTGCATAGAATTTTTTATCTACATGTGAGTTTAGCTGTTATCAAAATATAAATAATAAAATAACATAGTATCTGAACCATGTGCCTAAATTAATCAAATGTGATTTGTATTTGACCCCCCCCATTAAAAAGAATCAATATATTGATTATATAGATGCTAGCTGTAGCTAGTTTGTGTGACGGAGTCATTAAGCCTCAGGATTTGTGTGAATTTGTTGCTCAAGTTGAAATAACTCACATGGACATATCTTTGCTAATTCAGTAAATTCCTATCTATTCATGTATCTCATCTAAGATTTGTTTCGCTTTCAATCTGATCACACCTTTAAAAGGACTAATCTGAAAGCAAAAGTAGTAGCAGTAGCATCAGTAGTAGCAGTAGTGGCTCTACACTGACACATACTTTGTAAGCTCAGGTGTTTGTGGCCCATTTGGTGTGGTTATGGTGTGTTCTTTGCCAAGTGGTTACCAGTCAGCAAGAATTTTGTGCTTTATTTTGTAAATGCATGTTCATTTTGTTGGTTTAATCAGTTTTATCACTAACCTAAATGACAGACTTTCAATTATGTGACAAAAATAATATAACATTCAACAAAGTAGTGACATATGTCAGTATTATCTCACGTGCCACTGAAACTGGCTTTGTGTCCCCATATTGGCACTCAAGTCACGAGTTGCTAATCCCTGTTCCAGCAATTAGTGTTTTGTGTAATTCATACATTTTGAAACAGTAATTTGAAACATTGTGATTTAAAGGCTTTGTCTAATGATATTCCATCTTTTTGTTGTTGCAGACAAAACCCAAAAATCAATTGATGCTACTAGCATTGTGTGTATTAAAGCCTGACATATGTTATTCGTCTTTGCTACAGAGGTCCACTGTTGTCCAAAAACTACTAAAAACACATCAGTGAGCCACGCTGTTGCACTGGGTGGCATGTTCATTACCACAAACACACACACTAGTTAATTTTAACTCAGTCCCAAACACACCGTCTTGCTCCCACAGATACTTACTAGACCAGATGTGGATTAATCCACCACTGAAAATAGTCCCTAACTAATGCAGTATCCTCCTGTTTTAATAATGTTTGCTAAAAGCTGGTTTCCAGCTTTTTAAGGAAATTACTTAACCTTGGAAAAAACTCTATATTCAATGTTTGTGATCTACTTTCTTTCTTAAAAGAATGTACATCTTGATTAAAACCAATGAGCTTGGGGCTAAGTGCCACAGACAATTATAGCTCAAAATATAGCTCTCTATAACTCTAAAGAATAAATTATATAATTATGAATATCCACAAATCACACTTATATTCAGTGCCAATGCAGGAAGCATTCTTTTATAATAAGGCATAAAGAACAAGTATGAAACAACAAGTATGAAAGTTGGAGTGGTGGTCAGCATATAGTGCATCAGACTTTCATATGGGAGACTGGAGTTAGCGTTTATCATAGACTTACAATTAACCTTTATCTGTTTCTTTAACTGTAACCACACTCTTAACTTACATTAATCCTACCATAGCTGTCATCAGCAGATATTTTAGAAAGAAAGGCTTTCAAAAATAATGGCTGTGAATGAGAAATAAAAAGTTATTACTAATGTTTTGAAGAATTGTGGCAATGCTTTTGGCCAATGGGAAGCCATATTTTTTTCCTCAGTGGTGGAGGTTACCAGTATCCCCCTACTTCTGGTATTTTTACCAGTCTAGTTTAAACACACTCTGCATCAATCTGTCAACTAAATTAGCAGAGAAAACTTTGATTTTATTCATACTTAGCCCTTCTAACGCTTGGAAAAAAACTCAAATAAACCACTCTTAGGAATTTATTCTATTCAACTATCTAAAACAGAACCATATGACAGAATCAATAGTTTAACCAAAGCTTCTGGCCCCAGAAGAACCCTTCCTTTGAAGAATATAGTGTAGACAAACCATTTTACATTTAACGATATCCATATTGGGCATATATAGGGAAGGTTTTATCCAAACTTCTCAAACATGAGAACAGCATTTGACAGCACCTGTCCTGATCCTTAACTACAACACATTTGTAGAGCATGTCCTTACAGGTGAGCAACTTTGATAGAATGTATGGAGACATGCCTCCACTCCTCACAAGACTACACATTGAAGCACATAGAGACACACTAGCATCACTGGCCATGCAATAATAGCAGGGGTAGGAAGTGTAGGATGATAACAGTAGTTCTTGCGCTCATCCTGCTTTTATTATCAACTTTGAAACTTTATTTAAATTTAATATTTGCAGTTAAACAGCATGACCACTAGATGACACCATGAGATAACCTCCCTTTTTATTTTATTTTATTTTTTTTAATGTTGTGGGTCTATTAAAATTTTTATTTGGTACGTGTGTTGTGTAATGGTTTTGTGTGTCAGTGTTATACATAGAAATATAATAGAGACAAGCAATACTTTGCGTCTAGCTGTCTACCACTGATACACGTGCAATATAAGCAGATGTGACCGCTATGTGAAAGGAACATCAAGTCTGTGTTGTAAGGTGGTGACTGCTCTCAGGCCAACTGATTTTGCTAATCACCCTCTCCATAGACTTGTAGCTAATATAATGAGTCAGTAAGAACAGACCCAATAATGCTGCATTTTCATCAAATACTATACATCTCCCTCCAAGACATACACTCTATAATGTACAGGTAAAAGTAGTGTTGTGAGCCATATAGTTTATCTGCTCAAGTAAACTATGGCTACTGCCATCCCTCCGTCATCACTGGGAACCCAGGAAAGGGATAGAAAATGTTACATCCCCTTTACCTGTGTTTTCTCTCAATATATGTGAAATATCTGGATTGACTTGCTGGCCTTTTTTTACCAGCAATATTCCAGCTGTGCTATCTATGATCTTTAACATGCATCTGACATTAAAATGCACAATACTTGTACTTATTTTTGTGTTTTATTTAAACTTGAAAATGTACTCGATTAAATTGTTTTAACCCATTAGTATATTTTCAAAGCATGCTGTTTTTTCTGTTTTGATTTTTAAACACTTCATCAACCTTCCAGGCAGCTATTGTTTTCCATTCTTTTCCTGAATGCCATGTCTGCTTTCAGTGTTATAAGAGTTACATTATTGTTGTGTGGAAAGCGACAAAGCTAAGATATGCAGATTGATTTGAAAAGTCTGCAAAATGCTGCGGAATAAAATTACATATACTTTATGGAATGCAGTGGAAAATAGTAGCTATACGAATGATGAGAAAAAAATATATAAATATTAAAAAAAAAACAAAGCTGTCCTTTGGTCAGTAGGAATTTGGAATATATACGATTTTAGTCAATAAAACATCCAAAACAATCATACTGTCCTTTAACATTTTTAAAACAAATTCTGTTTTATACAGCGTGCAAGTAACTAATATGTCATGCAATCTTTATAAAGCAATTATAGCTTTCTGACAAAAACTTCAAAAACTAAAAAACTCAGAATCAAATTGAATATATATATAAATTTATTTTTATTTATTTTTCAAAAATTCTCTTCGTCTGCAAAAATGAGGTGTGAAAAACACGATCCCAGTCAATCAGAACAAATGTACTGGTCATCTCTGCATCATGTTACATCTGTGTATCTCTCTGACCTGTGTGACAGTCCGGTTAATTTTCATTGTACGGAAATACAGAGCTAGAAAAAGGTTACATCTGACAAACGCATGAGTTGTGGAAATTAAAGCAGTGTATTTATGCAGAAATCTGTGGATGCTGGGTGCTTCAGGCGCTTAAGCTCTCCCAATCCCTTTTCCATTCTCTGAATGTGCTGCATATAAAGCAATCCATTAGTCTTAGCTTTGCCAGAGATTTTAAGTGGACACCTGTCCATTAAGACCATCGTTTCAGCAGCGGCTCATCTCTCAAATTATTTGCCCTGAATTAAATTCTCTCAAATGTAATGGAATGCATATTTATAGTATTTTCTACCCATTTCTGCCAGCCAGAACTGTCCATCTCATTTTATCACTTTTTAAAAAAGAACATCTGCTTTATATTAATATTTTGTGCCATACAACTTCCCTTGGAAGGCCAGTGATGCACAGAGACTACCTGGATCTGAGCTTCTGCTTCAACTGCAGCCAAAAGCCAAACATGATGTGAACATTCTCAGTCAGACAAAGGATACTTCACAGTTCTTAGTTAAACAAAATTAAAAGGTGAATAAATGAAGACACCCAGTAAGTAAATATCCAACGACAATATTTCACAGGGTCTACTGTGCTATGCTACTTCTGCATTGACTTTACTACCTTTGACTGAGAGACTGTCAAAGTGACATGAAAGATGATATATCATTGACACCTTTCAGATTAATACTGAGATCTCAATATCAATTATCAGTCAATTACAGATATTTTATTTACTGTGAACTTTTTTTGTGGTTATCATGGAGAACCCACAAAGTTTCATCATGTGTATGTAAAAAAGATGACACCATTTTCATCTGTAGTAGAAAAAGAATGTGCAGCAACTACTTTTTTTCAGTTTTGGTGCAGTTTCATAGAGGTTGATTTTAGATGAAATTGTTTGGTCAAACTGAGTCTTTGCCCTGCATTTTATTCTGTGTATTGTTACTATAAGAATATGTTGGGCAACTCGGGAAGGCCATCATTTAGGATGTCAGTTGTGCTATAGCACATGATCTTGGATACTTTAAGGTTTAAGGCAGTTTAAAATTATTTGTTTTTTTCTGAAAATTTCTGTATATGAATGATATCAGTTAACTATGGTATAAGACCATGCTGAAGATATAATTCTAAGCTTCTGAAGCTGTCAAGCTGATTCCATCATTTATCTTAAAATAACAATAAAAGCAATAAAAGCAAATGTTTCTCATTTTAGTGAATTTACCACAAATCACCGTCATTAAACTGCCAACCAATTTCCAAAGCATCTTGTGGAATTTTAATCTTGGATTTTAAAATATGTGTTTTTTAGTACAACCATTCATTCTCATTTGAAAAAAAAAAAATCTAAATTCAGACTCTTGGAACTTGCCTGGACTTGCCTGAATTAGGTAATCCATCTAAGTCAACTTCCTGTACAATCTTAGCTTATGTTATTTTATGTAAATTCTTGTTGTGAGGAATGATGTTTGCTCTAATGGATTATCCATCATTGCGGGTCTTGTAAACCGATTACATGATGTAGTGAAATGAACAGAAAACAATGGCTGCCTGGATGGAAGAAAAACACATTCAGCAATTTATAAACCCTTTGGAAAATGGTCATTAATTGGTTCCAATAGCTTTACTGAAAAAAAAACACTTGAATGAATTCACAATATCTGTCTTTTTGCACATATTAGATGAAAAACATTCATCTCACTGATAAGTTTGCTGCAAGATCAGGCTGATAGCTACCAAGCAGTATTTCTTGATGAAAAGATCATGACTTATGATGAATAATCAAACAGGTGTGCGTGTGTGTGTCTGTGTGTTTGTGTATGTATATTTGTGTGCATGTATAGCTGGATTGACATTTTGAATATTAATCAATGACAAAAGAGAGATAACCAAAGCCTCATCTCCACAGCACGGGTGTCGCCTTTCTGTGGTCTAAATCAGGAAGGAGTGGCTGTGGCAGTGATAAGATCGAAGGCCTGCTGGTTCCTCTTCTCTCTGCAGGGTTTTCCTCCAAGCACATTATGGCAATGAGTTTAAGGCTTAAAGGGCCGGTGTGTCAGCCTGGTGCCAGAGGCATAAGCCCCAGTCATTCCATCAAGCCTGAAATTAATTAAACAAAGCCCAGTCTCAATCACGAGAGTGCCAGTCAACACTGAATGCTAAGGAAAAGTAGGGTTTTTTCTGTTTTCCTTTTTTCACTTTTGCTCTTTTTAATAAGTGCACTGTAAGAATGGTGAGTGTAATCACATTAATATCTTATTTTTACTTCTCATTTCACATTAAGCTACAAAAATGTAGCATTTGATGTCATGTCTTTATAATGTAACATACAATATGTTATAATCAAACATGTATATTATACAACTGGAACAGGAGAACAAGACATGAGGAGAGAGTTTTCATAAGTGGGCAGCTTGAATCACAGCAAATATGAAAAAATGTCCTTTTATCAATTTATCAAGGGAAATGGAAACATGGTTGTAATTTTCCCCCAAAGATTATGAGAGAAGGAATGATTGTGTAGCTGCAAATAGAAGAAACGTTTACAGTACATATATATTCTGACCAGACACAAAAATGTTATCATACATATATTTGCCCACAGACATTATGTTAATATAACAAACACTATATAGGTTTTATATATATATTCAATTAAATACATGTGTATACACTATATGTACAGGAGTATTTGTACAATTAAAAATTGGCAAGTTCCCTTGACTGTTGTGTGGCTACTTATAAAAAAATCTTTGTTTCAGTTGTTAACTGCAGCAGTTATTTACAAATAAATGTTTGGGTTTAACATGTGGAATCTCATGATAAAGAAGGAGAGACATTGAACCTGCAGCTTTATTTAGTCAGTTGTTTTACAACTGTCCACCATACAGGCTCAACTTAGCCCTCTGAATAATGGCGGTGTACAAGTATGGTGGGGGTTTGATGGATAGCTGCTAACCACGGGGCCTGAATGCCTCACAATCCAGGTATAATTAACAGCAGCTATTTAATCGAGTGGCGGCTGCCAACAGAGAGCAGAGGGAGGAGGCTCAGGCTGTCTGGCCTGGGAGGGATTGAAGCTTTGTAGCCTCTGCAGGATTTGTTTCACCTCTTTGTCTGCTCAGCCTAAGTGGCCTGACAGGCAAAATATCTCCCAACCTGGCATTGTTATCATGCTGAAATGGACCTGGTCCAATTGCATGAAAGCCCTATCTTGGTTCAAATATCCCCTCCCTCTGCTCTCTATCTCTTTCTATACACTCTGTTTGTTGTGATCATGTACAGTGTATGACATACTATGAGAATATAGCAGAACCTTTTTTTCACCAGCCTCTGGAGGTCAGGAAATAAAGTATCATTTATAAAGTGCCAGACTGAAGAAACTGTTTTTTAGTGTTTTTAATGTATTTGTAATGTATTTAATGTATTTTTCTTCCTTCCATGTACATTATAAGATTTTAAATGCACTTACACAGAGCTGTCACTTGCTTGAGTTTTTTGTGGTTCGCAGGTTGAAAGTGCATTTAAAATCTTCTGGTTATTAAAATAGTCTCCTTAATTTAATCAGTGGTATTGTAAGATTTATAGAGTTCTGTTAATGAAGGAATTTGGAGCAGAACACTTATATTAATAGTAAGGAGGGTGTTGATGGAGATCTTGGAAAACACTTGTGCCTCCATTGCCACCTCACAGTGTGAACTCTCATAGGATTCCACAGATTCAAATAATATAAATAATTATAATCAAAAGCTCCTATGACATTTAGATAATATACTAATATAATATATAAGAAATACAGCAGTGAGAAACCTTTTTCATGGAAGTGCAGTACAAAGGAGTAATTAAATTATGTAAAAGAATATTTTTTTCTATACTTTTCTTTTTTTTTTAATTTGTAGCTATCATTACAATATTAGTGCATATTTCATGGTCAGCACGACGATGTGATCCTGCTAAGCTAGTCATCTTATTTCATAACTGTCAATATATGGGAGAGTACAAAAGACGCTTGTTTCAGCATTTCCCTTCTCTCACACAGAGGGATTGAGAAGGCATGTCCTTCTCTCTCCCTCTGTTACCCGTGTTTCCTCCCTTGTTGGGATTGATTCCTTTATACGCTCTAAGTGTATGTTTTAAACAGTCTTTGATTTGTCAGCAGGTGGGATTATCATGCAGAAAACACTGCTTCGTTTGTGATGGAGGGGGGAGAGGAGGAGCGTTTCAAGTTACAACCTTGGAAGTTACTTTCAGGTCCTGTTTAGATCCATGATTACCTCCCCTGCACAATCAAAGTAGTTATAATGAAAATGCAACAAATCACCATAGAATACCTAGTCTTTTGTCTGGCCCACCTCAACCCCATCCCTTCCCTGTGCACTGAAAGAATGGCTCTGACATTTCAGCCTGGGAGTGGAGAATAGAGGCAGTTTGTAATGTGTGCAGCCTTGCCTTTTCTTTCTCCCCTTGTAGTAGTACTTAAGTGTCATGTTAAGCCCAAGGCAGGGAAGACTCTCATTGACCTACTGTGGCTCACAGTTTGTGTTTACTGTATTCTGTGGTGGCTAAAGTGCCAGCAGAGCCCCATCTCATATCTGCACATAAAGCTGAACAGATTGGAGACTCAAATTTCCCCTTTCAGCCAAAGTTGGGTTTCCATTGTCTGTGCCTGACAATACTTTCACATACCCAAGAGCTTGAGTTTCTCTCCTCTTTATTTTGCTGCATATTACCCTCTGTATGAGGGCTGGGTATTTGCAAGCCAAGAACGGAGTTGCCCAAAAGAGGCCCCACTGCTGTGGGTTTGGGGGGTGGGGGTTGTCATGCTGCTGAGGTGATAAATGTGTGACAGGTCAGTGGAGGTGCTCTACCAGTCTGTTTAAACAGAGACAGTTGAAGTTTAACTCAAGTTGTCAAGTACTCAAGTCTTAGCTGAAACTTAACAAAAACAGAATGTATTTCATGCGTTTCATCTTCACAATTTATAAGCTGCAGCTAGATAATACCTCTAATTGTTATTTCACATAATTAAATTATCTTAGTACTCCTCAGATTACTAGAGTTTGATGGATTTTAATAATAATCTTAGATTTTTTTCTTTGTCTTTAGTTAATTGAAGAAACACATACAAAACATTTTCAGGAATAAGAACAAAACGTATTCCTCTCTAAGTAGGATTGTAACTGCATGGTTTCATTACTATTTTTCCCCCTTTTTTACACCGATATTGAAAGTGGGTATTGGTTATTTTTTCATCAGTGATGGAGAAAATGAATCATCACCCATTCATGTATCAGACTCAGTTACTCCTGTACAACAGATGTCAATTGTTCCTATTATATAAATTTTCTATTCAAATAGCATATTTTGATCATTACCCTTCTAAATGACAGCAGCAGATTGTTTTATCTATGTTTGCTCCAATCCCATGGATATAACAGGCAGTTCTCCATCACTAAACAACACAAAGAAGTCAGCTCACAGCACATACTGATTGCTGTAGTACTAAAGAAGCAGTGGGGGGAGCTATAATGTTTACTAGCCTGGTGAAGTTCTGGCTGCGGACAGGTTGTGGTTTTTGTGAGTGGGGTCAGGGGACACTGCTAAATAGCAGATTCATGTTTTTACAAATTAATATTCATGATCATGTTTTATTATAATGAGGATCACTACTTGAGATTTGAGTTGTCCTGGGGCTCTCGAGCAATATAAATATATATATATATTCTTGAACTTGAATGGGAAAGTGGTATGTATATACATATAGTGCATTTGGAAAGTATTCCCATTCACTTTTTCCACATTTTGTTCTGTTTCAGCCTTAAGCTAAAATAATTTAAATTCATTTTTTTCACTCATCAATCTACAGGCCATACCCTGTAACAACAAAGGGAAATTAAATTTATCAAAAAGAAAAAACTGAAAGATCACAAAGTATTCATACCCTCTACTATGACAATTGAAATTTAGCTCTGGTGTCTCCCATTTATCTTAATCAAGATGTTTCTACACCTGGATTGGAGTCCACTTGTGGCAAATTCAATTGACTGGACATGATCTGGAAAGGCACACACCTGTCTATACAAATGAATATTAATGTATATAAATAAACTTCATGCAGAGCCCCAAGACAGGAATTTGTCGAGGCGCAGATCTTGTGCTACAAAAGGCTACAAAAAAATTCTGCTGCACTGAAGCGCTGAGGGTTCAATAATGAAGGTCTTTTACTTTGCTTAATATAATATAGTTGAGTAGTTCACTGATATAATACATTTTTTTCTATCTGCATTGTCCATTAACTACACAACTGGCTTGTTCCTCCTTGTTCCTTCTGTGGCCCCCTGGGGTCTTTTCTACCCTTTGGAGTTTTAGAATACTTGTGGTACTATAAAGCAAAATTTCCCTACTTTGTCTGCATCTTATGCACTAGTACAGGTATGCACATATAGTACACTTGTGTGCAGAGATATGCCTATTTCACACAGATGCTACACTACTGATGACCATAGCATTGCACCAGCAAGGGCACAGAAGAAGAAGACAAGTGCTAGCCAGAGTAGAAATGCATGTAAACCATGCAGGTTCCAAAACATTTAAAGAGTTAATGCATACTTAAACATGTTTTTTTGAGCTATAAACTAAATGATATGACTGTACTCTGATGAAACACATCAATTGTTGATCTTGACATTTCTTTCCAAAGTTATAACAATTAGCTTTTCATGGGTCAACACACCATCTACTGTTTTAAACCACCTTGTAAGGCTAACGCTGACATAGCTTCAACTGTTTGGACCTATTTACATAATGAAATTTATATTAAAAGAGGTGAGCAGCCCCCCCCCCCCCCCGCATCCATCCTTGGGTTGGAGCCTGTGCTCCAGCACTCATTTTTATACTGTTCGAGACTCACAATTCACAGGTGTTTAGGCTATTTTTTGCTCACCCTCTACTTCATGTTCTTCATTTTTGGTGTAATGGTTTGGACTTTTGCTTCTGTTTGCTGTAGAACCACCACTGGACTTAAGTCTGTCCCCTCAGACCTTCATATGGCTTATCAACGGCTGCAGATGGCAGTAGGTCACTCGATAGAAACACACTGCTATGTATGTTTACTAATGGCATTTTCAGGGATTGCTATCCTCACAACATGCTCGGCTCAGAGAGCTCCAGCTTCAGGCAATAGTGGGACTGGATTGAACGGTTTGAATTGATACTGCTCAGGACCACCATGCTCTTTCACCACAAAAATGTCCGCTTCAGAGAATTTTGGAGGGGAAAAAATCTAAACCTAAAGAGATCTTCTAGTATAGGTGCCTTGCGGTTCTATGTCGCTCTAGAGTTTTCCTGGCCTGGTAATGTCACTGACCAACTTGCACAGCTACATCCCTATCAGCCCCTGTCTACTTTGTAGAGTTTTTAAAATTTATGGAGCGGGTGGAGCTATGCTGGCTTTATGCTTCTGTGTCCAGTCTATGCATAACCTATGCTGTAGCACCCCGCAAGTATTTTTTTCTGTGTTGACTTCATATGCCACTGTCTTAATTTTTTTGCCACTGTTTCTAAGAATTTCTTCACACACTTCACACACAAACAGCAGCAACTCAAACTGGACAGATCTTAATGAAGTTAGACCTGATAGATGTTGAACAACAGTTAGTTTTCCTGAAATGACTGCAATACAGAAATGAAGGACAAGCTGGAAATGTGGTGCTACTAAGGGGGCAAAACAAAGTTATTGTGTTCTGTGTTGCCATGATGCATGGTTACATTTTTTGGGTGGTGTGTGTCAGTCTATGGCATAGGGTACACAGCAGGAATCTATCTTATGCCATAACTACAGGATTGATTTTACACAGAAGCATGAATAGGTCTTCAGGCTCCAAGCTGGGAGTGAAAATACGCTTTAAAAAATTGGCTCCGCAAATGTTTTATTAAGAAGAACAATTATATTTTCTTGATCCCAGTACCGTCATTTTTCATTCAACTATAGTCTGGTAGTCTCATTTGCTACACTCTAGGCAAATAGGAAAAAACACAGATCAAACCAGTGGTAGTTCTGTTGGGTGGTATCACCCAGACCAGCACTTTTCACATTCCATCCATTGTGAGTATTATGAACATGTAGAATAAGTTTGCCTTCAGATATGGCCATACATGTTATTTTTTTTTAACTGAAGCAGACTGAGAAATGTATTTTGACATGTATTGCCTTAAATAAAAGTCTTAGCCAGGTGGTTGGGGTAGATAGTTAGACATAGAAATTGGGTGAGAGCCTGTAGCTCATAACATGTGCCATTAGGAGAAGATTATTTTTATGTAGTATTTAGTATACTACTTTGTTTTGTATTTACTGACCCACAAAATCACTTTTTTTGTTTATGATTTAGTTGCAGAGTACTGCTGTAAACAGGGAAGCAAAATGCAGACTACTGAGAGAGCCTGAGGGACCTGTGAAGAAATAAACAAGTTATTTTTCTCCATACACTCTCTCACATACACAAAAACACACCAAAACCCAGACACGTCGATCAGCTAGTGACAGGCTCTGGTTAATCAAATGAAGTAAAAACAACAAAGTGTAAGCTGCAGGTTGCAGCTTCAGAACAACCTCAGCATGTCCCTGAACACAACTGAGACACATAATGTCTTCCATGCTTTAACTTTTTCAGTGTTAATGAGGGGTTGTACCTGCTTGTAACTCTCTCCTGTAGTTTTTGCTTTCTCTCTCTTTCCTTTCTCTCCCTGACTTTATTCTGCAGGTCTCTCTGACTCAAGAGAGAGCTGCATAATCAGGATCTGCTGTTATGCTGTCATATAATTATTACCATAAAGGTCTCTTACACCCACTGCTGGTATGGTAACTTACTATGGCTGATATCAAAGGCTAGAGACAGGCAACCTGTATGGTCCTTCAAGATGGAGGACTTTTTTGATCTACCACCAGTGTTGTTAAGGTTTGTTTAGGCTTCAGTAAGGGATCCACTCAGGGACAGGGTCTCCAGTCAATTTTTAATATCTCAGCCTAATTTTCTGTTCTTGTGGGTGTTTTGACTAAGACTTGTATCAATTTCAGTCATAGGACTCTTCTATGATACTAAATGTTTAAATAAAATGTTTGCTGACAACACATTTAATTTATTTTCCAACAAAATATGGGAGTTTAAATTACAAATTTTAAAACTGTTTATGGTTCTGTTAAATTACTGGAAGCTCTTGGTTAAGATTATGGAAAGATTTGGTCTGGTTGGAAACAGAAAAAGTTCACTGGGGTCAGGATGTAAACCCTGGTTTTATTGTCTCATAGTTGTGGGATTTGTACACCTATCAGACACCGAACACTACCCCTATGTGCTGCAAAGTTAATGTACTTTTTCATTTAAATGTTGTCTCTGAACATAATCCAGCCACTGATTATGTATGTAATTTGGAAAGAAAATTTGGGAAAATATAACCATAATTTAGACAGAGACAGGGTTGCACACAGATGCATTTTTAATTATCATGTGCATCGTTTGGCTCATTTACAAGTACAGGTGGTGATGACATCCTTATTTTCCATAATTTGTCTTTGCCAGGTAACAACAAACATCCTCATTTTCTATTCTACCACCACTCCAGAGTCTGCTAAATCTTCCTGATGTTCTTTTGAAGTTAAATTGGAGTTCTGATTTGCCTTTCTAGCAATCCTGCAAGCAAATCTCTATGAAGGTTTGCTGGTAATTCTACACTTCAACATAGACTCCACCCTTTCTGTTAACTGCCATTTCTTAAATATATTTCGAATTGAGGCAGGGGCTACCTGAAAATTCTTTGATATCTCCTTATCGCCTTCTCCTGTTTTTGGGAATCAGTTATTTTAATTTTCAGAGTCCAAGGCAGCTGCTCAGAGCAGCCCATGTCTTCTGACTGTTTGGACAAGGTTTGGGTAGTAGCAGTATTTATAATGTTTTCAAATTTGCGTCACCTGGCCTTTCCTAACAACGGCTGTGAGCAAGCCAAAGACCAGACAAGCTAATTAAGGTCTGACACCTTGATAAAATTTAACTGAGAGCTCAAATCATTTGGGGTACCTAAACCTTTGTATGGGGCTAAACCTTTGACAGTCCATGTGAAGTTACATCAAAGTTAGACGACTGTATGAAGAATATCCAGTGTGGACTAGTCTGGGCATTGTCTTGATCTGACCATCAAACTACAATGGCCATTGATATATATTACCTATACACTGTATGGAGTAAAAATCTGCATATTCTTCAATTCACACTTTAAAACTTAATTTGAGATATCAGAGCTTTAACCTTGGGCTTGCATCTCAAAACATACCACTGTTTTTGAACATGAAAAGATCCACTCAGATTCAGTTGCCATTGTTTAAAAGTGAACCAACAAACTTGTGAAAAACAGTGGCGAAAAAGCTCAACATGGTGGCATGTAAACTCTGCCCCAAACTACCAGTTCTGCAGTGTACAGAGTAACATAAACACCAACGCAGAAGAATAAATGCTCAAGACAGTGTAGGCTACTTGTGTAGGCTATGACAGACTCTGTGTAGACTCGATGAAGAGGCATAAATCCCACTTCAGGATAGTAGAAGTCCAGCTTGAAAGAAGCCCCAGTCAGTGAAGCTTTGGTCATTTCAAGGTAACGTTTTTTAGATTTCTTTCCTTAACAAGCAGTCAGCAATCCAGCACTTTTGCCCAGTTAAACTACTGGCCAGACACACAATTTTGGGGACTTCCTGACCTTTCCTCTTGTGGTCCAAACAACATACAATATTTACTTTAGTGTCAGAAATGTCAAAATCTAAAGACAAGATTGTTCTGACATTTTCTGAGTACATTCATAGCATTGTCACAGAGGTTGAACCCTTTCTTTTCTGTTCTAGCTTTGTACACAGACATCTGATGACCAAATGAGCAGGTAGTGATTGAATTTCCTGAGGACATTCATACTCCCTAGGCACATTCATGTTGCTATCTCCTACAAATTACATTTATATACAACTAATTTTTACATTTGTAGGAAATATAATTGTAACCAGATCATGTTCTCTCTTAACATAATGAGGCTATGTTGTTGATCTATATATTCAGCAAATCATAAATAGGTTGATACTGAACAAAACAAAAAAATCTTCACAAACAACATATTTGTTATTGTTTTTACACATTTCCTTGTAGAGACTCCAGCATTGTTAATCTGTTTTATGGTTCTGTTTAGACTCTCACAGAGCTTGGTTCAGGTTTGGGAAAGATCCTGTCTGGTGTTTGATTGATTTATTGATTTTTATAACTGTGTCATGCATTTACAATATTGTAAGGGCCTACAAAACAACACTTACAAGACCACTATTAAGCAAACAATCCATGCTGTCTTTTTATGCCTCCGTGTAGGCAACAGCCTTGGCCAGAGGGATTATGTTTTCATGCTGTCCATCAGTCTGTCTGTCCCATTCTTGTGAACAGGAAACATTAGGAATGCCTTGAGGGTATTTCTCCACATTTGGCACAAATGTTCTCTTAAACTCAAGGATGGTCTGACTAGAGTTGGATGGTCAAAGGTTTAAGGTCAAGGTCACCTCAAAAACACATTTTTTTAACCACAGTTCAAGATTTCAAACATTTAGTAAGACAAAATTTAAAACAAATATCTGATAGGATAAAACGATGAAGTAATGACTCTATCTTGAAAATAAAGGTGGCATATCAGCACACTATACATTTTGTGATCATCATATTCACTCATATATGTTTTGGAAGGCACAGCAAATGATATTGCCAAGGTTAGAAAACACTCTTACTGATCATTTTAGCATCACTGACAAAATATGCCCTAGTAGGATGCCCTAGTAGAATCCTCACATGATATTCATATGTAATTATCACTGTAGCTTTTAGGGGCTACTGTGGATCAATAGTTCTTATTACCCATGCCAGAGGTGTGACTCTAGGGATGGTGTAAGCTGGTTGGCAGGTCTACTCAGTCCAAACTGATATATCTCTGTCAAATACTGGAATAAAACATTTTGTATATACATTCATGCTCCCCAAAGGACGAATCATAATGACATTGGTGGCCCCCTAACTCTTCTTCCCACGAAATCAGCAGGTTCAAATTTTGGGTTGTGATTTGGACTGTAGCTAGCCAATGTGCACTTGTGGACACAAGTGCAAATAGAACAGAATAAAAATAAGCCTTTAGTCTTTTTTTTAAAAATTATTCATCCTCAGTGGTAAATTGTCATTGTTGTGATTTAATGTCTGTCTGTTTGGCGTTGCTGGGAGTTAAATGTTTAGGGAATGTTTATGCAGTTTGATTGTTGCCTTTTATCACAGCTCATCTTCAGTGGACTGACACTGCTCCACCATCAGTAAGTTAATGTTTAACCAGATGAGACCTGGGGAGTGAGCATTAAGGGATCAGTCACTCCTCACACTTCATTGTGTTTCTCCAGTTGTCCCCCTGTTCAAACCAGTATTTGTTTGATGGTAATGAAACAATTGAGTTGGCAGGTTGCAGCCACCAGTAAGAAAACAAAGGCATCAATCATGTTGTGTAAACTCCCAATGCAAGGTCTCTTCCTGGTCAGCTGAGAAGGGTTCAGCAAACTGGCAGGGCTCAGCCCCACCCTCAGCTCATTGCCTCTACACATAAGTTGGTAGCTAGGCACACAAATATGACCAGGTGTCTTATAAAACAACTTTATAACCACTGAGCTATGCATGACAGTAAATTGATGCCATAAATCACATTTCACAACTTACTCAAATTAAAAATAAGTTATGAAATATTTAGCATCATTTCATGCATGCTGTTTTTTTCTGTTATGACAACTTTAAATACCACCTTTTTAGTTGTTATATTAGGTTTTAACATCTTGAATAGAGGTTTGTCATTGTATAGACATAAGGTTAACCACTACAAAATTATCCATTCTTACTCTGAAATACCCTAGAAAATACTGAAATTCACTATCAAAACTGATACACAGGGATGCGGACTCAAGTGTACGACTTTCGAGTAAGTTCAGTTGTATAATCAAAAAGACTTTAATCAGACTCAATACAAAAGGGATGCAGAAATGATTTGACATAGGTGAAACACATAGATGGGGGCGGGGCAGACAATCACAGAAGCTGGAAAAACAAGGGCAGGGATTCAGTATCTGAAACAAGAGACGAGGTGTTTCTAAGTCCTGTTCGAAGGCAACTGAACTTGCTTGAGGTTCGAAGTATGGACTCCCCATCAATCAGTTAGAGCTAAAGAAGTATTTAAGAAGCTCAAGCAAGTCATAAAATGGGAATAAGGTCAGACTTAGAATTGAGTTGAATTTTACTATTCACATCTGTGAATAGTTTGCATTTGTCAGTAGTCTTTCCAGTACTTAGTCATATTTAGTAATACTAGGCATGTGAAAACAGCTATATAATTTCTTGTCTTGTTCTGGGGGAGCTCTGATTAGTCTGAAGAAATAATCCAGATAACAAAAAACAAATAAACAAACAAAAAACCCCAAACAAAAGCAAATAATACTTGACCTGTGGAAAAGATTGAATTTCAGATTATTAGATCTCTAGAAAAATTATGGCCTCTAAAAGCAGGGGTTGAAGTCCACTGGCCAACATTATTATATGTGAAACTACTGATAAAATTTATTTACTATTAACTGAAGATGCTGGAAAACCATTCTGGATCCTCTTGGACTATAACCACCATGTAAAAGTTTTTCAGTTGTTTTAAGAAAATCTGATTTTGTCTCTCAGTTGGCTATAGAATACATTTAATTTATATAATAGATAGTGAGAGTCTACATAACATTTGCACATAAAGTATTTCTGAATTCAGTGAAAGCCAGAAAAGGACATTGGCTTCTGCACAGCACCTATGACTCATTCCTCATTCATGGATGAAGGGGGCATTGGAGTAAATTGTGCCTGTCACAGGATAATCTGTCATATTTAGAGGGAGATTAAGACAGTAAGTGACTGACTCAGAGGGAATGAATTTGTGTCACTGCATTCCAACTTTTATGATGTTCTGGTTTTATTTAAAGTTTGGGAGTTATAATAAAATCTTATCTTTTGCTTTCATTGTGGACAACTTGGCTCTGAAATGCCATCTATGGAGCACTCTAAGTGTCTGTTTTTGCCTCCCAAACCAATAAACGGCATGCCGGATTAGCTTAGCAGGAGAACTAATCAATAAAAACAGCCTGTTAGTCACGTGTCATATAGGCAACAACTTCCAAAATGTTAAAATGTTGAAATAGTGGCTTGATTGCATGTTATGATGCACTTCCAGAATTGAGTGGATGATATGTCTCCCTGTAATGTCAGATAGGATGATTTTCATTTATTGCTGGATATCACAGAAAATGACAAATAGAGGGGGAATTTATAAAAACACTGAATCAAGGTTTACTGAAATCCTTGGATTTATAAATAAAAGCACACATTTCTGTATCAACAATGGCATAAGGCAGGAACATAAAGTTTGGTTTTGATATGATACCAAAAAATACCTTTTTTCCAAACAAATTGCTGCCTGAACCAAGCTTTGTTCATTGAGTCCAAAAGGTCTTGGAGCTATTTTCCGAAAGAACAGTCAGCCAATCAGATCTTTGTTGGCAGGATGTCATTTCCACACAGATATACCTGGCTACACAATGGGTGTAAAAGAGAACTGGATATGGTGCTGCTATTCATCCTAGCTGCCAGTTTGCCAAAAGAGGCATCTCCCAGAAGGCAGCCATTTTCAAAGATTTGTCTGTGAAACTGTTGACGGGACAGAATTGCTGCACATGTCAATTATTACCCTTTGTATGATAAATGTTTAAACCATGGACAGATTATGTTTACAAACTCTATGCCTTGCAAAGTTATTTTTGTTTCGTGACATAATGTAACATTTATGGGCCAAGCAGGACCGAGCAGGCAGAAAAAACACAATGTGTATATGCAGTGGGCCACACAGAGACTTCCCTCTATGCAGCAGCCTATTGCAACCCATATTTAGTAGCCATAGTAATTATGAAAGGAGCAAAGGAGGAAGCCAGGTGAAATAGTATAAAGAGTGACAAGGGTGACATTAGAAGGTTGGGGTTTATGAATGGATGGACAAAACACAGAACTTTCATATAAGAGACCACTGTTCATTTCCTGTTTTTGAACCTACAGTCAATCATTCTTTTGTTAATCTTGAGGGTTTCACAGCCCTCTAACTGTGTGCCTTTTATTGTAATGTAAAACCAAAAACCAATCCAAGATCTTTTCCTAAACCAAACTGAGTAGTTTTTGTGCCTAAACCCAACCAAACTGTGACCATAACAATTTTAGCTGTGTCTTTATCATTGTTACAATGACAACAAGGGAACAAAGGTCTAGTACGTTTGTCACTGGCACATTTCTATTGGTCGAAGGGAAAAGGTTTTATTAAGTTAAAGGGTTCATTGGCCGCACAATTTGGAAGCAAACCCAAAACAAGGAAAACTTTTTGCCTTGTGCACTCAGAGAGCAATTTGTATTCAAAACAAGTGGGCTTATTCTATCGAGTATGCAGTTCTAGAAATTCATGTGATAGAAATATGGTGCCAATCTGCAGTACATGTTGCTGTTGGTCGACTTATAGGAATCACACTTCAGAAACAATCTCACTATAAGGTCCATTTAGTCGCTGTTGGAGCTTTCGCCCATATCACACAATCTTTTTGAAATTTTGACCTAACATCTGAAGAACTGTACTCAGAGGCAGCAACTGTTGTGAAGTGGCACACAGGGAAACAGAGTGATTTAAAGGCCTGCAAAAACAGCAAGCCAAAGGATAAAAGGTAACATCAAGTTGTTGCCCTCTTATTGTTGAAATTTGCTCAGTGAGCCAGTGTTTCTTCTGTCAGTGATCTGTCACGGGCTCATAACTTTCTTCAGTTTTGTTTTCGGTACGTGAATGAGAGGAGGAAATGAGTTTCAAAGCTCCAGCTGAGAACTGAGCTTCTCTGCATGGATCCCATGGTGCAACACAATGCAAATCCAACTGCTAATCAGCTTACTGTATAAACAACAAATTAGCTGTCCACTGGCCCCTAATGATGTGCTGACAAACATGTGGAGCAAAACACTGGAGCTGATAAACAGCAGGAGCTGACAATTTATTCAGACTCTTATCTCAGCAGAGTTGAAACAAAGGCTTGATTAGAAACAATTCTGTAGAGGAAAGTCAACAGTTTGGGGGAGGTTGTGAGGGAGGAAGTGGGTCTTAACATGCTACCTCCCATCAGTAGTATTAGAGGGTGACTGGCTAATATGCTAGACCTATGTATGATCTTGTTAATAGCCTACTTTAGGTTGCAGTCTAAACAAAACAAAGTTTTAATTCAAGGTTTTTGATTGATTTATTTTATGGTTTTGGCTCCTAATGCATTACAGGCAAACCGAAGCAAATCTTTTTATACTAATAATGCACCAATGATTGGAAAGGAATAGGACTGTTGACTGTGGTCTGGTGCAGCTGCATTCATCAGTCCATTAGCAGATTTTAGAAACAGTGCCCATTTTGAGGGTCTTAGATGTGCATAAAATGTGTTGTACCACTTATATCCTTTTTGTTACTCAAAAACTAATGTATTCTGTGTATGGCCTCAATCCTTCTTTTAACATTATTTCAGGTTCTACTACTCAGCCTTTATCCTGTACAAAAATTCCAAACTTCTTAACATTATTTGCTCTCCAGTGAAAAAAGGTTAAACTGTAACATTAATATCGGTGAATGGCAGCTGTATGTTTTTATTTATTTATTTTTTTAATTTTTTTTTTTTATCAGTGACAGGTTCAGCAAAGCTCTTTACATTCCCCTTGGTTTGTTTAGCTGTGCCCAGAGCCCCAAGTGCTTCACATCATTCAGAGACCCTCAATGCAGCTAAACCCCAAGTTTAACATCAGATATGGTATTTGCTGTGCTCTAATACTTCTATAAAATGACACAGCATCAAGGTTAGCTTTTCATTGGGAATGTAGACCTCTAAATCACTGGATCAGTGTCTCTAAGTTCACCTAAGAGTTTGATGCATTTCACTTTTCAATTAATAATGTTTTCTAAACATAGCTTCTACAAATGCAAGCAGTACAATCCAATAAATGTCACATATAATTTTTGAATCTCTTCATTTTCTTCTCAGGGCAAACACCTCTGAAAAAATGTGCTGCAGATGGAGGGTTTTAAAACTTTAATGGACACCAACACACTTGAGTGAAAATTGGAAACCAAGCAGTTTTGAAAAAAAAAAAGGGCATTGTTTCTTGAATTGGAGGGGCGTGATATGATGGCCAAAACTATAAAAATAAGACCAGGAAGTAATAAACAAGAAGTTTTCCTTTAACTTTCAACAGTCATATCATTCTCTAAAACACATCTACATTTCACCATCCACATCCTGGTTGACATCTGGATGGACATGAAGAAGGGCTGCCGAACTGATATTGATTCTAATGCTTGCCTCTTAAACCCTCCTTTTGTAAAGAAAACCAAGCATATGTCTTCTATTGTGTAAAGAATTGCAGAGAGAAATTTCATAATCAAAAAAAAACCCAAAGACATAACCGCAGGGAAGTCCAAAATCTGTTGTTATGGAGGATCAGGTCAGTGACTGATTTATGAGGCTGTGTTTAGGATGCCCACAAGGGGAGTGTGGCCACTTCTGGCAGTCCAGCAGGAGGAGGACTGAGTAACTAAGTCAGCCTCATATCAGAGATCAGCACCAGAGTTATCCTTTTCACTCTGCAGCATCACCACAGGGAGACTGACTGTCACTCTGCAAAGCTGAAGTGCTTCCTGATCAACTTTACTACTATTGTCTGTGTGTGTGAAACACTGTGTTTTATTGAGCAGTTAATTTCACTCTATGCTGCACTGTTTTAACGTGCAGGATCTGGTTGGCACATTATCCATGCATAAAAAAGCCCATCAGAGCCCATGAAAAGCCCCTTTAAACATGGAGTGTTTCCTGTGCACCCCTTCCCCACACACAGTTTATGGGTTTAAGGATGGCCTGCAATGCCAGATATATCATTATATGTATAAAATGATATATATATGATATTTATGTCACACTCCTGTTTGCTCAAGAGGCCACTGCACACATGCTATAGCAGATACAAAGATACAAGGCTTTGGGCTCTGGTTGGATTATTTTCAAATTTAATGAAAAATTTCTCTCTCTCTCTTTCTTTCTGACTCTGCAACAATACACAGTTGTAATACTCATTGATTACTCAACCCAAATGCTGATATAAACTTTGGTAGGCTGGATGGGTGAGGTGACTATTTTAATGATTGAAATGAACCTGCAGTTGTATAGGTGAACAAGATGGCAGACATGAATCCAGGAAAACGGGTAGGAGGGAATTAAACACCATTAAAACCAATGGACAAAACTGACGATCCAAGGTTAGGAATAAACACAAGGGAGCAAACACAGACAAACCAGCGGGAGTGAAAGGATTACAGAGACTTAAATACTATTGGGGGGAGGCAGGGTGGATGAAACTAGTTTGGGCAGAAACAAGAAATTTCAAAAGATGGGAAAACACAAACACAGGAAGCAAAAGAACCAATAGACACATAAGGAAATTAATTTCAAATTAAAACAGGAAATACATAGTCCAGACAGAGTCATTGTGAGGGCCAGATCATGACATGTAATTCACCAGGAGTAAAGTGAGAAAAGTGACACTGCAGGCAATGTGCTGCATTAGCCTGAAGACCTAGCAGTCAGTAATGGAGAAAATACAGCAAAAAATTGCAGAAAGGGAGCTTCTAAATGTCCCATATGGTTTGAGGAGGGTCCTTACATTAGACACATTATGAACTTGTTGTGACAATAGATAAAAACCAATGACCACAACCTTCCTCCACAACTTCTCCTGATTAAGAGCATAGCAACAGTTTCTGTACAAATTTTTGTTCTGGATTGTAACTTTTGGGACTTGCAGTTGTCAAAGTCAGCTTGAAAGACATTGAACAACAGGCAATATACATTTCTGCAGGGAAAGGGACTTCAAAAATCATGCTACTTTACCTTAAAGCTGTGGGGCCAAAACTTCAGTGAAGTCATTGCATTTCTTTCCTGTCTTGTCTGTCTTTTCTGTATGTCTCTATAACATCTAAAGTGAGCTGAAAGGTTAGCTCCATCAATGACTGTCAGTCTAGTCTATGAATATAGAACTCTCAATCCCTTACTGGTATTTAACTGCTACCTTGTCTTGGTTTGCGATGGCAGAGCTAAACATGTGACATGCCTGCTGCTGGTTCACTCCTACAGATCATATTATTGTTACCATGACAACAAAGGTCCAGTATGCCTGTTGCTGGTATGCTCCTTTGAGTGGTATCCAAGGGTAGGGACAGGCAACCTATATAATTTTTTGGGTTTAAGGAATTGTTGCAATATTTTGCATATTCAAAAGCAGTCACTTGTCTACAAAGGTACACAGGTGAACAGGTAAAATTCAAGAAATTAAATGTGAAAACTCACATAACAATGAAAGCTTGTATTACAATTTAAAATAGATCTTCCAGCCAAAATGATGAATAGATTTTGTCTTATTACATTTTTAGAGTTAATATCCAATGTAACTGAAAGCAGTTCTGATAATTGAAACAACTCAGACTATAGTGTTTTTTGCAAATCTGTAATTATTCAGATTTGCTAAGTTCTCTTCAAAAAGTGAAAAAAATGGTCAAGCCATGAGGATCAAAGAAGGTTTGAAGGTTCATTACAGGAGAAAATGAGTGCTTATGTGATTGTAGACTACAGTATTTTTGGTGTAATCTGCATCTTAATTGACACAGTGCTGGGCAAGAAGGGCTAGCCTTAGGTGCTGGCCTGGCTGGTTACAGAGCTTTCCCAAGGCCGATAGCAGCAGCAGCCTCCCTGTTTCTGCAAACTGTCAGCAACACCACAGGTGTTGATTTATACCATTAATAATTCACAAAGTTGTTTGCGCTCTTCTTTGTTGGCCAGATGCCTCCCCACATTGCCAGAGTGTGTCAGTTGCAGACTGAACTAGGAATGTCACAGATGCAGAAATAAGACATAAATATTTTTGAAAATATACACTAGAAACTGCAAGTGGAAAAGGCTGCACATCTGAGAGAACTGCCATTTTTTAGCAGCCATCTTCTCTTTTTTCTAAAGGTGGGGGAGAGATGGAGAGACATGCCATGCAGACAGGAAAGCCACGTATCTGCCTGTTCCTCTGATTGCTGTTCTCTAATGAGCATGGCGGATGGTGAATCTTTTCAGAGCAAATTGTTGAAGACATCTGGCTAAGCTTTCTCTCTGATGCAGCTGAAATGTCCCTCTAGATGGCGTTGGCATGGCAACCTCTAACTGCTATTCACCAGCGTTGTGGTTTGAAAGGTTTAGGGTCCATAGTTGAAAATCCATTTGGGCCTCTAGCAGAGTGTTCAGCACTCCACTCCCCAGGCTGGAGGTGCAATAAATACTCCCTTGCCAAGGAAAAATAGATTCTCTTTATGAATTGATGGCACTCATGGCACCAACATGTCTTTGTTGTTTGCCTTTGTTATAAGGGCCTTATTAGTGGTAACGCAATGGAGTGGTTTGGCAATGGTAGTATCTTAAAAATCTTGCCCTAATGGAAAAGGTAAGACAATTTTTGTCACATTCTCATATAAGGTTATATGTGAATTACTCTTTTAGGGTCTTCTTAAAATCCAAAAATGGAAAATTGCAAAAAATTGTACATGGCTCTACAGTGCTACACCCAAGTAGCTCTAGTAGCACAGGCACTGCATTGGAAGAACTAACTGTATGGGGAGAAGTGATGTTGGGAGAGGTGGGGGCTTAGGTCCATCCCCACAGTTAGCTCCCCGCAACAACACTTAATGACCCCTGTACTTCAGCTGAGATGAGACACTCCATCCACAGAATTATCTGAAGGGCGCTGTGTTTGAGAAAATTATCTCATCCTCAGAGACAAAATTGCAGGGAACTTATCATTACAATTAGCATACTTTGGTCCTTTGCCGCATTTTAAGTAGGAAAACCAAATAACAAACCATGACGTTGTTCAGATTCAGGCATTCAACACACACACAAGCTTCATTATCTGCACTGCATTTTCTTAAATAATGTATTTCATTGTTACTGTACTGAGTACAAGTGCTAAATAATATCGCTCTACCAAATCGGACTTTGCAGGTTCCCCTCTTTTTCTTAGAATAAATCATCCACCAGAAACACAGGGGAGATACCGTAATGAGGATTCTGAGCCCCCTTTGTCACCCATAGAAATAATGGTTCACTTACAGTTCCACTAATCACTAGGTCTGGAGCCTATAATGAATATTTAACACCAGATCAATATGTATAAAGAACTGCTTTCTCATAAAGACATAAAATGTCACATTAAGAAAGGTCCATTATTTTATATAGATTTCTTTGGCGCATTGAGACTGGGAGAAAATCAACCTCTTAAGGATAACAGGATGTTTCATTTTTAAAATAACCTAAAAGTTCAGTGTGCTGAGCAGTACTAATGTTTACAACGCATTCTTCTGACTGTGTACTAGGAATTAACAAACTTTACTGTTTTGACTGACATTAGTCAAAAGGTGACTTCAGAACACTACTGCTATTTAGAGTTTTTAGAAAACATGAATTTTGAACATCAATTTCTCTGATTAGCCTCAACCAATAAAGCAAACTGTATTCCTATTTTGGGCATATGGGACACAGTGAAAGTGTGGTTATAATTCTTAAGACTTGTGTCATACTAATGAGGACTATTTTATAGGTATACTAAGTTACATTAGAGACAGTACAATGAACTGAGCTAAAGGCTGAAGATTTTAAAAAATAAAATACAAAAAAATGCAAAAATAAATCAAACTTTTTATTTAATCAAAAAGGTTTCCTAGCAGCAATTATGTTTTTTAATCAAATATATTGTGGTGAAAGGGATTTGCATGTAAAAAAAAAAATGAGAACTAAAGTCAAGCCAGTTTCTAGTTCTAAAAAAATGAAGTCATCTTATTTCTCTATAGATTAGTGAATATATTTTCTGTCTCTGTCTTCAAAGCATACAAATGCTCCAAGAGTTCCCTGTATATGCCTCTCAAATTTATAAAGATTAATCTCTTCAACCTAATTCAACCTTGACATGAGTTATTTACAACTAATGAGTTACAATTGTGCTGAAGGCATATGCATTGCTATCACATGACCATCAACTTTCTTTTCCTCTGACCTAATTTCCTTACATTTCTACATATTCAATCCAAATTCTCTTGCTGCCAGATGACATCCATTGTCTTACCGCTGCACACAGACATGAAGATTGGTTCCAACATTTGGCTCATAATTATGCCTCTGTCTCTCACTATACAACACAGCAGCAGGGCTGCTATGTTCTGTCACAGATCTGTAATGAATGTTCCCTTTTTTTAACCATAGCTATGATCATTTCTTGATTTTGACAACACCTCAATTTTAGTTTCCTCAACCTTAACCATCCTATAGTTGTAAGCAGTGAATACTATACTATACTATACTATACTATACTATACTATACTATACTATAACTTCAAATTTGGCTTTAATAAACATTTTCATCAAATTGAATGAATTACTATTTCTGGCTTTCTGGCGTATGTGGACATTTTTTACAAGTCTCCAGTTGCATATGGTATGAAACCGCAGCTATTGATATGCCTGCCTGTGAGTGGCATGCTGCAGATGCATGAACAGCGTAACTTTTCATTCTGACTCTGATTGCACAGCATGGAAACCTTGGTTGAAGAATTTTGGTTTAGTTTCTGTCTGCATCTGTTTGTTAAGCTAAATGAACCCACTGTGCACAGTTGCCAAAATAGGAAGAGGAGGGGAGCAGACGTGAGTGAGCTGGCCAAACTGAGCAGTTTGGTGGATGACACTGTGAGGAAGTGTCATCCAAAGTCGCTAAGACATGTAGAGCCTGCACCCATCTTTTATGTGGCAGCATTCAAATGTGCTGTGGCCTGTTACTTGCAAATACAAGTATAAGGCTAAATAGTGATTAAATCCCCTACTCCTGAAACAATGTCATTTAACCTGGCTGTACAATGTGATGCATATTTATACATACCTGATATAAATTACAACAATACTAATTTACAGTATCTTTGTGTGATATTCAAGTTGTGTTTTTTACACTATTTGAATGAGTGAGGTTTTAGCAGGAACCCTTATATAATTCACTTGACAGCATGTAACATGAAGGATTTCTATGTGCACCCCCTGTATTTCCCTCATTTTTTACAGGCCAGTTGCTATAGCAACCAAAGCAGAGGAAGACTAGTGTTTAATTGATCCACTAATGCATTTAGCTGCACACTCACCACTAAGTTGCCTTTGTTTCCAGGTCACATTTTAGGGACAGTATTAACATAAAAGCATTCACTGTTGCCAGAACCAATCATTATCAGCAGTTTTTACTTTTTTTCTTTAGCAACAAATGTGGTGTAAACATTGACTATTAAAAGCTACAATATTGCCTCATCAGAGAATTATTATAATACTAATGCTGGTGGGCAACATAATAAGTTTGGCAGCAGCTTTCTCCAAACAGCCAGTAATAAGGGAAATGCTAATTAATAGTAGCATTACAAAAAAAAAAAAAAAATCCCAAGGTCTCACTAACTGTTAGACCACTGAATCTATTATACACTCTTTAACAAGTGCAAGGTATAAAAATTTCTGAATATGAGCTGCAACATGGGAAGTTGAAAAAATTCTATGAAATGCTTTGACTCTGCTTTAAAAAAAACAAAACAAAAACAGAAAGAAATGTTTAAGTTTCCAATATTGGGCTAAATGCTGTTTCAGAAGGTTTTTTTTTTTTTTGTTTTTTGTTTTTTTTTTAACCTCAGCAAGAAATACACTCAACTTGAGATTTGATTTTTTTTTTTTTTTTTTAGCCTTAAAGTGATCAAAATTGCACTGAAAGCACTGAAAACACTTAGTGATTATTAGTGAATTCATTTTTAAAATATCAGTATCAGGCTGAAGAAGTTACCATACACTGGTTGAACTGTATAGTAATTTTCAAAGGCAAATACATTTTTCAATATACACAGTGATGCCCAAAATCAAAAAAATCAAGTATATGCCTGTAAAAATCAAATAAAAGTTTTATCACCACAAGGAGGACATTTTTTAAAGATCAAAGTTTTATGCTTTTTACAACCACCGTCAACCCATGATAACATTATAGTAATTTCTAAGTGTTGCAGGAGGGCAACTGGACTTGCTTGAGGTTCTTGAATACTCACTTCTCATCTAACAGACATCCATACTTCAGAACTGAAGAAGGCTTTCAGTTTAGTGATGAGTCCTAAAGAATCTAAAGCAAGTCCAGTTACCTTCTTATAACACTTAGAAATACTCTGTTTTGGACAACAATGGTGTTTAGAACCAACATGAGTATCACTATCTTTTCTCCTCTGCAGTCTGATAGCAAATGTTCAAAGTGACAAAATTCATCAAGGATGTTAGTGAAGTCCTGTATGATTTGTGAAAGCATGTGTTTTTTTCACCACATGCAATATGTCTTGTAAAAAGATGCTCAGAGTGGATTAATTTTTGAAAATTTCACCCATCATCACCAACTTCAGGTTGAATTGAATTCATGGCAACTATTACATCCAACACTTTCTCATAAAAATGTTTTTTTTCACAAATATTGGTACAGTTATTGGTGCATTATTTCACCTAGTTCTCATTAATTCCCATATTTCTTCTAAGGCATCATTTACTTTCAAGGTGTATATCACAGCAAAGAAGCTACACCAATTCAAACCATCTTACCTAACCAGAAACGTGCGACCTGATATGTCCAATCACACATTTGTTTTATGGAGCCTTTTTTGTACCAGTTCTTGACATGGAAATAATGCGTTGACATAGGATGAAAAATGTTATTAGGAACATTAAGTGTCCTGGCTTGCAGCCTGCGGAGACTACCGACTCATATCACATCTCAAATTAACCTATCCAAATAAATATTTGTATGCAAAATAAATTTCACTGTGGCTAAGAATAATTATTTCCAAGCTCAACAAGATCTTGGAGGGCCTGGTGACATTAATTACAGATGGTTTATAATCCTTCATGGTTGCTGTCTTTCTTTGGTCAATATGTATCATGTTCTCCTTCAAGTCTGTGAACATTTTTCTGGTTCAACCGCTTGTTAATTTGTTTGCAGTTCACATGCCTCTACCAGCCTGTTGGGATTATCTCCTCTTTATGAATGGCTGGATCAGTTCTTTTCTCTCTTTATGCAGTGGAAAGAAGAGACTGTGATAATGTTGTAACCAAAATAAGGAATTAAAATAAGAGGTCTAACTACACTCCACTGTAATAATGTACATTCTAAAATAATTTACCTTCATAAAATCAGACTAAAAAATGGGAATGAATCTGAAATGTGGAATGCACTATAATGTGGTTGTAATGGTTTTTCTACTGTGATAAAATGCCAGAATTTTGAGAAGCTCTCTCTGAAGATGATGGTAAAGCTGTAAGACACCAGTTGATGTAACATGCTTGTAGATGTATTTTGACCATGTCACTTGGAGCCAAAAACTGTGTGCATGATGTGACCAAATTTCAGCAGCCATTACTACAATTATAGCAGTAATGGCACAATGGCAGGCCTGTGAAAAGCAGAAAAGTGAAAGACTGTGTAATTCCCCTCAAAAACGGGACAGTATGAGCAGTAAGTGTGCAGTATTTTACAAGTCCCCAGCAGATTCCAGTGTATACAGTAAGACATGATGGGTAATTATTAATTATCTCAGACAGTAATGCTGGAATAGATAATTATGTGACAAACATGACATCTTCACTCTCACCACAAAGTGATGAATGTCATGAGGAGACTGCAATTATGTCATCTCATTCATTCAGGAGTATGGTAATTGCAAAATTAAAAGCACTTCAGCTAATTTTGGCTTATTCCTCAGAGTCTAGTCTTGAAGGTTGGCTTCTAATCACTGAAGCCCACAGGAAAAAAAGACTGCTGTGCATACTTTAGGTGGAAAATATCAAGCATTTTGTCATCCCTGGGGTAGAGCCACCAGAGACATAGTGCTGACAGTAATGATTCAGATGTACATTGTAGATCAGCATGAAAAATGCCATAAAGTATTTAAGTGGTGCAGATGTAAGTATACCATTAGATATCATTGGCAAATGGATGTCTCATATGTTTTTTTAGCCTTTTTGCTGAGGATTTGCACCTACATTGTTCTCACATCTGTAAAGCACACTATTACACTCAAATGTATATCTATATTATCCTTCCCTTTATTCTTCCCTAGATTCTTGTCAGGTGGGTATTGTTAGGATTTTATCAACAATAAGATCTGAAAGCAAATTAAGAGTTGCTCTTTACCTCTTGCAAAAATTATTCAAAATGGGGTTTTCCTAGTACTGTCATGTGGTGAAGCTAGGCACCAGCACTAGGGATGTGAGGCTAATGAAGGTTTGGCTTTTTGCTGTAAGTGGGGAATGGAACACGGGTCAGATCAAAATTCGGTCCCTTCCATTTTTCTTTGTGAAATGAGGTGAGGGACATTCACTTCCAATTGTGAACTGATCCGCCTCCATCGCTGACGTCTCATTCACTGTGTTTATATTCTTTTTTTTTATTACTGCAGAAGAAGTAAGCAGTGAAGAAGAAGGAATGCTTTTTGGCTGTAGTGAAGGACAGTGACAGAGGTTAATTACAGCAAAAGAATGATTTACAACTATGTGGTCTGCTGCTGCTGTTGGCCGGCCTTTTAGCCATGCTGGTATCTTCAGTTTGAGTTTACAGCCCAACAGATACTCTTTCCTGTCCTGCACTGCTTTGGCCACACCATGAGAGTAAGGCAGACTTTGGTCTGACTGCAACATAATTCCAATTCTGGACATGAAGCCTGAGCTTGTGATGGAAGCAAAGCTTCTTGTAGCATCAAAATTCAGAAAGTAACATGCAGAGTAGACTGATAGACTTCAAATTTTCTTTGCTGCATTGAAAGTTGATGTATGAGTAGAGCAGACTACAGTCTGTTGTCTGCTGATGTACCTTGTATGGGGTGAATCTGCATTATAGTTTTAAAGTTACTGTGAACTTTTTCTGTATTATACCACAATACAGTCATTCCCCAACCTTAATCAAGTGCTGTGAACACCTAAACATAACCATAAAAAAAGATTAATATTTTTTAATGTACTCTACATGTGGAAAAGTGACTCAAAAGGGATACCCTTTTTGTAAAAAACACAGAAGAATTCTGACCCAGTGTTCATTTTTGACAAGTTGGCACTGAGAACGTATAAGCAGCAACTCACAATTTAAACATGTTTGAAAGAAGGCAATAACTACATTTTTCTACTGTCACAACTTTCTGCCATCTCAGGATATTTTAGCTCATAAATCTAAACTCTTCTCTTAAAATCTTTGGTTTACACAAACGATATACATTAGCTGACATAGCAGCTAAGAGTACAACTGCCATACCTATGAAGGGTGTAAGATTTAAATTTGATTCAAGCCAACATAACATTGGTTTCTAAAAATACATTTTGAGCTGGCTGAATTGAAGCACCATTGTTAACTACAGAAAACATAATAGTTTACTGCAGCGGCCAAAAAGCATTCCTTCTTATTCCTGCTTCCTGCTTCCTTCATATATATATATATATATATATATATATATATATATATGTGTGTGTGTGTGTGTGTGTGTGTTATGAATAAGTGTAATTCTCCTTCTACTTCTTTTTTAGGAATTTTGAAAGTATTTAAGGAAACAAGGAAAACAAAGCAAAAAGAGTCATTTAATGAACATTAAAATACTGGGGAAAAAAATGTTTTTGGACATTTATAAAAAGGAGCTTGCATTCACTTCTGCTGACATTTACCTAAAAGGTTTACTATTTTCCTGAGCAATAGTATTGCTGGACTGGAAGCATATATATATATATATATATATATATACACACAAACCAATGGGAGATTTTGTGACAGCTCTCTCTGCCACCATCATCAAGGCAACAAAATAGGTAGAATGGGTGAGTCCAGAGACTTGGAGAATCAACAAACTAATCTGTATAATATATTTTGATTCATTTTACGCTCTATTGGTTTTGCCCAAAGAATGTTTCATGACAGTAAGATGTCAGCATTAAGGGGAGAAGGCTGGAATTGATTGAGCATTGAAGTGCAAGTGACACAAGTTAAATTTATCCGCTGGAAATGTCTGTGATGGTTGCATCCCTCTACCATTTTGTCATGCTGCACCGTCGAACTCCAGAGGCCAAATCTTCAGGATCCTGATTTAACCAGCCATGGGGCTTTTTTTTTCAGGTGGCAGGGGCACATGGGATGCCCTGGCTTAAGGGTCCCAGGCTGATTGCCGGTTACTGGGGTATGATTGGTTCTGCTTCTCTCCCCACAATGGGACTAAATTCATGGGACGGCACAAAACCGAGAGGGATTTGACCATATTGTCCAGAGGACAGTAACCAAACGAAAGGATGAATGAGGGCTTGTGATTTGTAGTTAGCAGAGAACTTGCTGTGATTATAGTGACTTATGGATCCCTCTATTGTCCCCAGGAAATAAGTGGATTTTTCTTATCTCTGATCTTCTTTTTTTATCTCTTAGTCTCGCTCTTCTGACTCCTTTTTGACTCTTTTACTGACTCAAAGTTAACTACTTTGTTTTTTTTAGTCAGTTGTCATTAATATTATTCCATTTTTAAAAATACTCTGGTTTACATTTATCAGCCTGAATAATGGTTACTCCTCAAATTCCTTTTAGATCACGTTTATCTTATGATTGTAATATCCCATTATATCATCTTGTTCATTTCATTGATATTATATTATGTTTCTTGGGGTTTAAAATTCAGAACTACTGTAACATGTTTGTGTTAGAGCTGTACATGGAAACATTTTAGTCTTTCAAACATTTTTTTACACATTTCTACAAAATTCAGCCTGACTTATTTGTTGTCTTTGAAAAACATCAGGACCTGCTTAGCAGTCCCCAAAATTATTTTTCTTCCTTTGGGGACACTAATATCAATACAAATTTTTTTTTTTGGTTTTGGAATATATAAATAATAAAATAATAAAATATTGATTGACATAATGTTTCTCTTATTTCTTATCCTTGTTGGAGGGTTTCCGAAAGAAACCGTTTTGATTGCCCTGTTTGCTTGTTGTTGCATTAACTAGAACCAATCCTTTATCTTCTTGCCTTATCTCAATCAGACATGAGATGCAATCTTTTTTAACCAAACACCTTATTTTGAAGGGACAGGAAAAGGATTTGTGAAATGCTATGTACAGGACTGTGACTATGTATATATTTTTTTTCTCTCACAGTGTCTTTCTCCATGGTCTTTTTAATCAGTACTTCTGTCACGCTTCATGCAGGATGATCATTGCAGTATTTGACAGTTTGTGTCTGTGGAATTAAACAGAGACATGATTTGCATGTGACATTGAGGGTTTTAGTGCTTCAAATTGTATCTCCCTGGAATTAGTATGCAGACAAGCCAATCTGTATGTATGCTCTGCTCTGAGAGGTTCAAACCACTGCTTTGTGTCGGGGCAAGAGGTTATGTAGAGACTAGAGCCAGCCCTCTCCTCATCTCGACACTTACCTACCTCTTTTGTACTCCAGAATTGATGCACTCAATAGTACAGTAGGTTTTCTTTTAATCTTGCTGAATTGATGCCACTGCTTTTTGTCCACCTTAGCTCTGGGTTCAGAATAGATACTCTCAACCACGGGTGCTCTTTTGATATCATCAATGGATCTTACGCAAACCTCTCCAGTTTTTGAAACATAAATGTACAACCAACAAGATCTATAACATTAAACTTTGTATTCCTTGTACCACAATAATCATGTAAAATTTCTTGAAGGATTTCTTTCTTCAATCAGTTTTCTGAATTGGGAAAATGTCATCTCATTCTTCTTCAATCAATTCTGACCCTTAAGCAGCATTCAGACACCTATTATATTTCAACTCAATATGATGCTCTCACTCTAAATCAATTTTTTACCTCTGAGGTTCACTTCACTTCTTAAAATAGGGAATGGCAAAACTCTCCTGGGCAACCAAGGTAATTCTGAAAGGTTCTTGAATGCCTTTTCACCTTTGTGCTGGTTGTAACACTGACAATGATTCTCTTAGATGTGAAATGAAAGAAAGGGATTTTCAAAGGAGAAGCTTTATCAAAGTGCCTTTGAAAGTGATTCACTGCTTGAAGGACCTTATCTAGACTTTTTTTACTTAGTGTAACTGCAGCCATTTCACTTCAGTCATTGCAACCCTGCCTGTCATGTGCCACATATTGTTTCTCACAGACAGCAGTCAGTACTGTGTCTTATGGAGCTGAAACCTACATGGACTTCTATTTTATGTCATTTGCGACTTTGGTGCAGAACACTGTCAGTGTAGTGAGTGAGTGAGGTTGTGATATAGGATTTTCTTTGACACTGTCATCCAATCTTAAAATGCATTCAGCCTGAACTTAAAATTGAATTGGGAAATTTAGAAATATTATGGATGAAAACAGAGATAAACATGGAATCAAAACTGCACAAAACATGCCATCAGCCAAAAGGGAAAATATCGGTGAAAATATGTACCGAAACATTTATCTAATCATGTCTGAAATCACCTACTAAGCTATAGAATCAATAAATGTGTTTTAAGCCCCACACCTTATCTTGAGACTGTAACATTAACCTTCCATTAACCATTACACAAGCACTTAATTGAACCTCAGTCAATAATGTTAATTCAGAAAGGCTTTTGCTTTAGTTTCTGAGAAACTTGCATTTATATTATGGTAAAGTGTCAATCTTTGGAATATACTATTAGCTGAAAATATTAACTAAAAAAGGTAATACATAATGCAATATTTCTTAGTGAAATGGGTTGTGACACTGAATGTGTTTCTTTGCACTTATCTGAGTGAGAGGTCAATGCCTTTTAGGACAGTGATACAAAAGTGATGGGCATACCCTCTGTCTCGCCTTAACCTCCCACTCTAATTTGGCCCAGTGGAATACAACAAATGGTGTGCATAATTGAACATTACTTCCCTGATGATTTCTAGCAGACTTGGCTTGGATTCTAACAGGTCAACACTTATGTCACTTTAAGGGGAAAAATGGGACTAATTTTGCTCTTTGATCTCTCTTAAATGATAATAGAAGCCAAGAATCATTATCAGTCTTTAAGGAAAGTAACTCAGAGAGACTGACATAGATATATCATTTACAGCCTAACCTTAAGTCCAAGAAAGTATTCTGCAGTATGCCTGCAGAGCAAAACTAACAGAGTAATACTGGCAGGTGATAAAGTGTGTGAGAAGGAAATATCTCTGATAGCATTTGGCAACATGAGAGTAAGAGCCACTGGTGTTTTTTCTTAAAACAGACAAAACCATTTCCCACTATAGTAGTCCTGAAATTAGAGGATTTTTGTTAAACATACCCTGTATAATTTGTTCCTTATTGAAATTTAAAATCGGTCAGATTTACTTCTTGATTTATGGGTTTAAAAACATTATTTCACAATATCACATTATCTTTTATTAACTGATGAACTGCTATAGGTTCATATTAAGGATATTGCTGGTGTTTTTATATTTTTCCTATCATCAACAAATCCCATGAAAAGACCCAGCTAACACTGTCTTGATACTTTCTGACCCTGGCTATGGCTCACAGCCTGAAGCCTATAGGTCCCTGCTGAAGACCTAATAAATCTTAAAATTAAGGAAATAAATAAATAGATAAAAAAACACCTCATAGTAATTCAAAAGATTTTTACATTATTTTCATTTTTTTTTTTTAAAGTTTAGTAATTTTCTAAAACAGTTACTTACTGTCAGCCCTGCGATAGACTGGGAACCTGTCCAGGATGTACCCTGCCTCTTGCCTAGTGTCAACTGGGATTGGCACCAGCAACCCTTGAAAGGATAAGCAGTATGGCCATTGGATGCATGGATGGAGCTGCTCACTGTAGTTTTTAGCAGACATTACTCAAACATAGGGAAATAGTGCATTAGTTTGGGGCTATTTTCAGCAGCGGCTATTTTAGGCAGTGGATGAACCCAAATTTGTGGCTCTGTGAATATTTTCACAAGCGTCAGTGAGTGTGGGACTGAGTCAAAATAAACTGCATTGAGTGTTAATGGTCATGAAGGAACATGATTGGGTTACTAGGCAAAGTGGGCAACTGCTCCTGGGCCTCAGACTTTCATTTGCCCTAAAAGTCCAGTATGACTGTATCTGAACTGATATGTGCCGATTCATTCGAAAAATGTGTTCGGGAATATGTACTAAAGCACAGCATAGATTGACATGTTTTATCTTAAGGTCATGTCACTGTTTCAGTGGCAAAATGGAACAAGCTGTGTCAAACTTTGGCTTTTTCATTCTAATTTCTAAAAAAAATATATGCCATGCTTTTTTCTACATTAAAAGTGTTTTTGCCATGACAACCTTTGCTTCTAAATTTCCTCACAGCTGACTTTTGGTGTTTCAAAACTTAACTCTGAACTATTGTTAAGTTACAGTAAACACAGAGAAAAATCAGTGATGTGAGAGGAGGGTAAATGATCTCCATGTGGTAATGTGACAAATTAAATATAATATCAATTATACTCTCAATAAAGTGTTTTCCCCCTACAGACCCTACATTAATGAGTTATATGAGCTACCCTTTATCATAGATTCAATTAATAACATTTAGGCTATTAATTCTTTGTTTGTTCCTATGTTCCAGCATATCATATTTTATTGGGGGGCACTTACTTATTACCACAGTATGGATCACAGCAATTGTTTTTACTTCAATTAAATAAAACATTATAGTACTGGTTTTGTAAAATAAATTACTTGTGTGGAGTGACAAACAAAAAAAAAAACATCAAAGGCAGGCAGCCAGAACTATCTCAGGTATTTTCTGGTATAAAAACATCTGCTAGTGCGAGCTTATTCTGACTGACTGACTCGACAGCCAGCAGGTGAACACAGAACAGAAGGGTTGATAAGGTTTGACTTCAATCCATTTACTAGAATGCAGTGCATAGCCTTTCCTATCCAAGCCATCATTTAAATGTAGATCGGCTCATTTATTTTTATCTTGTTGGGATCTTATTTCATGTAGAGAAAAAAAAATTCACAGCATTAGTCATCACAATTCACCAAAAGCAGCCTTGAAAAAAAATTAACATGCAATTACTGTGTCAGACTGTAGGAAGAAATGGCTTCAGCCTACTGAGGGCTCCATGACAGGTGCATTGTGAGAGAACAGATTCTTACATAGGGGGTAAGCGAATTGTCATTAACTGTCTGTTTCTTATGACACTTGGCTGGGTGCCATCTGATTTGTTACAGGAGTTTTGAATTGGCCTTCCACCCTCATGCTGGCTGCAGTTGACTCTCCAGATTAACAGGGAAGATATAAGCCTTCTCTTCATAGGTCAAGAGCTCAGGCATTCAGAGGTTACACATCAGTCAAGCAGGGTGTGAGATCTGTGAAGCTGAGCAGCAAAAATGCAAGCATGATAGATGCTTACTTGTTTTCTTCCTGTGTTTATTCAAAAATCATAAGACAGACAGGTGGCTGGAAATAAAGGAAAATAAGAAATGTGGGATGACTACAGTGCTTGGAATGGTTGTCGATTCATTGTGAAAACCATGGAAAGAGGGATCAATACAATATATGCTGCCTCCATTAGCTTGATTAAAAAGAGGGATGGATGAGGGCTGTGAGCTAAACAACTTTATTCAATGGATTATACAGGGATAAGGGCTTTGGCTGTAAAGAGCAGCAGATTAAGAGGAGACAGAGAGGAGCACTGAAGTCAGGGAGCAGGGCCGTTTCCTGACTTTCAAGGGCCCTACAAGCAAAATTTGACTCAAAGCGGCAGTCTTGAAGATTTCATTTTAATAAATGTCTGTTAAATCACAGTCTGTCGTAAAATGAAGTAACACATTGGTGACTGAGCCTGTGCCCCACTGATGAAAGTATTGCAATATTTATGTATTGCAGTTGTTTGAAATGGGAACCTGCAAACCAAACATTTCCTACTGCTGCAAGCATTCAACTGGTAAACCATGAGTTGACTTTCATTATGACATATTCACATGAAATTCAGTGTCACTTGCTCTAGTTTATCAGAACCAGAGCAAGTGATTGTTACTTTATTACTTTCTTGATTGCTGCTCGGCACATAATTTTAGCATTTAACATTGGAGCAGGTAAGATAACATGAAGAACAGTTGGCACCAAGTAGCATTTGTTCAGCAAAGCATTAATCCCTTGTTTTGTAGTTTTGATTGGAGCAATGGTTTGGGCTCACTTAGGTAATAGTCACAGCCTCTGTATTCTGTTTGATGCTCCTCTGGATATTTGAGTGGTCAGGTGATGGGGATTTTTCATGGAAGTTTTCATGGCCTTTTTGTGACATTTCATTAGGTTGTAGTAATTTGTGGTCTTACTTTTTGTTACAAAATAAAGTATGGGCTTTTACTGTCCTCATTTGTTTTGGCAGAACTGGGGGTAAATAACTTTATTTTTTGTTCCTTGTCATCACTGGGTTTGCACATTCTAATAAATCTTTATTGTTGCAAAGAAGCTTTGTCTTTCACTGCGTTTTACTCTGTTGTCTATTACATATGTGATTTACATACATTGTGTGGTGCCTCCCCTCTTCCTGTGCACAGGTTGTCACATAGAGTAACATACAATTTGCATTTTCATTTGCATTAAAATTGGAATAAAAGCACTAGTGAGGTCCAACATTATTGTTGGGTGATATGGCATGGCAACGTTCAGGTAATCTCTCAAGTTAGATGAAAATCATTTTTTTTGTGGAGCTAGCTTTGTGTATGTAGGCATTTTGAAACAGGAAAAGGACAAACACAAACTGTTGGCACAAAGTTGGAAGAACATTACTGACTACTAAAATATCATTTAATTCTAGAGAATTAAAATATCCATCATTGGAACTACGGGGCCCAAAACAGGAAAGTCACACCCAGAATACAATGATACAAGTCATTGTAATTACACAAGTATGTGGTAAGGGATGTCCAGAAATTTTTGTGACATGTTTTAAAAAAAAATAAATAAATAAGAGGTAAGTGATATGCATTCTTCTTCTTCTTCTTCTTCTTCTTCTTCTTCTTCTTCTTCTTCTTCTTCTTATTATTATTATTATTATTATCATTACTTTTAGTATTACTATTATAGTAGGGATGATGATGTTGTTGTTGTTTTGTTGTTGTTGTTGTTGATGGCCCATTAATAATTTAACTTTATTTAAATTTACTGAAACAAATAAAACACATTAAGTTCCTTTAAAATAAATTTGTTTGAGGATAATTATAAAAAATTCATACTGAAATAATCATTCCAAAAATATAAAATAGACTGTATGCAATGTGCGAGAGATCAAAAACTGATTAAAAAAAGAATCAAAAATATGTTTGATTTTGCACTGAGATCCTTGAGTATCCTTGGCAGTTTTTAAGAGTGGGTTGTTAGATGGGGCTGAATAATTGAGTGGGTCCAGCCCAAAACTGGACAGGGCTCCTAGAACATGCAGGGGATTACTGAACTTTAATGTTTCAAACCATTTTGTCTCAAGCTAAATTTTGAGTGACTTCAGCCAGTTCAGTCATGAAATTGTGGTGTTATGGTCTGACCTTTTAAATGCATGTAAGCAGTGCATAGCTCCAGTTAAGTGTTACAGGTAGTTGAGCTATGGTATAGTGTAGATTAAATAATGTCATACACTGTTAGTCTTACATTCCTTTTTCAGATTTTACTGCAAGTAAGAGGAAAAATTAGAGGGAAGAAAGGGGATCAAGAGGTTAATATCCCTATTCTTATTTTCATGCTGTATTTTATTGGTGGTTCTCATACTAAATTTTCTTTACAGAACTGTAGAGATCTCTCTGAGGTAAGATTCAAAGCTTTAGAGAAATTCCGTTCCTCTTAAATTGTGTTTTAAAAGATGATTTTAAAATATTATCTACTTTAGGCATTGTTCCTCATTTTTAAATGTGAACTTTCTCAATAGTCAATTCATCAATAGGTATAGATATGATACCAGACAGAACATTGTTAGTATAAAAACTCTTAACCAGTGCCAATCTGCTCCAATATTTGTTTTACAGATGGCTCCTTTGTGTTGTTTGGCTTGTGGAAGTCTGCTGCTGATTCAAGTAAATAGGTCGAATGTACAGTGGTGCTGGTCTCTGTCCACAGTGACCCACAAAGAGATGAGTCTTTCATTCCACTGACAAAAGTATTGTGACTCTTTTTATTCTGGCATGAAATCTGATCAGTGGGAAGAGAGAAGTCCCCAAACATTGGGCTGCTCTATAGAAGAGTCTCAGCTCTAATGTACGGAGGGCTTTGGCCTCTGTTAGGCTGCAGGACACACCCAGCCAGCAGAACAAACATAAGCACTGTCACTGTGTTTGGCATTTGAGATGACTGAAGTAACTCAGTGCTGACCAGGGACTCAGGGAGTGACATCAGCAAGGTCTGTGCAGTAAATAAGGTTAAGAACCTTCAGATGAAACGAGTCCATTTCAGCTCTAATGTAACATGCTAATTTGGAGCTGCAACGTAGCAGTAACGTTAAATAATGTGCTCACATTCATTTGCACCAATAAGCAGGAAAGTTTTGTGGTGTATCATTAATGTAATGATTTAGAAAATACCTGTAACAGTATTACTTATATTTATAAGTCAAATAAGTCCACAACGTATACAACGTATATTTGTTCTATGGCATGTCAAATGTTGTTGTCTCATGTTTTCATCTTTCATTTCATGAGTCCTCCATCATTTTAATCACATTTTGATCGTGGGCATTGTCTTGATTGCATACTCTAGCAATAAAAAGAAGATGAAATGAGAAAAATTTGAACAATTAAAAACTTTTAATTCAGGGCACCTTGATGGCCTTGAGGTTAATATTCTAACCATGACACTAGATGTCTATTTATTTTAAAGGGATAAAATCTCTCAAAATGTTCATCAAAATCATTTGTCCCTTTAGTACTTGAAAATTATGGCATTTCTGGGAGATGTCCATGTCTGTGCTATTGTTTCATGACTGTTACATCAAATTAATTCTTTGTCCCATCAAACTGTACTGGTACAGGAGGGTTACTGTCAAATAACTGTCTTTTTGCCATGGTGATAAACCCATATCACTTTGCCAAAGGCACAAAGCTGGGAGATTAACCTGGCCTAATTAGAAATATAATAACCTGCTGGTGACAAAAGTCTGAGGCATCTTTCAGCAGCGGTCAGGAGAGGTGATGATTTGAAGGAGGAGAGGGCTTGACTCTGTGGGTCTACTCAAAATTACCTGCAAGCCATGAAACAAAAGCTATACTGGTTCACTTCCTTCAGTGCTTTTTTCACCTTCTGAGCCACAAACAAAAGTGGACACTGTGTGCAGGAAAGAGCCCTGATCAACCCACCAAAAAGTTTAAGTTGACAACTTAGGGTTAGCTACTGCCTCTGGCATTAAGATGACAAGTGTCAGGGAAACATAATGATACTGTACTGCTGTGCCAGGGAACAGTTTCCAGAGACATCAAGTCAAAGCAGCAGGCCTTCAGCTATAAGGCTTCATTTAGAGAAATGATGAGGACATTATATAAGTGCTTGAGCCTATCTGAACATAATATGTTTTCTATGGCTATATTATATGATGGAATAGTGTCCCAGCTCCCATTGATAATCAGAAATATATTTTGGTTTTTAAATAGATATATTGCAGCATGACTGTATTTATCAGTGGAGGAACAGGGACACTGCATAACGTACACAGTCACAATATACACAGTTAAGAACAAAGTTAGATTAACTGCTCAGTCCTGTGTCATGACTTGCCTTTTGTAATGTTTTTCATTCTTTCAGCTTTCTGCAGGACTGTGATACATAGTATGATAGTGTTTGATAAGAGCTTGCATAAGCCCTATAATGGATACACTAAGGTGAAAAATAGCTAAATATTATAGTAATTATTGTGTAGTAATTTTTGATATAGTAATTGTAATGAACATTGAAAACATAACTAGTTAACATTCCACATTCATAATGTAACATAACATTCCATTTATAGCCAAGACTGGTTATAAATACATTTGGGAAAAAAAAGAAATTCAAAGTAGTTTTCAGTTGTCATTAAAGTTTAAAACTTAGAACTCTTCAAAGTTTAATGTAACATAATGATTTATTATATTAAGTCCAAAGTTTTACTTCATTCTCCTGAATCTGACCATCTAAAAAGCAAAGTTTGCTATACCTTAGGTGGCACTTGATGTGTTGGTTGTTACCTTAGAGAGTGAGGACCCTTAAACTTTTTTCTAGGAAATGTTCAATGATAATAACAAGATATAACATTACTTATAAAGAATTTAACAAAATTCAGCATAAGAGGAAATAACTTAAGTGAACACAGTGTATGATAATTTTCACCTACTAATACAAAAATAAAAGCATCACAGAGGACTAATGTCTTCTTGAGTTTAGAGGATTTCCACTATATCAACTGTATCAACACCAGTCTTTTGTTTGAATCTATACAATTTCAATGGATGCATCACTCCTCTTCTCTGTTCCACATTTTGGTTAAATTTCTGCTAACCAAGTGCATCTTTAACTAGAGACCGACAAACTGCTCTTTACACTGGTACTTTGACAGCGAAAGCTGGTGTGGAGAGGGGATGGAGCACAGAAAAGAAAGTGGATATACCAGGTGGCGGCACACTTGAAAATCTCATTATGTTTTCAGGGACGCAATGCAGGACAAGGTGGTGAAGATGGGAGGACAAAGTAAAGCACCTTCCTCACTTCCTGTAACCTGGACAGAGAGCCCTATACAGCAGCCAGGAAAACTATGAATGGCAACAAATTTACTGAACCCCCAGAAAAAAAATTTTTTTGATAATGTGAATACTTAGTATGCAATAGTTTCAGTGCATTACATAGATGTCTGTATGCCAAAAATCCATTGTCTCAGTTACAGTATGACACTTTAAATAACATTGTTTACAGGTATCCAGAGTTTCAGTTCAAGAGTACATGTGTGATGTACATATCCACCCCCCACCACACACACACTTCTTGTAACTCTTAGTTAAATGTTTAGTTTAAGATATTCCCCCCATGGCTACCCCAGAATACATGCCCTGGACTGAGTGACAGACAATGCTCATTTAAAACACAAAAGCACATAGACTCTCATTCAGACTACAGCTGCCCTCTTTCAGACCTGTATTCTAAAGCCACTTTCTGTTGTCCCCTGCTCAGGTTTTTCCCCACGGAGGGAAATAAAGCTGGGCCCCGCTGCATTGCATTTGGTGTGAGGGGAGAGAAGGGCTCGTCTGTTTGAAATAAAGAAGGAAAAACCTCTCCACAGAGAGGACACCTTAGAGGTGCACCTTTTGCTTTGTCCTGGGCGATGGGCTGGAAAAATGGAAGGCGAAATAGGAGGGGAAAACAGCATGCAGGTGGGCAATTCGTCCCTACTGTGTTTATGAAAGATTCTTTGATAAAAGGGGGAGAGAATGTCTGTTGATTCCCAATGAGCTTTTTGTTGCTGTTTTCCCAAAGTTTCTGATTTAGCACCTTACAAGCAAGCACCTTGTGTGCCACCACCACTCCACTTACAAAACATACATGTGTTTGTTGCTGAAGGTAGGCCAAGCTGATTTACCTTTTTCACCTCTCTAAAGGCACAATTGAGATGATGAATCTGGACCTCTGTACATTTTCCTCTGTCAACTTATGTTAGCCATAGATTGGAAGAGAATATTTGAGTTTCCACTGTAAACTTTCAGAGCTATGTGAGTTTGAGAGTTTCCTTCATATGGCTCTCAGTTGTGGTGTTGCTGAATGTAACACATAGCGAATCATTTATGTTCAGAATTTTGCAGTTCATTCCGTGAGAATATAATGAAACAATATATGAAACTTGTATATATATATATATATGTATATATAAGTTTGAAAGTAAGAAAGTTTTTGCAAACGTGCCTTTCTTTTAATAGTGATGTCTTCTTTGACCTTCAACAATGGAGCCCTCCTTGGTTTAGTGTGCCACACATGGTATGGGTGGAAACCATCACTCCAGATTGCCCCAGGTTGGCCTGAAGCTCTTTAGATGTCTTGCATGTTTTTTGTTTTTTTTCCAAAAGTGGCTTCAACCATAGCAGAATTCATTCACTGAGTTTCTTCTCAGTGTTATATCCTTGAAGTGTCTTAACAATTTTATGATTATGAAACTGCTTTATAACTTGTGTTTCACTTGATAACTTCTTGATTATGAGCTGTGGAAATAGGGGTTTCATTATGTTTGCGATGGCCTTAAAGCCTTTGAATTGTATGCTTTTTTATAATTACATTTCAGATGATTATCATTCACTGGTTAATTCAGTTAATGTGTGAACACTAACAATTAAACACAAGTGTGTATGTATATCTTTTATTTTTTTAAATTCATCAAAAGGTTGCCTATAATTCTGTCAAGTATAAATCTTTTGTCTCTCTTTTTCCATTTTACTATATAAAAGCATTTTTTCCATTGGTGTTGTTCAATAACTTTGGACATTTTATTAATATTGTTATACAAAATTCCTTAATTTGCATTTAATGATAATTAAATCACTGAAACGTCAACATTAAACTGCCCAAGGCAAGAAAAAATGAGGTCACCAAAAGTTGAAAAATTATGTTAACATCATATAAAACAAGACCTTTTCAAGGAAACAAGTAATGGGTTGACTTTCAGCTTCTCTGTAGCAACTGAAGTAGTTGACGTTTTGAAAGGTAATGCAACCAATTCCTACAGGTTCCCCAGCTCAGTTGATGACTTACAAACTGTCTCAGCTGAGGCAGATCTAGAACAGCTTGTGTAACTGCACCCTTTGATGTGTTATTTGAACAACCCTGTACTGAAGGAAGTAGGACTGTATATTCCATCATAACGTTTAGAAAAAGCAAATAAGAGAGGAAGATGGACTGATTGGTTAGGAGTTCATCCTACAGCAAGACAATGACCCACAACATTAATAGGGAAGAACCATATGGTGGCTTCACATGATGTAGGACCAGCACAGTCTCCAAATTTAAACCCCATTGAGCTGGTTTGGGATGAACTGGACAGAGGTTAAAGCAAAGCAGCATACAAGTGCAACACATTTGTGGGAACATCTATGACAACAAACATTCTGAACGGTATTTGATTTTCATCGTAGAAAGAATGGGATGAGTGTGTTCAGCTGCTGAATGAGCTAAAAATGTAGATTAAATTTAGGATTTGAGATTTCCTGATTTAAAAAAAAAATCTTTATTATTTATTTTTATTTTCCATTTGTTGTTGTATAGAAACATTTCCTCATTCAAAATATATTTTCACCTTTTGAAATGTATCCCTGCTGGGTTAAGGCACATGATTATAGTAGAAATCCTGTGGTGTATCTGTGGTGTATTACTAGTTTAATCTTCCCATGAACATTTATTTTTTGTATTGACATAAAAAAACAAAATAAATTGATTAAAGATTTGTACAGAATAATTTTGTTAAGAATAATGTAGTCATAACTACATGACACAATCATCCAAATCAAACACAAAGAATGAACAAGACAATGATGGAAATCATTCCCTTTGTTTTATGTTTTAAAAAAAAATCTGCTTAATCTGCCATAATTAAAACAAATTTTTAAGGTTTTACCCCCTGCCAAACATTTGTTTTGAAAATACAACCAGGAGACCATCTGTTAAAATGAAGGGTAAGTGATTGTTAAACAGACCCCATCATACTTACAAAGAATCAAGACACCTTTTTAAAAATACTGGAATTAACAAAATATTAAGAATATTGTCTTTAAATAAAAGACAGCATTACTGCATTTGCGGTGACCATAAAAAATACTTGACTTTGTTTGGACACCTATGTACTGAAATCTTAATTCATATTTATTTTACATCAATACTAACAGGAGCAGTATTGCATAACTGTATTTTTTACATCCATACAAGTTGAAGTATTGCGATACATGCTACGATAAATATTTCTTTTCATTGTTTTTTTTTTTTTTTATTGTTTAACATTGTGCATAGGGAATTCCAACACTCAAATTAATATAGTGGAAAGTTATAGTAAATAAGGAATAAGGAATGATTTCAGTCACACTCGTTTTTTTGTTTTTTTTGCATTAGTAACAGACAAAAAAAATCATTGATATGAATATTATGTCAAACTGTGGCAAAAGTGTATCTCTTAAACAGGATAACAGATTTTTATTTTATGGAAATTGCTTTATGTTTTTTTTGTGAAAACATAACATTAGCTTCCAACTGTCATTAATCGCTCTTGAAGCAAGGATTCAGTCTCCATGAAAGTCAGAACACTATCAGTCTGATAGTACCAATGAGTGACAGATGATCAGCTGCAGCAGACATTACCCAGACTAAGCAGTCAAGGCATCAGCACACAGGAAGAATAAGAATGTTTCACTAATTTGAAAAAAAAAAGGAAAGAAGGCTTTGGAGCAAGGGGAGGGGTCCTTTTTTCTTGCATGAAGCACATTTTCTTTTTGCAGTGTATCGGAATACAGGATGCACTGTTTGATTTCTGTTCCCTTGCAACTATCTTGTCCCAATTCAAACCTCTTGTGGTTTATGTGACTGCGATCCTGTTTCCAATGGAGCCACCTGACCATGAAAAGAGAGTATGTGTCATGTTGCTGTGGAGCCAGCATCTCTGACCAGCAGCTGCTCTTTACACCCACAGAAACACGCAGAGGACATGAAGCTAGAAATGGCATCAAGAAAATTTCTTAGAAAATCAATAATCTATATAGACAAATATATCATTATCGTTATCAGTGAATGTGATAGTTTCTGTTAGGAAAAAGGATAAAACCTCTGGCCTGTGGACAAAAGGCGGGTGTCTTTTGTTCTTTCACAAGCATAGTTACCTCATGAAAGCTCATTAAAGGGGAGTGAGCGATATTATCGGTAAAACACCTGAAACAGTCTTTTGTGTACAATTGCAATACAATTCTTACAATTTTATTTCCAGAATCAAGATACAAGCCTCTATTGTTGCAGTTGTATAAGCATAGTGTTACAAACAAAAGCATGTAATCTTCTCTCATATTGTAAGTCAGGAATATTTTTTTACACACTGTAAAACCTATTAATGAGATATTACTAGAAATAATTGAGGCAAAATTTTCCAGAAAATTTAATAAGTTTATTGCATTTGGTATTTTTAATTTAGAAAACTCAAGAATGTGACATAACTGACTAAAAATAGAGTAGCAGCTACATGAAAAAGTGAGTCATACTGGAACACACAGTAAGGACCCACACATTGAATTGCATAGGCAATGTTAGGTCAGCAGCTATGTTTAATTATCTAAGCCAGGTTAACGCACTTCTAGGTTGATTTTAGCCTCAACTCTCATGGGACTTGAAAAGTTTGAAAGGTTATTTCAGACTGAGGACACATGTCAGGCTAATGAGAGTGTAGCATGTTCTTGACACCTTATCGAGACAAGTCGGCACTGAGGTTCCCTTGATGACGCTGCTCCTTCAGCTTCTTAAGCTCCCTGGGTATATTACTCTACACTGTCCTCTATAAGACATACAAAAAGACTGTGATTGTTACAGTAATGCACTGTCACATTTTTTCATGAAAAGACAAAACTAAATTCAAGAGATGTGTCTGAATTCCTTTATTCCTTTGGTTTTGCTGGAGACTGAAAGGACACATTCCAACAGTAGGCGTCAGAAGAGTTTGTTGAAAGGTTTGTGAAACAAATAAATAAATCGGTGTATCCATATGCAAAAACCAACAGACTACTCAATCATTTATTAATAAGACCTTTTTTTAGAAATTTTTCACACTTTCACCTCAACTAGATGCATCCATTAACACACACTTGCTATATTGAGTGACTTCTCATGTTGTGGCTGATTTGTGTAAATGATCAGCTAAAATAAACTTTTGTTGTGTAGTCCATTATTTGGTGGTGATTCTTCTGCCAAGCTTGAACTGCAGACTGACCCTTTGCTTTTGGTCTGTTTTTGATTGGAAGAAAAATCCTGCTTAACTGGACTGAGGTCAGGTGACTGACTTTGCCAATCAAGACCATTCCACTTTTGGGCCATAAGAGAAAAACAAATTAGGACATCCTAAGGCACTGTCCTAAACTTTGACAGAATATATAAAAAAGGAGGCTGCAGTTGCTTCAGTGTTCAATGTGTATGAAAGTGTGTGATGAATATTATACCTGGAAAAGAAAAACACACTAAATGTGTGTCACATTAACATAACAGCTCATAGAAAGACTGCATGCTCTTACTATGAAATGCGGAAATGAAGTTGTCAACAGGTGAAAGAGTGCTTTCCGAAAATGACCAAGTGGTTTTTGTTCAGACTGGCAGAAAGTTTTTCTCAAAATTCCATGTGTGTAAAATGTGCAATCACAAGCTTAGAATTGAGGTCCATAAAAGCCTTTTCAATTCATAAATAAAACACAGGTTCATATATGCCTGTTCTAAAGTTTAAAATTTTAGGAAGATTTTCACTAATGCTTTTCATGCACTAGTAAACTAATTTAGTCTTTTTAATGATTTGTTTTTTATAGGTCAGGTTAACCTGTTCTAGTTCAGATGTTTAAATAACCAGCATTCCCTGCTAACATTAACACTGTGTTCGCAGCTGGGCCCTCCTGACTGCATCAGTAGTGTTAGTAGTATACTTACATATACCTATACTTTTCTTTCAGAAATCTGTTATGATTCCTTTTGTTTTTTAGGCGTTCAGGATGAGGTTGTTCTCTGAACATCACACTGCCAGTCTTTGGACTCCCTATAGGCTGTCTTGTCTCTTCCAGTGATGAGTCCAACCACAGTGGTGTTATCCGCAAGTGTTATGATGGAGTCTGTGGGTTGGAGATGGGCACAGTCCTGAGTGTAGAGGGTGTAAAGGAGGGGACTCAACATGCAGCCTTTTGGGGAGTCTGTTCTGAATGTGAGAGTGGGGGAGAAGTGGGGGCCCATTCTAACAATCTCGGGGCAGTTCATGAGAAAGCCCTTAATCCAATGGAAGATGGGCTTGGAAAGTCTTAAGTCAGTGAGTTAAATGATCAGGCTGGTCAGGATGATCATAATAAAGGCAGAGTTAAAGTCTAGGAAGAGCATCCTCACATAGCTTCCCTGGTGTTCGTGGTGGGTCAGTGCTGTGTGTGGAGCTGTGGCAATGGCATCCTCTGTAGACCCATTAGCTCTGCAGACAAACTGGTTTGTCAAAGGTGGTTGGGATGCTGGCTTTGATGTACTGCATGACCAGCTCTCAAAACACTTCATGATAACTGGTGTCAGTACAACTGGACAAAAGTTATTGAGGCTGCTGATGTCTTTTTTGACAGCGGGAGGATTGTGGCAGATTTAGGGCAAGGTAGAATGATCGAAGTGGAAAGGGACAGGTTGAAGATTTTTATCAAGACCTTGGAAAGCTGATCTTCATATTCCTTCAGTACCCTTCCTGTCAAACCATCAGGGCCAGCAGCTCTCCTGAGGATCACTGTTCTGAAACCTCACATCATGCTCCTGCACATTTAGGATGTGGCTGTTGTTGGAGGCTGGTGAGGGTGATGTAACTGTATCTGCTGCACTTGCAAGCAAAGAAACAGCTAGGTTCCTCTGCCACTTAGGCATCACTGTTGGAGGTAATGCTGTTGCTGCTCTTGTAGTTGGTGATCTGCTGGATGCCCTGCCACACTCTCCATCGCTCGTTGTTGGTAAAGTGGTCCTCAATCTTCCTCTTGTGGGCTGCTTTAGCATCCCTGATGTCTCTCTTCTGGGTGGCTCTAGCTGCACTGTATAGGACTCTGTCACCAGATATGAGGCAGTATTACAGTCCTTGGAGAAATTTTGGACTTCCTTTGTCAGTCAGGGCTTCTGATTGGGGTACAACCAGATGTTTTTGTTGACTGTAACTATATCAATGCAGTTCTGTATGTAGAAGAGTATAAAGGAAAGTATTATTCCAATTCCTGATCCTTGACAAATTCCCAGTTGGTCCTTTTAAAACAAACTGCAGCTATGAGGAAGCTCCTTCAGGCCATGTTTTGAGGGTCTTTAAAATGGTTTGAGTTTATCTCCAGAGGAGGGGTTATGCTGGTGTTAGGAGTATGGATAGGTGGTCTGCACAGCCTAGGTGTGGTATAGATGTGGACCTAAAACCTGTTGTAATGTTTGACTAGGCCTTGTCTAATGTGTTTCCCCTGTAGTAGCAGACTTGATATGTTGTACAAATCTGGGGAGGACTGCCTTTAAATCTGCAGGATTAAAAGGGCAACTAAATTTTTAAATCAAGGCAAGAATTACTTGGAACCAAGATATCAAAAAGACCATGAGCAATGTAAATCCTCATTTCTGGGGAGATGAAGAGTAATTTCTTTCCAACTTATTAAAATTTGCCTAATATTACACAGTCAAGGAGGGAGAGGGTAGCTGCTGGCTGAACCGTTTTATACATTCTTATAATTTTATTGTTCTATCTGTGGGCAGGACACATGGTGCAATGTGAGTTGTCAAGGTGACCATCTTCATCAAGTATGTGAATCACATAATAGATGCAAGTAACACCAATCAAATGTCACATCACAATGCCCATTATGTATTGAGCTAACAGCAAAATGGTATGTAGTCTTATGCTCAAAAATCCTCCATTATAATACTTTTCTTGCCTTTCTACTCTATATCACCAGCCCTATTGCTGCCCTTGTGGTTTTTCGTGTTGGGAGTAAATCATCAAATTAGATGACATAAATGAATGTTTAGGCCAGGGTATTTTATTTAGTGATATGCTAAAGGGGCACAAAATGGCCATGTATTTCTTGCCAATGTTACATGACGCACATGGGGGAATCAGGTGGGCCTATCATTGCTAATCTTTGTAAAATTTCAACTAAATAGCAAATTATTAGAATTCAATAGCACGTTCATTGCTAAGCAACACTGAGTTAACATCTTCAAATCATAATGAGGAAGAATGTTCTCCTCATGGCTAGCCAAATGACTGCATTTTAACACGATTAGCTAAAAATTGCAGGCAGACTCAGGAGCTGTTAGATTCAGGAGCTCAACTAGATTTTCAACCTTCTATAGACTCATATTGCAATGTTTTGGTCTCCAGAGGTATTCTAGTTGACATTAGTCTATTTATCAGCAGTTTATCTGATTTGATTTATCAATGATTTTATCTGAGTGTCTGATAAAACCGCTAGGAAACTGCTGTTGCGTATCACTTGCGTACCCTGCAATGACTGCCAGACAGGACCAAGGGACAACAAAGTGTATACAGACATACATCCGAGGTACTGAAATAGTAATAATAATAAAATAATACTTAAATGATACCTAGATGAGTAATCAAGAATAACAAAGTCTTGATAATAGCATGAGAGATTGCTGAATATATCAAATTCAAGTGATAGAAATATACATTATGCTTAACTAGCATTCACAGTTAATGATGGGCACTAAGAGTGTATCCACCCTTGTTTTTCCCTGGCCTGTATTTGGGCTGGCCTTTATTTCTTCATGGTGACCATAGCCCCAGCAGTTATCGGAATCCTAGTTTTTAATTGACTAAGCGTTTCTTTTTGAGGAAACACAAGGGTAATGGCAGACATTTTGGAATTAGTTCTGCAGTAGGATAACGTGAGCATTTGGGTAAATTGCAAGTTTCATTCGATGCGATTTATTTGATTTCAGATGTTTCTTTGGAATTAATCCAGTCAGTGGCACAAAGATTGCAAAGCTGGTCAGCCAAAGAAGTGAGAAGGGGCATGAGAAGAGTAACAACTCAGGGAAACCTCATATCTGCTCTCTTCTCAGTCAATTAATAAACTTGGAATTGCTTTGAGCACAAATCATATGCAAATGATGAGAACTCTACTCTTCCCCATGGAGAGTAACTCTTCATCTATTATTTCACACATTTTGCTTATATCTTAAGATTTAGGAACACATAGAAAAAGGTCAACATTTTTAGAAGTTATCGTAATCAGTAAGGGATGATTTAGTTCCGTATATTTTTGGATTTATTGTCAAAAAAGTGAAATGAAAATACAATTTAATGGTTGAATCTGTGGCAGGCATAAGTTACTAAAAATTACCCTGAGATCTCTATGTCCGGCTCTGATTTTAGGAGCTCAAATGTTCATCACTGATGTAGAAAGCTGAGCTAATGACAACTAACCGTGTGGAAATGTAATGTAGTCTACGGTACTTCGAGTTACTGGCAGCTTTTATGAGCTAGTGCTAGCAAGCCTGTTGTCCCATTTGTTAGCTACATGTTAAACCAGCTAAATCTGAAAACACTGCAACACTAAAATCTTCAAGCACATTGAAATACCTAATCAGTTGAGAAAAATGTGGTCTGTGTTTTCCATTTTCAAAAAACTACTGAAGTCAGCAAAGGTTGAGTCGAAAGATCAACAGACACTATGAGAACCTCTCTCCAGCCCTGTCCTGATCACCATCAACTCCAATACTGTTTTTTTTATTTACACATTATATTCAAATTTATTCCATTAATTTTCATTAAAGAAATTTGATGTCAATTTAATAAACAACTACTTGACTGTCTCCCATAAATGCTAAGTAAAAATAGAAATCCAGCACTTTGTATTAGCTTGTTGTCGAAAGGTGCTACACCAATGAATGTACCCCGCCTTACCTAACTCCTGGACTCTTAACTAACTAAGACTGTACAATTATAAAAAAAACAACAACACATCTTTTCTTGTCTATCTGTTTAGCGGCACAAAAATTGTAGGAAATGATTATTAGTTATTGGTGTCATTATTTTTACATATTGATAGGTGATAATTGGATGATAAAACAGGGGGACTAATGCAGTATGATGAGATGATTGCAATAACCTTCTTCTAGATATTAATCTCCTTATAGAGGAAAAACCATCCAGTTAGTTACATTGTCCAGTAGCTACAAAAAGTTTTCTTCACTTGAGACTGCTCAGCAAAAAAGAATCAAACTACCTCGGATGTAATACTAAAAAGTACAGACACCATAACAGTTCTATGGTGTTTGAAAACCTATTTGACAGCTCAGCAGTCAAGAAAATCTTAACCAGAAGCCTAGAGGAGCCTAGAGTTGAGTTTTGGACTGTTTGCTATCAGTCACTGTGCTCTATTCCAACACTTTCAGCTACTGTATGTGCTCTTTATAACTTCATTCTAGTCATAAAGTGTTACCACATTATCTAATGCTAGGCAGCTAAGCTGGGAGTCTAGGATGGTTATAGATAACATCTGTTAGCCTAGCACTAGCTAGCTGGTGCATACAGCTCACTAGCTTTATGATAAAGTTCAATTCCATAACTATATGATAACATGATAACAACACGATAACAACATGATAACAATAAATGGTTTAGAATTGTTATTTGTCACTGAAATTGATAATCTTATTGAGCTTTTTAGCTAACTAGCAAAGACCTAGCACACTGAGGAGGACACTGCCACCTTGTTTCACTTTCCTGCACTGCTTCTGCTGCTGGAGGGGCTTTGGTCATCCCAATCTTGATTCTTGCAGCTTGGAAATATCCTTTCAGCTTCAGGATTTTTCTTAAAAGCTGTGACTCCCACTATACTTTCTATCTTTGTTTTTTGTGTTTTTGAGCTCTACTTTTATATATCTTTCCAGGCATTTTTGCAAAAACACCCACACTTGAAGTAAATTCCCACCTAATTCAGGAATTGAACAGCAGCTCATTCATTGGATAATGAAGACAGGCACATCATATGTTTAATCGACACTGAGTTACATATAGCCTGTCAATCACAGTGGCTTATTTTTTCAGGAGTATGTACCACATGGTAAAGCATGATATTTTGATATTTTTTTCTCCCTATGAATTAATTTTTTAGCCTTGTGGACATTTCATGTTATCAGGTCCAGGGGCTTGAGCCCCAGTAAGCCTGTACATTGAAACTGCAGTGTGCATACTTGACAAATAGTGAAAAAAAAAGACATCAGTCAAAAGTGTTAAGGACAGCACAGTGACAGGCGCTAATTATTGTTGATGCTTTTCAAAGGATTCTGCAGCCTTATACTCATCATCATCTTTGGCAAAGGAATTATCATCATTATCATGAACATTCCATAAGCATCTGTGGATTCACAGTAGCAAAGTATTCACTGCATGAACTACATATAGCTTGAGACAGCAGCAGTGCCAAATACTGAATTAGTAGTTTGTGCTGAGAGTGTCTGCAAATTTAATTTTTTTTTTTATTTGGCAATGTATAATTGTTTGTGTTTTTTTTTCCTTATATTGAACTTCAATGTATCCTATTACACTAGTTTAATTTCTGCTTCAGTGGGATTTTTTGGTTGTCTGTCCACCTCCTGAGCATTTCTGATTCTAGGATCTGTGCTGTTCCTGCACTACATGGAATCAATAAGCAGCTGAATGACATTAGTATGGATTAAATTCGTGTAGCCAGTGATGTCATGGGCTGTGTTTCATGCATGTCAGTCTACAGGCTAGACCATAGGAGCCCAGCAGGTCTCAGAGACAGCATGGTTAATAAATCTAGCACAGTTAATCCTGTATTATTTCAAATACAAAGTACTGTAAGATCCTGTTGAAAAAGCAGTACAAGGGCTAGCATTTCACCAATTTGTCCTGGGGCTACAGACAAAATTGTTAACTATCAAGACTTCTTATGGTCAAATGAAATTTGTGTTAAATTTCTGTCCTGCTAGAAGCTTAATGGTGGATGGTGATGCTGGTCAATTAGTTGGTCCATCTTTCTAACATTTTAGTCCAGAGATGATATAACAACTAGGCCATCCAATTTCTAAGGGTCCAAAGGCTTTGTAAAGGTTCTCTAAAGACCGTTCATATAGCTTATAGCTTTTAAATGAATACCATCCGTAACAGTTAATCCAGAATATAAAAAATAATGTCAAATTCAGTTTCTTTTTTTTCTACAAAATCATATTGTTCCTTTTAGGCTCTCCCTGTTTCATATACAATTCAGACATGCTAATGAATTGTAATATGTTATATGAAAGGTGTTTCTAATATTTTTCCAACCCCATTTATACCTCTGAGTTTTGTGGTTTAGTGACACATAGCTAATACTCTATGATAAAAAAAAGCAGTTCATGTACAGTGGGCATTTGAACTGAAAATGTCAGGATTGCACATTTGATCCATGAGAGTTAATTTGTTGACATGATGTTAAATTATTTGTTTTTATTCATTTATTACATAATCATTTATTTCTTTTATTTGTTTTGATAAGTAAACAAATAATTGAACATTTTTAATCTCTTAGTTACCTCTCATGCCTTATACTGAGGAAGCACGCACTGGTAAAAACTGTATATAGTACTAACACAATAATAAAGGATTGATATGCTGCTTTGTCATAGAAAAATAGTCTTTAAGTCATTGCTTTTTCAGCAGTAAAACTGCTTAACTTCAGAATGGAAATATGTGAAGGAGGGAATAAGTGTAATATGAAAATATTCATTGTTGTCGAGCTGCAGTTTTGCCAGTTGGAAACATTTTCAGTGGCTGAAGGCTTGTAGCTGCACAGCTGTTGTTATGTGATACTCTGACATCTATTGGTTAAAAATATTCAAAAAGACCAAATGTGTGATGTTATTTCAGACCTGGGTGGTTAATCTTTATTGTCAGGAGAATACAGCAATATTCAAAACTGTATGCAAATCATAGCCACTTAGTTTTATTAGCTTTTTACCTTATCTACATACATATAGAAGAAAATACTTGAGATTTACGTTAACACTCCCCACAAATATATTTCAAGTAGTGGAAAATAAATGCAATGTTCCATTTTCCTGTGACTTCTCTGAATTCACTTGTCATTCTTTTAACCTGAAATAGTTTTGGCATCAAATCCATGCTGATATTTTGATCTGAAAAGTCAAATTGGTGCCAATAGACAAATCATATATGGACTAGAATGGGCATGACAGTTATTAACCTAGGAGTGTACAAAACATTGAATATGTACTACTGACAATAAAGGTAATTTCCATGGTGAACAAAGGTCATTTTGATTTGTAGCTGAAGCCTGTCTCCATAAATCAATGAAATGAACATAAGTGGAAAGAGTGTTAAAACATAAAAATAGATTTTCAGCTAAGTCCCGTAGAGAGAGAGTAACAGAGTGCGCTCATTGGTTTGCAGCAGAGGCTCCTATCTTATGGCTCTATGCAGGTATATGTCTGACAGGCAGGGAATACAGCAGGCTCTGGCACTACCTATCACATCTTAGTGTATTCTAACAACACATTGTTAATCAATTCAATACCTGAATAAAGCTGAGCTCCTGCAGAGAAAAGGTTTTGTGGGGAAAGTATTAAATATCTCAAGATTTTATTGCTCTCCTTTCATACAGATTCACGAGGTTGCCGGGCTGTTTCAGGATGTGCCATTTAAGCCACCACACAGTATCCACAGCCTTGCTCCATTGTGTGCCTGCATGCAGAGCAAAGAAAAGAAACTATGGAGCACAATGTGTTAACAAGTACTTAATGCAGGCTTCATGATTACACAGAGAAGATGTCTTCCTTCAGTTTTTGGTCCTTGTGTATATGTCTTTTTATGTGCTACTAATTTACTTAGCTAGATATAGGCATGTCCCTTTTTTTTGTTTGTTTTTTAGATTTTTTTCTCTCAGCCTGAGAAGTGTGACATTGCTATAAATAACAACCAAGACAGAGAGGGGGTTTGATTTCTAAAACCAATATTTTTCTAATTATTTCTTTAAACAGTTCTGTGCATGGCACTGTAAGGTTAAAGGATGAGAAACATAACCCAACCCTAACAACAGTCTCAACACATTATAAAATTGATTTTTCATCAGTAATTTGAAATTGTTTTGGAAGGCACAAACTAATTATGTCATCATGCTGATAGGGGCATCAGATTGTTTTAAAGGGCATTTACAAACTATGTATTCTGTTGTTTGAATTGGAGGACTTGTTGGTATGTCAGGGTTCTTATCTTTTTCACCATTCCACCACCAATGTTTACAGAAGAGAAGGGCAGTTTCCATAGGCTCAAAAACACAAAATGTTATTGTCTGAATAACTGCTTTTTTTTCTTAGGAAATTCTGGGATACACAGTGTGTCCCTTTTCACATGAAGATGATTGACGTGACTTCCCAGCTCAGTCATGGCACCAGTCCCCTTTGTCCCTTTTTTAAAAAATGTTATCAGTAACCCAACAGTGCTGAAAGACACAGCCAGTGATATTCGCATCCCAGCTCAAGCATCCAGCAGAAGGGCAGGTATATTGAGGCAAAAACTGAAGTACTAGTGTCATTTCAGATGTCATCACAGCATTTGCTGCTTACTATTAAAATGTATGCAAAGGCCTGCAACCTGTTAGCTTTACTGAGCCTCAATACAATTAATGCAATGTTCTTGATCTGCACGTAGAGGAGAGCTGTCATCTCTACTATAGATGTCTGAGCACTGTTTAGCTGTTGAATGGGAGATAGGCCTTCTATGATTGCTTTGAAAGCTGAGCACAGCCTTCCTCTTAAAAGAAGAATGCAGAGAAAAAGAGAGGATTCATCCCTGGAGAACAAACTACAAAATCACTTCTGTTTTTCTGGGGCTCCTTTTGATGACAACACCCAAGCAAGATCCTTAAAATAGAAAGTTAACAGCTCATGTCACTCAACTGCTGACAAGCCACGGATAAGAGGCCTTGCTATAATCTCTGTGTGTTGTATCTGAATCCCTAAACAGGCTCCTGAACAGGGACAGCACAAACTACAGTAGCAGGGCATTTATACAGGAAGGGGGTCCTAGAAGCTACTAAGTGGTTTCTATCTCCTTTGGAGAGCTGGCTCTCAGTGCACTCTGATTCATGCTGACACATACACTTCAGTGACAAAGCCCAGAAATGTAGCTTCAATTGTTCAATGAATAAAGTGCAGATCAGACAGCCTGTGATCTTAATCAACTGTTTAATTTTTGCCAGTTCACCATTTTGTAATGCTGTACTGTTTGAGCTTTGTGTAAAAAAAAAAAAAAAAAAAAAAAGCAAGCATGCTTGAGGCAGGTAAACAGCTCAGCACACTTGTGTTCCTTAATATTTTAGCCAGTTGAATTAATGAAACCACACCCGTAAATGCCCTCCTAAAATTAAACAAATGCCTTTATTTTTTGTACATCTTTCTACTTTTACATTCTATACAACCCTCAGCCAGCTGACGTGATCACATTCATACAGAAAAAAATACAATTATGCTAAGGTGAATAAGTGAATAAGTAAGTGAATAAGTAATTCTTATCAGTTCTCTAATCCACAACAGCTACTCTCTTTACAGTTGTCTGAAGGCAGCAGATATCTTTCCCATCTGTGGTCTTTAACAAGAACCAGAATAAAATCCATAACCGTTTATTAAATATATAAAGCTATACAAACGATACTATTTGAGTATGAGAAATTCAGGGTGCAGTGGTAGAGGATATATGTAGAGGATTAAAGGACAATGATTAGCCCGCAGTGGCAAGCTGAAGATTTCAACTAAGTCTCTAAACTAGGGGTCAATCAATTACTGGTCTGGCCAATTACCAGATATGGTATTCAGCATTTTTATGTTTTTCAGAATTTTAAATCTTTTTATCTGACTGCCGATAAAATTTAAAAACGTACTCTGATGAAGCCGACACCACTATCTGATTGGTTACATGGCACAACTAATAATCTATCAACACTGAAGGCTACGGGCACAGACAGGCACAGAGAAACACTTCAACAGACTGGAGCAGCTCCAGTAAGCAGCAGAACTCTGAGTCCAAGCTATGCCCAAATCTTGAAGCAGAAGATTTTGTGGATGTTGCAAATAAACAAGTTAATTCATTAATCCAAGACAAACTGAGCAAGAGACAGCAGGAGAGTACGAGGGAGAGAGAGAATTCATTGCTTAGTGCTAAGCCAAAGTAAATAGCAGATCTGAATAGCATGTAAACAACAGGGGGATAAGCAGGAAAGTTTCTTTTATAAGGAGTGAGCTAATATGGCTTGAGCAGAACTAGTGCAAATTTAGATATAAAGTGGGCAATTAGCCATTCTAATAAAGAAAATAGCTAAATTAGCAGGGTTGACATAAAAAAGCAAAATATCCTGCCAGTAACACAGAAATGCTGGCAACCGAAAATGACACAAAACACTTAACGCAGCACTTCAGCATGAATAGCAACTCTCAACTGTTACCCTAAAAGAAAATTTACCCAAGCAGATCTAAAATTACTTCTGTAAAAGTTTACTCAGGTAAAAGTACAAAGCAAATGGGTTCAAATGTACTCTGAGAAAGTGTTACTGAATTACATTTTTAAAAGGGGATAGGGGAGGTAAAAATGTTATATGGTGATAATAATTATATATATGATAACACTATTAAATTACAGAACATCTTTATGGTACCGGGGGTATATGCATTGGTATTTTTCCCAGGTTAAAACTGTACTCAAAGCAACCATAATTTTTCAGTCAGGCACTTTGAAGCTTGTGCATACAGCTGATAGTTACAGAGATACACCCAGTTGGCAGTTTATAAATTACAACTAGCTAAGTCTGCAGTCTAAAACAACAGTCCAGTCTCTGAATCAAATATCTGATCATTTTGGAGGATGCAGCATGTGGCGTTGTTGAGCTGTATTGTATGATACAGAGAGGTGTTTATATTTCTTAGCCTACTTTTATTTGCAAAATAATAGAAACACCTTGGCAGGTGTCTAGAGGATTTATTTAGCAGTAGTTTTGTGTTGGAGTTTGTGTTATTCTTAATTTTGACACCCAGATTTTCAATTTTACTCCAAATGCACATCAGTTCAAAATATCAGTTATTAGTCGCTTCTGAGTGACCAGAGCCTTGTGTCATTGGCTGGGTCCATTGTTTGCAAACTGACTGAGGGATTCCAGGAAGTGATCCATGTTCAGAAATGAAAGGGCACTGATTTCCTTCATTTTTTTATTTTTTTAAAACTGCATGGCATGCAATGAATATTCACTGGTTACACCACCTCTTTAGCAAATGAAAAACACTAAGCTGTCTTACAACAAACCTTTAGCCAGTGGTAATGTAAGAAAATGCATTTTTTTGTTCTACAGAAAAGGAGTAGGACTATGTAATTTACTAACCTAGATGGCACAACAGAGAGATGAAGAATTTAATATCAACATAGGTTTTATTGATGACATAATGTCATAGCCTACTGTTACTGTTCTAGCAAGATACTGTGAATCCTGCATCAGTGGGCAGTGCTCTGTCAGGAAGTTGATAAGTGGAGGACTGTGGGAAATGGAGGCATTGGAAGCCTTACATACATACAGTTTTTAATTTAATTAATCATTTTAATTTAATTCTATGTATCATAAGTCAAACTCACACAAAAAATAGAAACCTGATCTGAAAAAAAAACCCACAACAAAAAAAAAGGTTGTGGTAGTGGCAAGTACTTGAGTATAAAGGCTACATGCAGCTGTGATGCTGCCATATTAGAACTGTTGCTCTGACCTTTCCACTACAGGTTTTGTAGTTGTAGTATAACCTTAGTTTACATTTGTGTAGATCTTTAGTATATCATAAAACAATATGCATTAAAATAAACATGAACAGTATTCTACAAGGATATGGACCTATCGTTACTCCTTATTTCATTATATGTCCAATGGTACTTGGACAGTTGAACATTACATTACAACATCACTGTACATGTGCTCTTGCTAACATTTGATAACATGCTTTTATAAAAGCCTTAACTCTTCTGGTTTGCGCTTCCCCATCAGATGTTGAACTTGGCCGCAGGAATTTCCTCACATTTAGCCACAAGAGCATTAGTGAGTCCAGGCACTGATATTGGACAATAAGGCCTGGCTCACAGTTAGGGTTTCAGTTCATCCCATGTTATATGGTTCTGGAATCAGGTCTCTGCACAGGTCAGTTACACTCTCCCACACTAAACTGGGAAAAACATTTCTTTTATGTACCTGGATTTGTGCATGGTAGGACGACAGCAAAAGGACAAACACACAAAGCTGAGATTACAGCGTTGTCAAAAATACAAGCAAACTTGGAAAAACAGTCCCAAGTGAAGTACACTAAAGTATGGGGTGTACAGCCGTGCCCAAATATGTTGTCTATTAATTGTATTTCTGGTTTTGTACTACTTTGAGAAGTTTACAGAGGAGGTGTTTCGGACATGTTTTTCAGTCACCTGTTTTTCGCATGTTTGGCAGAACAGTTAGACTTCTATTTTTATCCATCCTGCATACACAGGCTGCATAACAATTCGCTCTTGGTATACAAAAACGTGACCCAAATAGCTTTTTTCTCTTACTGCAAGACTATTTAATCTTCAAAGTGACTTTACACATCAGCAGCAAAAGTGATGGCAAATTCGGCTGTCACAAACAAACAACAACAAAAAAAAAAAACAGGTAAACATTTGGACCCACTTCAAATATAATGCTGCAGAGTGAAAAAATTTGTTCGTAGAAATATTACTGTCGAGAGAGAAGTCCTGTGGCTACAAAACAGATGAAGAAAAGCTAGAAACTTCAAGGTGCACCAATCAAAAAGTGAAGTAACATTAACAAAAATATCTAACATTACATTGCTTCTTTAATTATAGACAGGTGACAAACTAAAGAAAAGAAACAACATAATGTTTCTTATTAAGGTGATGGACCACCACAAGCTGCCAGAAAAGCTTCATTGCTCCTAAGCATTGATTTTCCAAGTCTCTGGAACTCTACTGAAGGGATGAACACAATTTTTCCAAAAGATATTCCCTCATTTGGTGTTTTGATTGTGGTGGAGAGCTAGAATCTCCCACTAGTGCTGAGTTGGGTTGAGATCTGGTGACTGCCAAAGTCATAGCATATGATTCACATCAGTTTTTATTTTCATCAAACCATTCAGTGACCCCTCCTACCTTATGGATGGGGGCATTGTCTCTCTGTTTCTCCCCTCATTTTTCAAGTTTTTCCTTTACTTTGTAATCTTTCTGTATATTAACTTAAGCCAACTAAGCTACAACGGACAGTGGTGTAACATCATGTATTATTAGCATCTCACAACAAGACACTGCTTGCATGTAAGCCAAACTTAAGTCAGTAGCCCAGGAGTTTAGACATGCTATCAATGTCAAAACACATACAATATAATTGCTACACAGAGTTAATAGTCAGTTTTCTTTGTAATGAATAGCTACATGACAACTAACTGTAGTCTATTTGTTTTATTTACTGGTTATTAAAACACAAAATGTATCATGTGGAAAAATGGTTTTAGGCTTGGATAAATTATCCTGGCCAGTGGCTCACTGTCTAGCACTTAACATGCACTGTACACAAAAATGTTTGCAATATTTCTTTCCAAATTCATGCTTATGATCATGTACAAACTATTATAAACACTTAAGATTATGACACACGCTATAACCTAAATTAAAAAGATACTCTCTCTGCAGAGCTGCATTCTTAATCATACAACCCAGTTCTTGTAGCCTCAAATCAGTTGGATGAAATTTCATTTGAAAGTCTGTTTGAGTTTAGTCTATTTAGACTAAAACTAGACTAAAACATTCATGGATTTCTTTCACTAAGAATTAGTCCTTTAAACATAAATAAAAGGATGAGGTAGATAACTACTAGTAAATCTAACATGAAGTTTTTAGACTAAGACTAAGTCTAAATCTAAAGTAGGTGACAAAATGACCACTCAGTACTGAGCCTGAACACATCCTGCATAGACAAACATAGAGGGCTGAACCTCCTGCTGCTGCTTGGCTAACGTGCGGCTCACGCAAACAGTGTCAATCAGTCTAATGAACTCTGAGGATAATTCTCAAAACGAATTCTCACAGAACAAAGTGAGGTAAATATTGATGCAATGTCATTAGTTCATGACAATCTGCTGCTTTTTCTAAATAAGCCTTTAAGTTTGTTAATTGCTAATTTAACAATTTTTGTTTGTTAATTTGCTGTGTAAATAATGAATGAAGTATTCTATCAATGCACCGCATCATATTGTGTGATAGTAACAGCCTACCATGGTCATTTCATCTGTTTGCTTGAATATAAGTGAAATGTTTCAAGCTGTAGCACTGACTGTGATCTTAACTAATGTCTGCTGTGATGGCAATCTCACAGAATTATCTAATAAAAACTACAATTACACCATTACATACCAATTAAATCAAATCCAAAAAAGGCAAACATCATTGACCCAGTTGTTTATAGGGCAGCATCATAGTTCACTTTCACTGTTACAATCAACAATGTACAAGTGCATATGAACAGGCTTATATGAACGAACTGAATGGAACTAGTCGTGCTCTGTAAATAATAATCCTTGATCTTGGACAATGACATTGTTGACATTGTTTTGTTTTTTTTAATAAACTACTTGAAATTGATTATTCCAATCGCCAGCACATCTTCATTTAAAAGCTCTCAGGTTGTAATTATCAGGACATCTGACAACTTGGTGATTGCTTCCACAGCCAACTCCTGCTATATCCTTCCTATCAGAGAGAATCATGATGCATAATGGGTTGCAATGTGCTGCAGCTGTGCATTTCTGCTGTATCTCATGCAACTATCTACTGGCATTTACAATATGTTGGTATACATTGGAGACATATGGAGACATGAACAGCTATTGTCACAGCTGCTTGTAGCTCTGCCTTTCCAAGGCACCAGATGTCTTGACTTCAGTGACCCTCAGTGACCATGCCTGGCTTGTTACTGATTACTCCATTTTCTGTTCATCACAACAGGATGGGAATAATTTAAAAATTAAACCTTTACTATTTTCTCAAATCTCCAAAACTTTTGGCAACATTACAAATGCATTCATTTTTTCTAGACAGAATTACATTTCCATCAAAAGAATGAGAAAACATTTTTAATCTAGCCAAAAATATGTCTATACTGATTATATCAATGAAATGTTATCAGACGTATGATTTTTCCATGAAAATATCCAGTCTTGCAGTATAATATCCACTTGTAAAGACTCTGGCATTATCAAACTCTCACATATATATATATATATATATATATATATATATATATATATATATATATATATATATATATATATATATATATATTTACAGTAGCTTTTGATATCAGTTCTTTTAGATAGGACATTGCTCTCAAACCAAAATAATTGCTGAGATCTTGGAATTCAGCAATAACAATGAAAGGTTCATCAGGTTGAGACACACAAGCAGTCAACAGTTCAAACTAACCTCCAGGTTAGCAAGAGTTACTAAAGAGAATCAATAGGAAAACAGTAAATCAGTACAAAAACTGTGTGTTGCCAACATCCATCACAGTTTACAGACCAAATTCCTGCTTCAGCTTTAACCTGCTGTACTTACTGCCATTATGCACACACATTTTCCCCTATGTTATGAGGGATTCTAAACATCAACTCAAGTGTGACAAAATTATGACCAAATAATGGTCCGTTTGTTGACATCCTAGGTGATCATCTCACTGCTTGTGTTTCTTGCCCAATCTGATCTTTTTTTTTTTTTGATGTTCCAAGATCTCTGAAGTTCCCAGGTAAAAATTAAAACCCATCTTTAATAAATGGTGAGTGAGTACCATATCTTCCCATCCCAGCATTCATTTTGAAGGTCACATCTGAAATCAGTTAGATGTGCCAAGATGATTGCCCAGCAGATGAAGTCACATGACCACAATGTTGGACAATCTTTTGTAAGTGCAGATAGAACAACATACAGAGAACAAGGACAACAAACAGTTAGAGGGAGACATTGTTTAAATTATACCTGTTTCAGTTGTATTCTTATGTAATAACACAAAAAATAACCTAATTAAATGTTAATTACCATTAGCATTTTTGTTGGTTGTAACTATTCTAATTGAAACAGTCTTATTTTCTTGTCAAGGATCTATGCATGTACAATGATCATATTAGAATTTTTAGATGGCTAGGGTAACAGTGAAGGAAGACAATGACACTGGAGGATGACACCAAATGTCAGACATAATAAGTCTCAGTGTGACTCTGCAGTATGTGGGCTGTCGTTTTTAGGCCTGTCTCCTGGCAACAGTCTATTATTTAAGTATGTGATTAGACACTTAGATCTGATGTTGCAGTCAAATGGCTTTGTGTTAGCCTACTACATGAACTAATTCTACAAACATTCATATGGCTAGCATGTTACTAACTTGGTTATTATTACACGTCTGTTTTCCTTTTAGTAAAACAAAGTTGCAGGTATTCACATGTGGCACGCCAGTGTGTCTAATACTGAATCGAATGGTGCATAACTGGTTAGGTGGCTTAACATAGGAAGGCTGCATCCCAGGAGCATTCCCTGTACACAGTTATTTGATTTGCTCCCTGGATGCAGCCTACTCCTGCCTAAGTGCTGTACAGAGGCATATGGCCAGGCTTGTGTGGGCTTAATTACAGGCATTATCTCATTCACTATTGTAAGGGACTGTTGTGCCATCTTCCATTTATTTAATTAGGCTTTTCACAGATTGGAAAGCCCCAGTTTGGGCTGAAAATGTAACATATGGGTTGAGAGAACATAGACTTTGGTGGTGTTGTAGTGTATTAAAAATATATTCTGCTTTTTTTCTGATGCAGAGCAATTTGTCAAGCAATTAGCCATACTAATTAAATTTTTGTAGCCCTAATCAAACAAATATGCTAAAACATTCTTTACATTGCCAGTTTACTGTCTGTTCCCATTTAACTTGATGGTTTAAAAGAGCGTCCCACTACTGGATTCCACTCCACTTGATCACCTCATTTGCATTTTATATTGGTAAATCAAATTAAGCACCCGCAGCTTTTAACATGATTGACTGCGGCCAGGGCTGCTCAGATGGGACTTTTTCTGCACAGAAAATTAGACCAATTTTAATGTGCAGAGCAGAGAGCCTGGCTCCCCTCACATTCAGCAAATCGCATTCACTCAGCTAATTAAAATGATTTTTCCCCCTTTTGTCTGTGTTTGCCAAGGAGCTTTGATAGATTTGCCCACCTGCTGTTTTACCATACATCTAGTTTTCCTGCTTTTTCCCCAGTGGAGGCCTCTCCCCCACTGTAGTTCCACTATTCCCTGGCCACTATGCATGATTACTCTTGTACTATACTGTAGCTGTCAACTTAGCAAATAACAAATCAATAAGCCTTGGTTTCCCTATTTAGCCCCTGATAATGCATATTTCTAAATGGTATTGACATATGGCTATGTTTAGATGGTTATTGTGGACATTTGAAAATAAATTGCATATCACCTGATTATGGTGTTGCAAAAGCAGTTATTAGACTTATATTCAATTCAGTTGCACGTAATAGATATTTATTGGTCAAACAAGACTGAACAGCAGAGTCAATCAGTAATCAGGCATTTAATGAGTGTGTGATGCGTTGAACCAAAAGTGACTGACGTATTGACCAATTTCTCAATTTTTACCGCATGTATATTGCAGGCAGCAATGCTGAACTACGATCCCCTCCTATACAGAAAGGACTGTAGTTTCTGATTGAGGAGATTGAGGGATGGGTGGGGTGTTTAACAACATTGCTAATTTACATTATACAACTAAAAAGAGTTTTGGTGAATTTTGAAATGTTTAGACTTTTACACAAACAAATAATGAATAAATAGATTTAGGGCTGACTATCATTATCAGTTCCTTTAAGATACTTCATTTTCTTAAACACTTGTTGGCCCTTTTTTTCCATTTTTTTCAAAATTTGTCAAACTCCTGAATGTATCAGTTTAAATATAAAAGTCTGCCTGACAAAAGGAAAAAAAATATTTGCGATAATCTGACCAAGCATTCAGTACCAATATTTGCTACTCAACCTTAGCCTATAAGTGATGCTACAGACACATTTAAGTTGGTACAAAAGAATGTATCAAAGTTGATACCGATTCTTCATGTTCAGAAATATACTTCAAAGGAAATTTAACCAAACACTTCTAATAACTAGATAAAACATTTATCTATTTGCATTGGTCATGTCAGTGGACCCCACTGTATATTTTTCTCCTCCTTCACATTGAGCTGTTACATCAGCCCCAGGCATATTACAAGGAGCAGGACAGAATTTACCCCCACAACCTTGCCCATTTGCCAGTAATTTGAACAGGATTACAAAGTACACTTCTGATTTCAGATGATTATTAATTAAAATCCAATGTATCTACATTAAAAAGAATTGTATGAGCTATTGTCAGAAGATTTTGAGCAAGAAATAAAAGTTATAGGAGCTGGAATAAAGAGGAAGCAAGAGAAAAAATGTTGTTCCTTAGGGAGTATTCCCACTGGGAATAATAGGTGCAGCACAGTGCCGGCACCAGGCGCTTCCCCAGAACGCGCCAGTCAGCTTAATTGCAGCTTTTAGGATCATTACTGCTCCCATGTGAATGTCAAAATGGACAAGGCTAGTGGGCCTTTGACAAACAGGCAACCACCACCCACCACCCTGCAGTCACAAGGGGCAGGCCCATAACCAAGAGAAAAATACAGGCCTTGTTTGTTGTCCTAACTCCCTCAAACCAAAGGGAAAAACTGCTACAGTATAGAGTTTGGAAAATAAAGCCTTGCTATCACACATTTCTTGTCTTTTGTAAAGTAAGCATGGAAAAATTATATTTCAGTTGCATGAGTGTAATATGAGGCAAACACCAAGGCTGCATATACACACACATATATGAAAAAAATATTTATAGTATGTGTGTGTATACAGAAAGGTGAAGAACTAAAGGAAAAACCAAAATAATGTGTAAAGGGGTTGGGTCACACTGTGCTGCCAGAACAGCTTCGGCACACCTTAGCATTGGTTCTACAAGTCTCTTGAGCTATACTGGAGGGATGAATACTGTTCGTCTATATACACGCACACATATATATATATACAGACGTGTGTGTGTGTGTGTGTGTGTGAATGCATGGTGCAGGTCTTCTCTTACTTTTACACCTCTGACCTTTGCAGGCTCCAGTTGTCATGGCTGCGAATGGCTCATTACAGATCTACTAGTTGAGGAGCCCATTCAGCATTCAAGAGCAGAAGCTTGCATCTAACTCAAGAGTTGGTGGGAAGTGGCTCCCCAAGAACCTTGGCCTCATCCCTACAATCATCTAATGAGGTCTTGCATTGAGCACCATTCCTCATGGTGTGGAATATAATGTAAAGTACTCCTTTTCTAAAAGGCCTGTCAAAAGTCTTTTACTTACCATAATTCTGTCATTGATGCATCACTTCAGTTTCTGTGACCATGTGCAATCTGACAGTTTTTCTGGTTTTCAATACAAGCATGAGATCTACAAATTTATAGTCAACTGTATGTGGGAGCATCATATTATTTGAATCAAATATAGGCACAGTCTATCTTATGTGACATTTTCCTATAAAAGACACACTCATTCATTTGGTTAAAGAACTGAATATTTTATCCAAGCTTCGTGTTTTCTGTTGTTTAGACCCAGAAATTATATTTTTAGTCAAGAATAATTTTTCATCTTTGAGTTCTATATCAGATGCAGTTTGGAGAAACATGTATAAAATGATGCACTGACATTTTTCCAATTTATGGAATAAGTAAGTGTGTATGGGTGTGCTATATGTGCAATTACTATTTAGTGTAGAGGCCTATATTTTATATTCAGTAGTATTTTGAATATAGTATTGAATATAACATTTAATAGATATACTTATATCAAATGTCTATTAATATGTTGGCCACTCAACATGGTCCCAAAGAATTTTACTATCTTCTCTTTTTTGCGTAATTTCATAAAAAAAAGTGCACCAGCCAGCTTTAGGGAAATTAATTAAAAATGAAACTATGTATTATTGGGCCATTTTATAAGATCTAATTCAATTCTATGTAAAGCACCGTGTAAAGGAGTTTTGATGTGTGCTGCAGAAATAAAATAATATAAAATAACAAACAAACCAATTTGCGTATCATTATAACGATGAGGTGAACTCTCACAACTGATATATTTTTCCCTTTCTTTGTTAACCAACCAAGTTGTGGGAAAAACAATACTGCCTGAAAAGACCTGCCTCTGTCACTTCAAATGATGGGGGCAGAATCAATTTCCTGGTGTGATATGCATACCAGGTAAGAGCCTTTTCAATGATTTTCCAGTCAAGCTTATTTTGGTTTCCAATGTTGTTGTGCCAATTTCAGTGGTGACCCTGAGCACGCAAATCCAGCCTATCAAAACAAGGAAGGTCAAAACTCTCAGGTGTTGTGCCTGTCTGAGTGCTTTAAAGCCAAGTGCGTTATCGTTTTCACCCAGAGAGAGGCTGTGATAGTAGCAGGGATGAAGGTTAGCAGACAGCACATCACTTGGAGTGCTTTAAAGCCATACCTGATTTGTTTTGTAGCGCTGCCACTCTGCCTTGTTTTGCACATTCATATATGGAGAGCAGTATGCTGATGCTCCCTCTGCCAAATCGGATGGAAGTCAGATTTAGTTTCCACCAAGAGCAAACTCGAATTTTCTTCCACCACATTCTCCAGCAGAAGCAAGACAAGCAGCTCAAACAGCCTGTTGCTGTCTCAGACTCAGAGGGAAAGCGGCTGTTAGCCACACTAATACTCTGCAACACTGTGTGGGCGGCTGCAGGGGGATAAATAATGTCATCTGATTGTCAAATTGCTACTGATGATGAGAGCAGCACATTCACCTATTCCGTGCTGAATTTTTCGAAGTTATCTCTATCGAAATTGGGTTTGCTAATAGAAGCACAGAATTGGGAATAATTTTTTTTTTTTTGAGATCTGAGATTGATTTAATATATAGAGAAAAAAGTGAGAAAGCCTTTTGAGAAAAAATTTAAAATTTAGAATTCAGTTTATTTCTCTGGGTTCCCTCTGACCTTGTTTCATCCCATTTTTTCATTTGCCTAAGATTCATCTCAGTGCATTTTTATATGAGCTGAATCATTTTACTCAGAAATATTAAAGTCATTCTGACCAACACTAAAGCTGAAGATTAAGCCATTAAGACGAGCAGTTATAACTCTGGCTTTCAGAAGGAAGTGTTAGGCTTAGTCCCTTTTGTACTCAAGTTCACATTCAAATAACTTCATTTACATGACCATATTTGGATACATATTGCCAAACAAGATTGTAGAAGGTATGTCAATATAAATTTTCAAAATGGATTGCTAAGTATTTACATATACTTTACACGGAATTCTCAAAGAAAAAAAAAGCCAATTGCTAAAATTTAAAAACAAAATTAGAAAAATGTTTCGTGTAGAAACTCAGTAGTTTTATGTGATATACTGCAATGTTCTCCTCTTAGGCTGTGGCATGCTTTGATATATTGTACTGCTTCCAATGTAAGTTTTTTATCCAGTCAGTACTGAAGCCTCTTCTTGGGTGTGTGTCAAGCTCTTGATAAATTACTTTGAATTTTGTAAAGAACTTGACTTTGCTGACTTTCTCTAGGTTGTAATCTAGCTGGAAGTGTTGCTCTCTCTCTTGTTGCTCGTAGAGCTAATTAATATCCCATTGTGTCTCATTTATATACAACATTCAATTAAATTAAAAACCGTGCATACTATAACCTAACTGTTAGCCAGCGGCTGTTGTTTAAGCAAATCTTTAACTGATTAAAGCTGATGATTGTCTGTTGGTGCAGCTTCTACCATGTAACACTGCCTGCCCTTAATTATATCTTGATCTGAAGTAGAATCATGATGATGACTTCAGTGGATAGTTTGTGAAATCAGTAGACACAAGATGTGTGGGTGAGAGTGAGTCATATACAAACCCACGCATTTAGTGGATCCCATGCTGTTGCTGTACACAACTGCACAGCTTCATGGAAATGGAAATGCATACTGAGTCAGAGAGCATTAATGCATGGCAGTCCTAGTCCATTGGCTCCCTAAGATAATGATTATGGTGTATCTCTGTTTAATTTTTAATGCACATTATCTGCTCTGGACATCAGCCAGCAGAATTAAAGTAGAATTTTATTTTTCCAAAGCTTTTCAAATCAGTAAGTTATGGCAAATCAATAACTTTCTGTGACAACAAAAAGTATGTGAACCCTTTGGAATTACTGGGTTTTCTGCATTAATTGGTCCTAATATGTCATCTAATTTTCATCTAAGTTACAAGTTGGACAAATACAATGTACTTAGTTAATAACACACCAAATCATGATGTTCCCATCACTGTACTTCATCACTGGTATGATAATTCTAATGTTGGTACACAGTGCTTTTTTTACACCTTGATTGGTCCTGTGCAAACAATTCAATGTCATCAGTCCATGTAATTTTTTTTATACATATCACTTTATTGACAGTGAAGAAATACACAACAAAGAGAGAATAACAAGCAGTGTATAAAATTATGGTAATTTATTTTTTAAGATTTTCAAAAACTTTAATACAGTGGTTCTTCCAGTGTTTTTCTAACCAAAGTATATCCAATTGAGATGCTAAACTGGGATGTACCAATAAACAAACAGACCTCACTTTATTTTTCTCCCCATCAGAATATCATTGAAGTATAAGACTGAATTTATTCAATGCTAATTTATTCTTTTTGTCAACAAAATTTATGAATAGGCCAAGACTAACAATGTGTTAAAAATTTAACACAAAAACTGTTTAATTTTTAAACAAAAGATGTAGTTATTTCCTCAAACAGCTGGACAGTGTTATTTAAGCAGTTATTATTCAAACAGGACTACTTAGTGTTGTGAACTATTTTCATTTAATACACATTTGTTGATTCTCTATATGTATCTTTGTGACCATGGGCTAGATGCAAAACCTTTGTATATTTTGGCAGGTCTGCTTTAAAAAAAACTCAGTCATTGTGATATTTTGTGCATGAGCAAGAGCCTTATATCAGCTCCCACAGTCAGATGTAAAAATGCTCTTGATTACCTCTTTGTGTATCAGTGCCCATGTCTGCTCCACCAGTTTTAAGATCTGTTGTATAGCTAAAAGAAGCAAGGTTTCAATGGCTCTGTCACATGAGTGAAAAAACCCTGATTACATGGTAAGAAGTATGTTTGAGGCGCACAAATTCTCACCCTAATTTCTGTTTTAATAAATACCAGTTTATGTATGTGAAATGTTTTGGTGCATATACATCATTTATGAATTAGACCCCAGGACAGCATATGTAGGAATGAGTCAAAATAAACTACATTGTATGTGTTCATGGTGATGATGAAACGTGTCACCCAGTGCAACAGTGTGGCTCACTGATGTGTTTTAATAGTTTGCGTCCAACGGTGGAGCTCTATGTATATAGAGGAATTGGATATATCAAGTGTTGATCCACACAAAGTAGCTATTAGTAAAATACATTAATTGTTGGTTTTGGTCTTTTGACAGGATTTGTTGACAAGTAGGCAAAATGGAACTATACCTGTTTCTAAACTAATATTCATGTTTAATATAGGGATTATTGACTATTGTTTTTTTTATATTGCTTAATATTGCATATTATTTATATGAGAAAAAATGTGTTCTTAATTTTAGTTTTTAATCATACAATACCAGAACAAAATGGCTGGAACACCACTTTCTAAGCTATTTTAAAGTATTAATTTTTAAAAATGCTCATAGGAATTCATTATTTCGCCCCAAATAAGAATATTTCTGTTCAGAGACAGATAGGGCCTTGTCTTTAGACTTAATCTAGAAAATGTATCTGTATTTTCCTTAGCTGTTTAACATCTCAGACAGTCCTTAGTATAAACACTGGTTCTCAAATAATTCTCCAGTAAGCATGCCCAAATTTGACTTCAATTAAAAGAACATTCCACCAATTTTCTGGATCATCTCTATGTATTTTTCAGAGTGTGACATGCCCAGAGAATCTATTATACCTTCAGTACTTATTGTTCTTGGATGTAGCACATTGCAAATTCAAAAAAGTAGTGTCTGTGAAGCCTAATCAGATGGTTTTTGGGGCAGTGTTGTTCCACAGACAACACTGGATTTGTGTTGCCTTGGTTTCCGAGATGTTATCAGCATCCCTAATACCTGGCAGATGAACAGCTTCTGGTTACTGCTGGTAAATATAACTGAATTGCTGTAAAATTAGCAGCCTAAGCACGTAGACCTCTAGATAAAACTTAAATAAACCCATTAAAAAAAAGAAAGTGAGACATGTTCTGAACGGATGGATTTAGTCTAAAGCAGAAAGTTATGCTTACACAGTATTCATTGGGCAATCTGAATGTTAATACATGTGTAATTTCCCACCTGGCTAGCTCTCTTTGCTGAAAAGATTGTTTCGTGTGAAGTATCTATACACTTTCTGTGTTTATAGAAGTAGAAGGAAACTGAAAAAAAGGCTGTTTTACAACCTCATTGTCCTATTCTCATAGTCTAGGTCAACAGAGGTGTATGTCACACTCCAACCACCACAGTTTTTGTCCTGGAGCACAGAACTACATTTTGGGTTAAACTCCTCACACTTTTTTTTGATGTGATTGAACTTTTTTCATGTGAAAAACATGGACGTTTTCATCCAACTGTTTACCATCAGTTTAACCTGACATTCCTTCTATTTCTTAAGCTAAGCTAAAATGTCCAACTGCACATGTATCCCAATATCTGAATAACATTTTGGGGAAATATGCTAATTTTCTCTCTTCTCAAGAGCAACATAAGATGTATTTGTTAGCAGATATGTGTATTTTGTAAATTCTTAAACATTTCTTATTGTTATGGTAGTGAGTCCCCGAAGAATCTGTTTTTATAGGGGTAGACATAGACACAATAACACTGAGACACAGCTTTCAATCAAAAGTACAGTATTTTTATTTACACATCTTCAAGCCAAAATAGCGCTGTATTATCAGCTACCTTCTGTAAATATATAAAGATTGTTACAAGAGAAGCAAAGGTCAGAGTGGGAGTTTCAACTCCTTGCTAAAGTAGAATGGCTTAAGACATGTGACTTAGCACAATCACATCTCAAGCTCTGGGGCCACCGCTCTCTCAGTGACTGATGTGCAAAATCAGCTGAGTTCCTGGGAGTCTTCCTCCATGTCTTTACATTAAATGACTGTCATCAATGTTTGTTTGCTCTTGATCCTTATATAATATACTTTCCTTTCATGGTTTCCCTATTATTTTGCTCTATGCTCTAGTATTTTGTATAGGCTATATGGAAAGGATTACTGTTAGGCAGTAAGTTTTTGAAAGGATTTAGACAACCTGGCTTAATCACCAGCAATAACTGAATATGAAGTACAGCAACACTTTTGATTTGTGGTTAACCTGCAAAATTTTACAGAAAATAATGTGAGTGGAACAACCATCAAGAGCAGTTGGGGGGACTTTCATGTTACTGTGCCCAGGGGCTAATTGTTTAATGTTCCATCCATGCCTTTTTGCAATTTAACATTTGAGTTGCACCATCATCATGACAGACTTGTCATGATGATGACAGACATAGCCCACTATTAATAAGACTCTAAGAGCAGCCGAGTTTGTTGATCATTTCACCCAAAACTTTCAAACTTTGCAATGTAACTTTTCAGCCTACTGAGTCCACTAATGAGACGGCATATATTTAGTCAAATGTGGCATACTCCCTTCTCTGAAAAAAATATCTAAAACAACATTTGCAAAAAGGAGTTCTGATTAAGCTGTGGGGCTCCAATCGCTCTATTGCTCTGCCTAACCTAAGCTACTGCAGCAGTGATACCAAAGTGAAATGCTGCAGGGAGAGACATGCTGACAACACAGTTTCTCTGGCTAAATTGTAGGGAAAAAAGACCTATGCATTAATGATCAAATGATTTTATTGACAAAGAGAGGTAAATAAAACTGATACAAGCAGTGTAACTTGCATTCAGCTCCTTACAAAGTTTGACTGGATACTGTCTCAGACTTCCTACTACTAACCTGATGGGCTTTTGGGAGTCAGGCACCAGATTTCTGGGAGGGTTAGTTCCCTTGCTCATTTCCCATTCCAATTCAATGTGGTCTCATCCAGAGGCTCGCAATTGTTTACCTCAGTCTGCCCAAGGTACAGTGCTGCTTTTGTTCCATCTCTCCATCAGCTCTGAATACAGTCCCAGAGCTAGACAAACCTGTAGGGTATGTTATCAGGAGTCTTTGTCCTAGTTCTAACTTTCCCTTGCCCGAATCCCCAGTCATACAGAGGAAAGGCACCACCGTTGGCAAAGAGTTTGTCTCTGCATCTCCCTTAGTGACTCAGTGGAGGCTTAACAAACTCAGCTAACATGGCTCTGGTTCAAGATTTTAATATATGTTAATAATAACGTTGAGACATGCATAATTGAGACTGTGTGAAGATGCTGATGTTTTTCCAATGAACCTGATCAAATCCTAAACCTGCCTTTTACGCAATTTGCTTTTTTTATGATATAGGCAGCCATTGCTCTCAATTCAATTCATTATGAATACTATTAAAGCTACTATCGGGTAAAATTACTGGTATAGTATACTGCTATTAGATTGGCACTATATTAGCGCAGATTGATTTGAAAAGTTGCACCACACCACCATGCAGCAATAATGTAACTTTGGCAACAATAGCAGTCATTTAACTCAAGTCTGTGCAACTTTATTTCCACTAGTTACATGACTTGTAAAAAAATGGCTGCCTAGTTGGAAGCACTTATAACCCTGTATCCTCTCTTACTTGATAAAGGTAGCCAATGTCATGATACAGATAACTATGCGAGGTAGAAATTATGGCAATTATGAAAATCTAACCCATAATTTATGATTAATAAATGGTGAAATGATTTCAAACTAGAGATAAAATCTAATTTTCATGTGATTGGGTGTTTGCAAAATTGCCTGTAAACACTGCAGAGATCTAATGTAACATGAATTTTTGCTCTAAACATCTGCCATGTCTTATGTTTGGTAAATTTTCTGACTTATACATGCTCCCAGTGTTAACAGTGAGGACCCTCCCTTTGTCTTTTATTGTTCAACACTTTGAAAGCAAATGTATTGGTTTAATAACAACTGCCACAAGCTGCCATTTGTCAATGCATGAAATTACACGTACCATGTTGGCTATTGTAGCTAAAAATAAATTAATTAATTTAAAAAAAAAGTACATCTCTTGTTTATCAGGAAGTTCTGTTATTTCAAAACACTGATCATGACATGATACTATACCAATGTGTTTCCCGCCCATTGGCTGTATGTATGTAGATTTGATTGGCCAACATATTGTGCTGCCATGATGTTGCTCAGTAATACAATAAGTATTGAGTTGAGATCAACATTTTTTGGACGACTCTTTTTTTCTTTTTTTTCAGTGGAACACACTGAGGCGGCTTCCCTGTTGTGTTATCACAAGGGTTGCATTGAAACAAATAAGACAGCCAGTCTGAACATGACTAGTGAGTCAATGGTCTCAGTTACTTTATGATTGTATACAAAAGAAAAAGCAAATAGAGTATTACTTAGAGGGTAGAGTGACAGAGTGACAGAATGACACTTCACTTCCAGATGAATTCTCTGGAGTTTACTCTATGAGTTTGAGAGAAAGAATAAACAAACTGGTGAGAGATGGTAGTGGTACAGAATGCAAAGCGCAGTCCAGAGCATTTTGTTTTACTGGGTACAAGTCCAGGTGGGGAATATTTGGTATTTACAAATGTTATTCCAATGTTTCTTCAAATATTTGTATGGTTGTGTGAATGATGTCTCTTCTGTCAGGATCAAAGGTAGAAGTAGCATAAAGTTAATCTAGATACTCAAAACAACAAACCAAGCAACTTTCACAAAGGAGACTGCTGTTTTCTACTCATGGTCAGCATTAGTTTATATAATATTAGTTTCTATATAACCATAGACATCATAATTGACCAGTTCACTATTTCCCGAACACTAACTAAGTCATTTTCATGTCTATACCCTAAACCAAGCCTTAACCATTTAACCAAACTTTAAATGACTATACGGGGAGTTGATTAACTTAAACACAATATCAATGACATGGAGGATGTTGTTGATGTTGTTGTTGATGTCGTTGTTGATCTGATGCTGAGAAAAAGGAATTTTTCTTTAATCTACTTTTGAAAATTATTGCTACATCAGATGTTGAGTGAAAGCAAAAGAGACAAGAAAGGCATACATGAAATGGGTTCTATGTGGCTGCACAGGTGCACTGTGCAGTGGGCTGTTGACCTGCTGCGAGCAGCAGGCAGAGGGTGTAAAATGCAGTGAATACTGACACCAAAACGACAGTATGTTGCTGGATTGCATGTGACACTCTGCATACTACATCTCTCTTCATGGTAAGACATGAACATACCAGATAGATAGGTACAGTGCTTGGCATTTTCCTCAGTGTACCTAAAATGCCAGAGGCAATGCACTCATACAAAGATAAAATCCTCTGTCCTTGCTTGATCTCAACTTTTTCTAAGCTTTCCTGTCTGTTTCAGCATGCTCTCAAATCTTGTCTTGCAGATTGATTATACAAAAAATTTTGTCATTTGTGAATTCGCTGATGATAGTACACAATGACTTTTATTCACTGCAAAGCAGTTTTGGATATAGTCTTTGAACCAGCAAAAACAATTAGAGATCATACAGAGATGTTCAACAGCAGTGATTAAATCTGGCAGGAACTCAATGATACTGAGTACTGGCACTGATCATATTTGCCATCAGGAGTTTCTGTGCCTCTTATAACGTACCATCACGTCCAGGTAAACAGTGCAGGCTTTGAGTGAAAACTTAACCAAGCCAAAAAGAAAAAAGACAGTGGCAAAAAAGGTTCAGAAAAAGACCTAAAATTCTGACTCAAAGGAAACTTCATCAACTCAAGAAAGATTTTCATTGAATTCAACTATCATAACTAATTTCAAACACTAGCTGCAGTGCAAATCACACCAAGATTACAGGTGGTACAATTGGTGGTATCACTAAGCCTTCACTGTTGGAAGCAAATCCTCTACACACATTGTGGTTTTCTCATCATAATTATGACAGATATATCAGCTAACTTTTAATTCCAACTAATGACGTGTTTTCATTTGGTTTTGTTGAAGCCTAATTGGAATGTTCATCGGAAAACTACAAAAAAGCAGGCATCCTTTATCCACATATTGTATATTAGATTTCCAGCTATAAAGGTGGCTATAAGGCAAAACTCTCCATGTTTTACTTAAACACTTACAATGTATATCTCTCTGGATCCAGGAAGACCAGTGGAAGTTTGCCAATACAGTACCATCAATAATTGGACATGCTGTTGTAACAAAAATACAGATGATGCCAAAAACAATGAGATTTAGAGGGGATGGAACAGTATCACAGAAGTAGTGAAGCACTATGAGAAAGCCTCAGTCAGTTTTTGCAATTGGAAGTTGGATTCAAACATATTTTCAGTTTGTTGTTTATCCCAGCACTGTGCAGGATCAATGTAGAAACTGTAGTAAATGACCATTGCATCCTCATGTTTGACTAGAATATGCTTTGCTGTCTCTTTGCTTTTCCTCCATTGCTTCCCCAGTGATGCTTATATAACCTCACTGACCCATCGTTCTTTTAATTTCCAGGATGGCAGAAGCCTTGTTAGCAGCATTCAGTTTTCCACCATTCACTAATTTTATGCAACCCTTAAATAGGGTATTCATCTGTCCCAAATAAGATGGAAAAAAATGTAAATTAAAGGGTTAAATGTCTTTAATCTTAGAAAAAAAAATCCTATAATCAGTGCCTTGTCATAGTTTATTGACTGGTTGTTTGGGTCTCTCTGCAGATAAGCGACAGCACAAAAAGTTCACAGGACAGAGGGTAGGAGGATTCTGTGGAATAAATTAAGCAGCAACAAGTGGGGTAACAGTAACACTGTTGAGCCGACAGAATCATCAACTCAGATTCATCTCCATGAAACTTCCCTTTTTCCACATTTCAATGTTCAATCTCAAACTTGTGGTGCAGAGAGTGTGAAGTGTCTAGATTAACCAAACTATAGACATTTACAGGTTAGGATGGGGACTGTAAACCTTCAGATCTTAGAAATCTGTCAGTCATACAAACCAAGAAACTAAAACACTGTTTATAATCTGTTGTTGATACATATTGAAACATTATATAACCAGGGACTTGGTGGGTTTTTTGTAGGGATAAAGAATTTCCTGCTAATGTAGATAATATATACAGGTAATCACACAACAATCAGCTTTGAAGAAACACGCAAGTAAAGTAAGAAAATGGCTGTGGCTCTTTTTTTTTAATAAGTGGTGATGTTTCAAAAGACATTGTGAATAAGTGAGGTATCCCAAATTAGTCTCAAAACATTTTTCTTCTTCTCCACTTCTTCTCCTTCTTCTTCTTTGTCTGTTCTCATTATTATTATTATTATTGTTGTTGTTGTTGCTGTTGTTGTTGTTGTTTTGCTGTTTTGTTGTTTTGTTGCTGTTGTTTTAGTTGTTATTATCATATAGTAATAATAATACTAATAATATATTCATAGATGAGGAATTAAAAAAACATCTGCTTTTTTGTGGGTTAATCTGTTTAAAATAAGAAACTAAGATTTGATGATTTATAACTCTTCTTAAAATCGAGATGTTCTCCCGTGGAGTTTGTTCCGAGGCAGATAGGCAGCCTATAGGTAAACTGAGACAGCATCTGCACCAACGTGACACCCAGTTAACCATGACCATTCCATCCAGCCATTTAATAGAACTGATGTTGGTATCACGTGTGAATACTGGCAAAGAGAAAAGAGAAAAGAGAATTAAACCCTCCATTGTCATATTCTGCAAATTATTGAAAACATGAAACATGAATTGTGTCAGAAAATCCACAGACCAAATTCCAATCTTTTTTTGGTTATTTTTACTTCAGTTAAGAAAGTTACACAAAAGGTGGCAAATTTGTCGACAATAAATAATAAATAATTTGTGTTGCACGGGAACAAACGAAACATTTTCTTCCAGAGCTAACGGTATTTTTTTAACTTATTATTAATTTACACATCTTTGGGAAAGAAAAAAAATATTCTTGGACAGACACTAACTCACACAAATGTCCCACGAAGTTTGTGGCAAAAAAGAGGTATACCTTGTTGCAAATGCTTTAGTACTTGGGACATGTAGGAAATCGTGTAATTAAAATGAAGAAAAGCAGTGCTGTTCCCCTCCAAATGGTCTATTATATGATGAAGTGCGTTTATGAATAAAAAAAATCCCCAGTCATTGTTTTCTATTCAAAGTAGCGCACAGAATTTTAGATGTAGTTGAAGTATAGATCTCTCTCCTACTCAGAGGTCCCGGTTATTGATGGAGTCATGTTCATGTCTTCTCGTTTTGGCAACTGTAACCAGGCGTGTGAACGGGCAGAACCGGCCATGATGATGCATGGATGGACATGGACATTCTAATCTCCATCCAAGACATTAGGTTGGTGGCTATGATAAAATCCCATGATTGTCTTCACAGTGTCAAAATACAACCAGGGGGTTGTTTGGTGCAGTCAGGAGGGATGGGATGAACAGGGGCTATGTGTTCAGTTCAGTCCGTCCATGCGGCTTCTGCTCAGGCCTCGATGGGACTGGACACCATGCTGTTCGGCGTGTCTGGAAGCTGAGACGACATGGACGCTACCTCACTGCCTGTCGAGTTCGAACCTGGTCCTCCCTCCGAGAAACTGACCTGCGGGACACATCACGCAGCGGTCAGAAACATCTGGATACGCCACACTGAAGTATGTGCCAGAGTGAGGACTGAAATTGGACATGTATTTCTCATCAGGTAGGACGGAGGCAGAGGAACAAGCTGGCACATATTAGTGCTACATGAATACATGCGTGTTTTAGTTTCAGTTACCAACTCTTATTTCTTTACATTATTGTCCATTAGTTCCATATCGCACTAGCCATATTTGCCGATGAAAATTAAACCTATTTATAAACTTATATATTCTCAGGTTTAATAATCTATCAGAGTGAAAATAAAGCCTATTGTTATCCGTCAGAGTTCTTTTGGCAGTAATTAACGGTATTAATTTTAGATTAATTCTAGACTGAATTGTCCTTCATTGAAAAAGAACAGCAATCAGTAATTAGTAATTTACAACAAAATAGCAGATTTTGCGTCCTCTCTGAGGGATTTTTGTCTCCTATCGAAGATTAAAGTCTCTGCGTGATAATCGTAAATCAAAAAAGATGGTGGTCGCCTGCGAGGTAAAAAACACATTCAAAGTCCTAAACATTCTTATGTCTACAAGTGATGTATAATAAATGAGATTTAAAAAATACGAATAAAAATATGTCCCGAGCACGAGGGCAGCTGAGCTCTAAGGAAAAGGTTCTGCTGATGAATTAATTGTAGCCTTTTTTTAAATTTATCCATAGCTCAGATTTCAACTCTGGTCCTAACTAATTTGAATACTTCCTCATTTTTACTCAGTCCATAACTGTAACTATTTTACTTGTCAAGACAAAGCTCCGCTTCACCGCAACCAAAGAACGGATGAATTACGAGTCCCAGCTTCTGCCACAAATGTTAATTATTCACTTATACTGTGAAGGAACATGTGACGTTGTTCCGTGTCAACCTTCAGCATCCACGCTTCTATGCTAGAGCTCATTTTTGGTAACCTTAAGTGATCGTGTTGTGCTGTCTATGATATCTTACTCCAAAAGAAACAAATCAATTAGAATAAAATAAATGTATCTCCAAAGGCTTAAGGGGCGTCACTGGTTCTATGTCTGTGTTTGCGCACGGAGACCTCTGGCCAGTTATAACCAGGCCTTCATCTATCTATGAACATGAATATAACAGGAGGGATTACATATACCAGTGGTCTAGAGGACTGAATCCTGGTTATGAGGCCGCTCAGACCTATAACCTAGACTAGTTGGAACGGGCTCGTTAAAAAAAGAAGTTCGTATTAATGAACTGTTTATTCTCGCTTGAAGGAAAAAATAAAGGAAATTTTATTTCATGAAAAGGATGTGATGCGAATCACAGTGTCCAGGGAAAGACTGAGTTTGAATGACAAAGATCCATTTGTGTGAAAAAAGCTGATGCTGCGGAGGACTGGATGAGTTAATTTTGGAAATATCGGTTTCAATACAGAATATTAGCGTCCCATGTCCATCAAAACCCTGCATAGGCTGGAAGAGTGCACATATATAGCAGATATTTGTAGATCGCTATTTAAAATACCTTTTCCATACGGATAAATGTGATTTTTCAGCATGGACGAACCACTACACGTCAAATTTAAAGAATAGAAATTAAAAATCGAATGTTGCAATTAGATAAATACATTGAAAGCATGAGTGTCTTCAGGCCTTGACTTAGTGAACAAAAAAGACGTACCAGTTGTTGGAAGGCCGGCTGATCGATGTCACTCTGCAAGGCAAAGTCACTGAGGACCTTCCAGGGCGGCTGGTAGCTCTGCACCTCCACCGGGTTGGCCTGGATGCCCCCGTCATGCCGCTCTGGACTGGCCGCCACCATCGGGGTGCCCGTCATTCCCTGGATGTTCTGCAAGAGGAGCGCCGTGGTCAGCACCAGTGTACACGCATTTCACTGTGGCTGATCACAGATGTTGGGCTGTGTGTGTTTGTGTGGGTGGTGGTGGTGGGGTGGGAGTGCATTTGAAATGGAAACACCGGTAATCAGCAGAACATTCAGTAAATAAAAACTGGGAAATATTAATATATTCCCATGTGTGGTGAAAACCCGCTTTTTATTTTTGCACTTGTGCAGGTGAACTCGCGAAACCCCTAGACCTTAAAACAGCTTGGACCTTTATCATCCATCAGGTCGGGCAAACACCTAACGACTTTAACCTTGCGACCTGCATATCGCTGCTTAAGTTGAGACAGAGACGTGTAGGATTTGGGGCTTTATGAATAAAATCGACTTCACTACTACTTTGCAGTTTATTTTGGTATTGGTTTTAAGGAGAGAGACTATCTGAAAAAGTACTGAGGTTAAACTTCTTACGTGACAACGTAAGAGCAGACAGAGATGCAGCATTTCGGACGTGTCTTTAAATAATGTGATACACAGGTTTTGCCCCAATTGGGTCTACCCCTTGCGTGTTTCAGTAGAATTTGAATAGGAACGGTTTGAAGGGAATTAGGCCTGGTCCTCTTACCGTCTTGTCATTGGGCTGCTGCTGCTGCAGTTGTTTCATCAGCAGGCTTCTCTTCTTGTCCTTGCACCGCTTGTTCTGGAACCAGACTCGGATCACTCGCGGGCTGAGACCGGTCATCTCCACCAGCTGTTCCTTCATTAGGGCATCGGGCCTCGGGTTGGCGTTGTAGCAAGTCCGCAGCGTGTGCAGCTGCTTCTCGTTTAACACCGTCCGGACCCGGGTGGTCTTCTCCGGCTGTTTGTGGACGTGAGGCCGCAGCGCAGGCTGCCGGGCCGAGATTGGTTCTGCTGTTGAGAAAGGACGGGAAAACGACTCAGGGTAAGTAAAATAATGAGAGTAATGAGTAAAGTAGTAATTCTCTCGACTGATAAGGCAGCTCTATGAGTTTCATCAAAGTCTTTTCCAGTTGCAGCCATACGCGTTTCTACAACACATGATGCACAATTCTGTGCATTTTGGCTGTTATAGTTAACAATATAGAAATCTTTCTACCTTAGTAATACTTGACAAACGCAGCGCTGCAGACGTTATAGGATATTGGAGATCAGACCCAGACGTGTTAAATAATAGCAACAAAAATTTAAAGTCTGTATTTGTTTATTCTGCTTAAAATAGTGATAAACAACATCTAAAAGGGACCATATTTCAAGGTTTCAGCAGCTTCGGTCTTCAGTGCACATTTAGTTTAAATGTAGAAAAAGACCGACTCTGATTGACTCATCTGATCCAAGGTCAAAACCTACACTGAAAACTATCAGGACGAGGTGGCAGTAAAGCAGACAATTCTTTACTAGAGAAAACCGCCAGCCATTCCAGGCACGCAGAGCACCCCACAACATTTCTTGTGTCCCGGACCCACAGCCAAGCGTCGCACTCTCCCGCCAGGCGTGATAACCTGGTGTATTTCTGAGAGCAGCGCCCACTGTATCTAATCTTCCGAGCCTGGTCTGACTGGACGGTGGTATGCAGAAAAAACAGGCTGAAACGCAGAGGACAAAACCTCGCTATCTACAGCGGCAGAAACCAGAACATGCCCAACAGAAACCCCCAACGAATCGAATATAAAACAGAACAGTCCTGCTTTTCAGTTATGGCACCTGAGACTTTTCCCGAGACTACATTAAATTTGCAGTAAAATATAAATCAGACCTGGCTAGTAAATCAATTTGACATTACACTCCGAGAGACTATAACGCCTGCGCCCGGATTAAATTCAATGGAAAAGTGAAAAACAAAAGTGCAGTTAATTTAAACATTAAACATTACAGTCTGGTGTCTTATGGAGGGTCAACTCGAATAATCCGTTTATTTTAAGGCGCACCAGACCAAAACCCAACAATGGAAAAGGCTTCACAACTTCCGAGAAAGAAAAAAGTCAAAGTCGGATAGTCTGCAGTATCTATCCTCTTGGCCAGTCGCCCACTCCACGGGACTTTACCTGCCATCTGCAGCGGTCTGGCGGGATGAAGCGGACTGAGCGGGTCTCCGGGACCGAGGCTGGCCCGTTCAACCACATCGTGGTCTGCCCGGCAGAAAAGCCCGTCCTCCCGCAGAGCGAACTCATCACCCGGGATGAGCTGCCGGCTGCAGGCCACGCAGCGGAAACACTCAATGTGGTAGACCTTGGAGCGGGCCCTCATCACGAAGTCGTTCTTACTGAAGCCGATGTTGCATTTAGCGCATTTAATCCCGTATAACCTGCGGGGCAAACACACACACACACACACACACACACACACACACACACACACAGAAACACACACACACAAGGCCTGATCAGTTCCGGTGCAAACAGGCAGTCATTAAAACAAATACATTTATATAAGGTATGACAAATAATACGATCGATATTTGGGATCTATAATACTACTAACAATAATAACAATGATTATAATTATGTGCCGAAAATGTTTGCTTTTTAAATTCATTTAAAAATCTCAACATTATGTATAATAATTTTAAAAAGCAAGTTAAAATAATATTTTATTATTATTATTGTCATTATTATTAATAATAATAACAATAATAAAGGTGAATATAATAATGGTGATAATAGTAATAATAATAATAATAATACATTAGCATTAACAGCACATTACGTTTACGAAATATCTTGGGTTAATTAAATTCTACTGAAATTTTGTTTTTCTTGACGATACTCTTATCTACAATGTTCAGTACAATTAAAATGTTGTCATTGGACAACGTAAAGGTTGCTCGAGTTATAATCTAATAATTGTCCACATGTTGTAATAACACAAAATCAGTGAATAATTCACAGGCCGCATTATAAAAATAGCTCAAGTCAGGATGTTGCTTTTTTTGTGACTTTCCACGGGTCCATGTGTTATAAAGTGGGGCTAACAGACTACTGCAGACTGATCGGAATCATACATAAGTCAGTTATGTAGCATCTGTTGTAAACATAGGGCAATTGAATAAGGTTACACTGTCTAAAACAAGTTTCAGAGCAGTAAGGATGACTATGGTGGTGTTTTTCAAAATCATGTTAACCCACTTAAAACAGGTCTCCGTGCGATAGAAATCGGGCCGATTATTCTCATTTTCATATTTTATTATATATAGAAAAATTACAACAATTATCATTCCAATCTTCATGAAGATCCCGCTCCTGTCGTGTATCTGAGGGGGTCGTCCCTTCCAGTCCCGGCCGTCCTACCTGATGTAGTCCCGTTTACAGTAAGTCTTTCCGTCCCTGACGAAGCACGTGCACGACTCGTCCAGGTACTGGCTGCACTCGGCACATTTGAGACAAGCTGCGTGCCACTCCAGGTCCGGAGAGACCCGCAGGATGTACTGGTCGTGGATCTGGTTCCCGCAGCCCACGCACAGAGACACCAGCCGCTTCTCTGGAAGACCAGAATAAGCGTGGACACATCACACACTGTCGAGAACTGTACACTGACTAAAGTAGAATAAATAATCTATCAAATCTATCAAATTATTATTATTATTATTATTATTATTATTATTATTATTATTGTTGTTGTTGTTGTTGTTGTTGTTGTTATTATTATTATTATTATTATTATTATTATTAATGAAATTATTATTATTATAATAATTGAGACCAATTGCTCTTTTTAATTACCCGAATAAAAATCTACAGGTAAGATATGCTAGACCTTGTCTAAGATTCAGTATTTTATGATACAAGTGACTTTCAATAGGCCAAGAAAATATGTTCTGTCTGGAGGCATCAAAACGCAACTAAGACAGCTCTCAAGTTGTGATGAATTTCGCTCCACAATCGCCTCCCAACACCCACAAGTGTCTTACTTTTCGGCGGATCCCCCATGTCTCCCATGTCCACAAAGTAAGGCGATGTTAGGTCCACTGTCACAGCGGGCTGTGGCGCCTGGAAGCCTGGATGTGTCCCTTGCTGCCGGGCTGCCGGGCCAGGGGCTGTGCTGTCCGGCTTGGAGAGGGAGTGTGTGTATGTGTTTTTTGCCGGTGTGTGTGGGGCTCTGATCCTGACAAGCGGCGGGGCTGACGTAGGACATCAGGACGTCATCTGCATGAGCAGCTGATTGGCTCTGGAGACCCTGACCAGCACTAACAACACACACAGACGCACAGACAAACACACACACTGGCACACTCTAGCTTTGCTGTGCTCTTTTCCCTTGTGTTATTTATTTCTTATTATTTAGTGTGGAATATTCTGTGCATAGTCCATAAAGGAAAACGCCAGCATTCATTTTTTTACTTTTATTTTGAACTGGACATACGGCCAAAGATTAAAAATTCGAGGACACGTTCTTGAACGTGGTCATACAGGAGACAGATTTATATTCGACTCGATAAACAACCCGCAGTTAAACCCGTTAGACATACATAAAAATGCTGCACCACGCTGTACCGAACACATTTCCAGCCCTACCATAGTCTATGTCTATGGACTAGTGTCCATATAGTTAAAGGATGGCTTGTGCTGCTGTCAGATGAAACTTTGTATCCTTACTATGTTAACTTTTACAACACTCCAAAGCGGATACTTTGAAAGACAAATCTGAATTTTACCCAACGAAAACTCTTACTGGACATGCGTGTTTTTCAGCAGAGAGCAGCTGATGGTGTGAGTCCTAAATCAGAGCGGAGACGGGCCGTGAGGGACCGTGGCCAGGACCCTCGGAAGCAGCTGTTACACACAGTAACACGCCCTCTTGTGTTAGTAACCTACTATCGTTGTAAACACGCAGCAGAGGAGGACAGAGGACAGAGGACACATCCAGCAGTCTTTTCCAGTAGATTCTTAAAGGAAGAAGTTTTTCGCCGCATAAAAAAGGCCAATTGAAACTTTATCTTTCCTGATGAGAAAACCTTAGGCCATTGTGGTTTATGAGCCAGTGTTGTTTTTCGTTAGGCTGTGTGGGATAAAACACAGTCATGAATAAATTAGACACTCAAAGGGGATGAGTATGAAATAATACACAAAACTTCCAGAATATTTACATGGTGTAGCTGTAAAAGATGAAGTCTAGTATTCTTCAGTATTTGAGTGATAAGATAGATGTGACTGTGACTGTGACATTATGATTGTACTCTTTTGCCAAATGTCGGAATTAATCAAACTAAGCATTTTTAGAGTGAAAGTCAAGAACTATCCTTATTGTTGTAACTCTGATTATGAAGCACTGCTGTTTTCAAGTTTCCCTTTTGGTTCATAGGGTCTTGCCCTTAATATACAATTCACTCTTAAAAGGAACCACTGTGATTGGTCATTGGAGAATTTTGAGAAACAATTCTCTGGAGCCTCACTGGGTGATGCATCAGGGCCTTGTGATGTATCACAGAAGAACATAAATAGAAAGCCTTTGCAGACCCTGGAGTGAAGGACCACATTAAGGTTACAGGACTACAAGCTCAGACACTGTGACAGGACCAATACTTAAAGTAAACCTAAAGGAAAGACATGATCTAAAGTGTCTAAGGTCAGGGTGGTGGATCAGTATGTAACACATCTGAATTTCAAGTGGGAGCCTGGAGTTTGTGTCCTGTCACAGTCCAACTCAATGCTGTCTTTTTTAAACCTGTAACCGTGTTCTTTCCTCACCATTTCATATAACATATTATTATATAATCCATTTTTCCCAAAATATTGTAGAAAAAAAATCAACTTCTTACCAACACTTAATGTCAGATTCTTTTAACCATGACAACATTTCCCTGAGTTTAAATAGGTAGTTTTACTACCTAGATATAACCAAATTAGTTTTATGTATGAGTTGTTTAATAGTGGTCATATGAGTGTTAATCAGAAGTAACTGACACACCACCTATTTATTCAATAGGATTTGTTTGTACAGTGATATGACAGCTGGGATTTTGATTATCATAATGTCCAGATATAGCTTAAGCTAAGTTAACAGATATAAACTTTTTATTAGTGCTGAATGGGATAAACAGTAAATGCATATCTACATGGTCATTAAATCCACAATGGTAAATTAACAGAGAGGTCTTGTGTTTAAACATCTTTACACAAATAGTATTTCTCTGGAAAATAGAATTATTTCTGCTTAATTTCCAGTATAGTCCCCCCTATCCAATGCCTGAATATTGCTTTTTGCAATGTTAAGTCCCACAGGCTGTTCTCTTTTTTTCCTGGTCAATAGCCTGCATGGAGAGCAGATTATTACTCTGATCTTGAAATATATATGATTTCACATTTGAAAACATATATGTAACCTTTTTATGGATGGAGCAGAACTGAATAGAAGTCACAATAGGATACAGTAGGATACAGTAGGACACAGGTTTTTCCTTTATTGTATTGTCATTGTATTATTTATATATAATAGTTGTCTTTTACTTCATTATGAGTAGTGGTGGTATTTTATTTCTTACAAAGAAGCTTTTATCCTGTCTTCTACATATATGCCCAAAAGTATGACACCCCGTGTCCACACACTGTCATTTTTATTCTTCAGTTTGTTTTATTCATTCATATCTTATTTTGTTATCTAATGTATTTTATTAAATTTTTTAAAATATTTGTTTTCACTTGTTTTTGTTTTAACTTGTCTTGTGTCATTTTTGTATGTTGGGTAAAACCGTGGTGGCAAAAATTGCTATACAAGTGAACTTGCCTTGTCTTGCGTTGCCTTGCTTTACAGTATAGAATGATATTTTTGGAAAATATTGTGCTTCCAACTTTTGTGGCAACATTTTCTGTTTGGTCTTCTCCTCTTTCAACATGACTATGTCCCTCGTTGCACAAAGCCAGGTTCATAAAAGGTTTTCTCTGAAATTGAAAGGCATAACTGGCCTTCACAGAGCCCTGATCTCAACACCTGAAATGCAGACTGCAGGCCAGACCCCCTCACCCAAAGTTAGACCTCACTAATGCTCTTGAGGCTGAACAGGAACAAATCCCTGCAGCCAGGTTCCAACATCCTTTGAAAAGCCAGAAGGCAGAAGAGTGGAGGCTGTTAGATTAGCACACTAATGCCCATGGTAGAAAAAATTAATATATATATTAATTTATATTATATATATTATATAATATATATTTAGTAGTACCAAAAGGGGAGAAATGTTGGAATGCCCATATACTTTAGGTCTTCTAGTATATATAGCAGACCGTCTAAATAATGTTCTGAATAATGCTTTCCAAACCAAGTTTATTATGGTTTTTATCATTATCCCACACATATTCCATGTCAGGTCATTTCGTGCTATGAGACAAATAATATTGTACCTATTTACATTCCTGTATCTCTTCCTCTATACTATAGCTCACTCTTCCTGTATCTATCTCTTTGTGTGTGTGTTTGTGTTTGTGTGTGTGTGTGTGTGTGTGTGTGTGTGTGTGTGTGTGTGTGTGTGTGCGTGTGTGTGTTCAGTCCAGCAGTCCATTGACTTCTTTTGGAAAGCCTGTTCTGATTACAGTTTGGCATGTAGTGAAAGACTGTGCTTATGAAAGTAGAGCTTGAGTGTTGAAGAGGAAAATCACAGGTGATGCAGCTGAAAGCTACCACAATGACAAGCCTTGTAATTTGTCACCCAGTGAAACCTCTTTTTCCTCATCAACAACACTGCTGTCACAAGTTTAAACACTGAAAGAAGAAACCATGACTGAAACTTAGCTTTCTGACAGCATTTCAAAGAATATTATCATCTTTGTGAAATTTTTATTTTAAAAAACGGGTATCTACAGTGGTGTGTGTTATTTGGGGTTTTATTGATAATAATTTTTGATAGGCCAATCAGCCAGTAATACTTGTTTACATATACAGTATAATCAGCTTTTTATGCAGGTTAAAGGCAGTTATGAGTGCATTACAATATAAAAGAAATCTGAGACAATACTAAAATTGGTGTTAAAAGAAAAATAAATTAAGATTAAAAAAAAAATAAAAATGATCAGAATAAAAAGAAATCCACAAATATTAGGACACAATATTAAAGCACATGTGAGTGAAAACAAAGTTGAAAATAGATTTTTCAGTTTTTTGTTTTGGCTTATGGTGATTATAATTCTGCAAGAAGTATCCTATTAGGCAAGATGCATAACAAATCATGTGTGGTTGAAGAGAGAAGTGTTTGGCAGTTCCAGCTCTGATCACCTACTATTGCAACACAATAATTTTATACAGCATGAAAAATAAAATCTGTGTCTCTGTTGCTCTGCAATTTATGAATGCATGGTGATAGATGGTGATGATAGATGGTCCAATGATGATCCAATCAGTGCACTTTCTACAAAACAGAGCAGTGATAAAAGAGTAGAAGCTATTTGAAAGAAAATCAACTGCTACTGTAAATCTAAACATTACATGAACGACGCAATAAGAACTTTTTCCAAGCTGCACACTTCAGTTCATGTCACATGTATCATATCAATCCCAAAGTTGATATAAGATGATTCTTCAAAACCCATTATTCAATAATAATGTTTTTAATATCAATTATGAACAATTGGAAACTTCTTTCTATACTATCTATGCACTACAACGTGTATATCATGTTAATGAAGAGGACAGGGGACACAGTGCCACAGTATTGCCAACTGATGTGGTTTTGATAATTTTTGGCTACAGCTTGAACAAAGTAAACCTGAATTTATGGCCTGTGATAGGACACAATGTATAGTCTCCTCCATCAGGGTCAGACATGCTACACAACCATCCATCATGCTGATCTTCACACTACTCATTTTTTAATTAGCACATAAATGGTCCAGTGAAGAATGATGCAGTATGAACACAGTTCCCATGGATAGTGGGCTGTCCATTTATGCTGTTCACAGGAAAACTCTCCCATGTCTGGATGTTGTTGGTAATTCAAGATAGACATGAGAGACTCATGTGCTCTTGTCTTGTTGCATTGTTATTAAAAGATTGTTTCCTGGCCAAAAGGTGATATACCAAAATCCATTCACACATCCTTGAGAAGAAGGTGACTCCTGTCTGAGAACTGCCTGCTGGTAATACTGCTTCTTTTCATCTCTTCTGTGGAGCAGTTTATACTCCAGCAGAGAAGGTTATTTAAAACTGGATGGTGGAAACCAACTTATATGGTAGCTTCCTCAATTTTGCCCTTTCTTGGTCAGCATTGTCGAACCAAGGCTGGATTAGAAACCATTTCCCTGGACCCGAGGTTGCAAAACTACCTGGGGCCTAACGGACCTCACAATGCTCAGGCTTCCTGTTTTGCAGTTGAGGTAATATGATTAACTGTAACTCTGTTTTGGAATATGCACTATTAAATCACTACCTGACATCAAATGGACCCAATTTATTAACGGTAGCCCTATCTCACAACTGTCATTATTTCAGTTATTGTTGTGCTAACATGCGGTTTGTTCTTAAATATTTTTGTGTTTAATCTCATTATTGCACAGTTTGGACAGTTTTCCCAATTTTGACAGGACAATACAACTGTACTCCTAAATGTAGTTGGAAGTGATGTATGGAGATTTTCATATGTAACTCAGATGTCACAATATATCTTAGAAAAAAAAGGTTATTTTAGTGCTGCACTGAAATAAAAAGCATCCAATGATTGTTTGAAAGAAAGAGCAAACACATGCAAATTGGTTGCAAGAATATAAAGTATAAATGGTTTGTCATAAATGGACAAAAACACACACAAAAACACTATTAGAAGAGATGTAGTCCCACTGTCCCCACTGTTCTTCATCCTTGAAAAATATGTGAATAAATCAGAACATTGATCTTTTTCTCTGGAGGAAAATGTGAATGTTACTTTTTTTCAACTTCAGTCAAATATCCTTGACCATATTTTGTACATGCAGACTTTGACCCTTTCATAGAAGACACATAAGCACTGCTTCCCTTTCTCATGTTAATTTGGATTTCCTTAGCACCCTGAATATGAACCTACAATTCTACTGTTCTGTCATATGTTTAGAATTTAAAAGAAGTAACTAGCTGGCCTTGACCTGAGTGACCTTTTCCTTTTTGCTCCTCCCTCCCAGTCCCACTTGGCTTCTCTCAGAAACTCTGAATTATGTCTGTCAAGTCCTTCACTGTCATTTCAGGCCTGACTGGGGCATTTCAGCGGACAGTCACACATTGCGGCTGCTGTCTTCCCTGTCCAGTGGAAGGGAAGGGGAGCTGCCTCCCCTGGGTTCCCCCTTGTGACCCAAAGACCATATGGCCTGGCCTGGCCCCTCTAGATGGGTGAGCTGGTCCAGGGACCACCTGAGGCAGCAGGAACTCTCATAATCACTGGAGACAAGGGCCACTTGACACCAGGCTGACAGATGGTGTTCCAGTACTGCTGCCCTGAACTGCTGTTGCTGGTGCTGCTGTATGTGTGTGTATGGGTGTGTTCAGATTGAGAGTCACAATAAGGGTGATGATGTGTCAGGGGTAGTTAAACATGATGGTGGCAGCCCATCTTCCTTTGTCTCTAGGGCAGCCGTAGCCCTGGGCTATGACTGCAGGCAAATTTCATCACATGTAAGGAGCAGAGCCTCAAGAACAGATAAGCTGTGTCCCAGCTAATTATACTGTAATATCTTCTTTCACAAACTCAGAATTTTCTGTTCTTTTTTTCTGTTTCAAGTTACGTTATTATTCAGATCAAAATGTTTAAGCAAACTCATACAGGTAAAATGTTTTGTCATGGATTCAGTGAAACAAAACACTTAAGCACTCTTAATCCTGCTGCCAGGACTTATTACTGAACTTATAATTCACTTATAACTGTATTACTGAATTACAACTGAAGAGTTACTTTGCAGGGATTCAGACTAAAAAAAAGAAGCACACAGGGCTGCATTGATGTGGGAGGACCAGTACAACAAAGAAATACTATCCAGTATGTCCAGTTTGAATAACAGTTTAATTCACTGGAAGGCTAATCAGGTGGGAAAACACTGCACAGTGGTTTGTAATACACACAGACAGCATTTTATAAATAGTGTCTAATTTTTCATCCAAACAGTTTTGAGGTAAGTAGCAAAAACACCAGCTTTCATGTTCTAAAGTAATCTATCAGGAATGTACACTTGCATGTATTTGACTAGCTACTGCAGAACTTTTCTGGATGGCATTGCACTGTTCTCTAGCAGAACTTTTACATTGTAGTTTTTGCCTATTATTCAACCGAACAAAACCATGCAGGTTAACTGGAGATTTCAAATTACCTCTAGTTTTAAAAGTGTTAATCTAACCCTGCAATATTTGTCCAGGTATATTTCCTGACTATGAGCATAAACATCCAGGGTTAGGCTCCAGTTCCACATCATCATGAAGACAACACAAAAAGTATTAATAAATGTAATATACAGTGAAAAAAAAAAAATTAGAAAATTTCAGTGCACATACACTCAGCAAGAGTAAAACAGATCTCCAGAGGCTGGGTCACATTTGAGGATCTGAGTCCCCATTTCTGTGAAACTGTTACATAAAAAGATGAATTATAAAACCTAATAATAATAATAATAATAACAACAACAACAACAATAATAATGATAATAATGATAATAATAATACCAACACGTCCAAGCATGTCAGTGTTGTTCTTAGTTAGGAATTGTCTAAAAAAAATAAAACTTATATCTGATTCTGCAACCTCCCCTCTGAAGCTTACATTTTACTGAATGCAGCTTTTTTCTGTCTCTTTTTTAATGCTAAATAGAAACTCTATTCTTTGTTAATTTGATTCTAAAAAGTATTCATCCAATTGCAAATCTCAGCAAAATAGCCAATGTGAGCACTCAAAGAACTCAGGTCATCCGGTGAAGTTGATATCTGCGTAACAGTGGTGAATGGCATAATTAGGATTGATAATTTTGCAGAAAGTACACTCTGAATGTATCCTTGAAGAATTCTGTGATAAATAGCCTATCAAGCCTCTGTGATATAAATTTTCCAAAAATGCTACCTTTTGTGCCAAAATATTTGCTAAATGTTGTCTCTGAGAAGCACGAGAAGAGCTTGTCGTAACTCCACAAAACTGCTTATGGGGCTGGTTGTTGTGGATCATTAGATGTGCAGAGCTGAACCTGTCTCCAAAAAATTCCATTCATATACAATGAAATTGCAACAGCAAATACATTATGTAGGTAATGTAATTACTGGCTGGATTAGGTCCACAGGTAACACATTTTTGAATGAATGAAGCGCTACATTTATTAATGGTTGTGAAGCCATGAGGAGGTGGTTGGGGTGGATAGTGGGCATACAGAGCGTACAACTGTCACACCAAGAACACGGTTTGCATCTACAGTTCTGTCTGTGGCTAGGTTTAGCTAATGAGAGCTTTGGTTAAGGTTTGGATGAAATGTAAATAAGCATATTGTGTGTGAAGTCAGTGATCTTTTTTTCCCTTCAGGAAGATCAGATATTTTCATGGAAAAAACAGGTCCTCTGTGAAGATTTTGCTGATAAGTTTAGTGTCAACATATTTATGACTTTCCAAATACATCAATTAACAACAAAGCCTCATTGCATTTAGAGAAAATGCAATCCAGTCACAGCTACATTTCTTACAAGATGCATTTGCTTTTTGCAGTTTTGTTGCTTATGGATGTAATTTTTAGGTGACAGGATTGGCAAAGCACTGACAACTAAAATTCCATCTTTTGCAGACAGAGGCTTTAGATCAGAAAGTACTTTATTGATCATTTTGGACAGCAATGACAAATGACTTATTTTGTTCTTTACTATGGAAGACTTCTTGAGTATGAACAAAACTAACCGTGCTCTACAGCAAGGAGGCTGTTTATCAAAATGCTTTGATCAAGTGTGTCAGATACTGCTCTTATATCTGAAAGTAAGAGTAAAGCAACTTTATCTATTTCAACAGTTTTTCTCAAGTCATTTACCACCATTACGATATCCGGACGTCATTACCCAATATCAGGTCTCTTCTCACTGCTTCCATATCACACTTCGCTGTAGAAAATACTTGGTGACAAATATTTCTTTGCTGAGATGGGGCTGAGAAAACAATATATAATAAAGATAATTCTTCCATGTGTCAGAAAGCAAGCTATTGTTAAAATCTTGGTGAACACTTGACTTCACTGCTATGGCAATCACACTGAAGCAAACATTATGGCTGATTGAGTGAACAAGGGAGCATGCTGGTTGCCAAGAATAGACTTGGTTCCAAAGCATGAGAGGAGTCCACAGCAGTGTGTCTGATCTCCAAAGTGATGACTAAACCCAAACAACAAGGACACTTAGCTCCATGGAGAGTGTCTGTAGAGGAAGAAATGAGGGTTAGTAACATGTGACAAACAAAGTGTGTATGTGAAGGATGGAATAAGACCAGTGGCTGCTAGTGATTACATTATTTATCCACTGCCATACTAAAGCTGTCTGTTTACAACCACATGCAGTGTTTTGCATTCTGGCTGAAATACTCATAAGTTATAAAGAGTTACCAATTCATTAGGTGCATATATACAAGCAAAGGCAATGAAATTCAACAATCTTTAATAAATTTGATAATTTATTGTCTGTGAGTGAGAGATTGTGGTAATTCAACATCATAGCCCTCGTCAGCAATGGTGCTGCATTGGACTTATGCATTATATTGAAAGATGTTAGAAATATTTAACTCATCCCAAATTATTTACCTGAGAAAAAAAAGAATATTAGGAACATCTCTTAGTTTAACTGAGTCTACTGTTGCACCAGCACTAACCACAGTTTCGGACACTAAAGACCTGAAATAACTCCTCTCAGACAGAGACAACATAAAAACAGAATAAAAACATCACAAAACACATCATTTATTGCAGGTCTGTTGGAGGCTATTAAACAGCAATAGACTGTACAGGTTTTACAAAACATCAGAATCATTACAATATGAAACCTGAATATTGATGGGTATTTTTAGATAGCTAAAACATATTTGACTGCACTAAGGCTCATAATGTCCCATCAGCATGGTTTTTATAATCTTTTAACTATGATACTCCCTTCTATCCATTCATTTACAGATATTTATGCTGTGTTGAAAGCTTGGGAACATATAGACAAAGCACCCAAACTATTTTTACCTTGTTAATCCTAAAAGTGATGAATTTTCAAAACATCAACAAAATAATGTGTATTTATCTAAAGCTTATAAACATGTAATATTGTGTTACATTGAAGCCCCATATGCATAAACTGTACGTGTTATGCATTTACACCATAAAATGTTTCCTTAGATAGATAGATAGATAGATAGATAGATAGATACATAGATACATAGATACATAGATACATAGATACATAGACTAGAGTTTGATCTAGTGATTTGGAGGCTCCAGGCAAATTCATTTCATTCATCCATTTTCTGCCACTTATCCAAAATCAGGTCAAGGTGGCAACAGGTTAAGCAAGGCAGCCCAGACACCCCTCTCCCCAGCATTGTATTCCAGTTCCTCCTGGGGGGTCCTGAGGTATTCCCAGGCCAGGTGAGAAATATCTAATCAGCATTCTCTGGGTTGTCCTAGCAGTTTGATATTAAGATGCTTGGACTAGCTCACTTAAATTCTTATGATACAAAGGATTAGTGGATGTCAGGGCTCCATATCCTTTTTTTTAAGGCTGAGCCCAGTTACCCCACAAAGAGAACTAATTTGAGCTGCTTTTATTTCTGATCTACAGATGAAAATTGGCATTCTGGCTGACATATTTTCAGAAATGTCTCACCAGTTAAATAGGGACCAACTGGCTCATAGCACCGGCATTGCAACCCCATATTCCCATAGTAGCTCCAACAAGATCTCCCAAAGGATCCAGTTGTAGACCCTATCTAAGTGCACAAAGCACATGTAGGCCATATGGACAAACTCCCATGACCCCTCAAGTAGCCTTGCAAAGGTAACAAGGTGGTCCTCTGTTAAAAGGCCAGGACAGAATTCACATTGCTCCTCCTGAATCCAAGGTTTGATCTTTGGTCAGAGGCCTCCTTTTCATTACTCTGGAAACTACTAAGTAGTGACATGCTGCTTACCCAAATACAAGAGACAGTAACAGGTTAGTGGTGTCGTGGAGAGGCATCATGAACTTAAAGGGTGGGGATACAGGATGTTAATGTCAGAACCATGCTACATCCTTAAAGTTGTATGGCTCTTCTACTGGAAATTGAGACTTTCACAGGCAAATGTATACATGTAGGGCCTATTCTACAAAGACCTAAAATTGTCCACAAAAAGAATTCATAATGTGTAGCAGTTGACACATCCAGCTATCCATTACCAAAAGCAGGAGGATGGAAGAGGAACAGAAACAACAAACTGCCTGCCAGAGACCAGCATAGAGTTAAATGAAAATAAAAATCCTGTTCTGCTCTGGCTTAATGTCATTTGAACCAATGTCAAGTGCAACTGTTACAGCAGTGGGATTGTCATGTAGCAGGCCTGGGTGTGCAGAGTGGGATACCTAGACACTTGGGAGATTAAAATTCTATTCCACAAGAAGACAAGAAGGAAGGTGCAGTTATGGGTGTTTTCAGCTCTTTAAAAATCTCAGGTCTGCTGCTATGGTTTCCACAGGTCATATAGGGGGTTTTTCTTTATGCTCATTGGTGAAGCTGACAGGCTTCCCTGTCCAAAGCAGGAAGGTAAGAAAGAAGGAGGTGCATTATTGTGCTGTCAGCACTTAGATTATACCAGCATCGTTAATAATGCAACTTTTAGGCCGTGTCACACATACAACAGACTGTTCACATTACTAACCTCTGCCATTATCACTCCTTTCCATGTACACACCTGTAAAATACATACAGATGAATCATACAAAATACATCTCCTTATTTCTTCATTAATTATTGATTTTTGATTAATCATCTCTGATACATAACTCACCAACTTGTTCCACTTCATCTCCTGTCATGGCTTTACCTCTTTCCTAGTCCCAGTGTCTCTGCTGTTATGTTCCCCTCCCTTCTGTTTCTTGATTGTCCCCTATTTTTCTCTCTCTGTGTTTGTGTTTATGTATGTATGTGTGTCTGGGTGTGGCTTTTCAATTCCCTCTGCTGCCAATCCACCTGTACACCTGCAACTCATTGCCTCATCAACTCAACAAGCACCTGCAGTGCTTACACTGGAACAGCAAACCCAATTCTGTAAGCACAAATGTCCATGACTAGCTGAGTGAGTGATGAACTGCATGAGTGTAACACACTCATGCAGTACACTCATGCAATTGGTCGTCCGGTGTTGAAGTTTCCCTATTTAAAGTTCCTCCTTCATAATGAATGGGTGCAAACTGTTGGCGTCATCAGGGGGCCTACAGGAACTGTTGCCTACTTAGCATCTTTGTTGCTAGATTTTATGACTTTTCAGATAGTTTTAGTGTCTTTTTTTAACAAAAGCACCTGGCAAATAATTTAGTGACTTGTTTGACAAACAATAGACACTTTTCATAACAGAGAATCGCTCGTATTACCCGCAAGCACAAGGTCAGGGTTTCCCTCACTAGGCACAACTCTCTAGGCTTCTCATTCAATTGAGTGCACAGCAGCTACGGCAGATGTAAATGAGCTTCTAACCTTTACTCTAGTGATCATTTTACAAGTAAATAAAGTCAAATCACAGCACAACTGTTGTCTTTAACTTGTGTCCGGTGATTCTGTCGGACAACGTTACAGAATGCAATAATGATTTTAATAGTGCAGTGCAGTAGCTTGGAAATAGCTTGGATGTCACTGCTGGTTAACATGTATTCTTCATGGGCCTTACAACAGAATCAGAAAAAAAACTTTTAGATAAGAGCAGCTTTATTGGGAATTTAGCTGAATTAAATAATTGCTATACTACGAGATTACTAGTACAACTATTACTAGTACTGTACTAAATTACTGTGAGCAAAAAGAGAATGCGACCAATGCATGTTTTGCCCTGGTGTGTTAATCCTGACATGTCATCTAATATATAAAGGTCTGTCTTTTGCTGACTCACCTTTTTGTTTTGTTTCACTAAATAAAAATAGAAAAAAAGAAATAAGAAATATCGTGGCAGGTAACCCCCTGCAAAAAAAAGAAAAAGTAGCAGCTAGCGATAAGTGCTCTAAGTGGGGTGGCACTGTGAATGGATGGGGGCAACCATATCCTGGGGGTAGGGCTGTTTGTGGAAAATGTAGGCACAGGATCTGGGGGGACAAAGAAGGCAGGTTACCCAGGCAGTGGGGAAACTCATGCTTGTCAAGGGCCTGAGTTGGAAGACAGAGTGTCAAGCTTATGATTGTGTTTGCCCTCTCAGACAATACACAAAGGTTCAACTGGTGCAGGGGCTAATTCAAGGCAGGGCACTGAGGTTTCAAGGCCCCCTACACTGGAGGAGGCAGTGTGGCTCATGGCAACAAGGGAATCAAGGAGTCACTCATGTTGTTTCTCTGTGGTTGGATATCCTCCATTCCAGTTCTGAGATTCTCTTGCTCATGCAGATGCATTGCTGATAGTCAGGTGGAAAGGTGAGTGGAGGTCTAATTCCCACAGAAATGTCTCAGCAAGCCACCAAATAGATTGACACCAAATACTGGCTGGAGGGATGGTCTTTCGTCAATGGGTCGTGCAGTGAAAAATTGTTATTTTACTTTCAATGATCAGTGTAAAATCCTTGTCTCATTACTTGGATAAGTGTGACTGATCATTGTAAAGAAGAGAAAGGGTAACTAATACAAAACACATGTTGATCAGTTGGAGATTACACATTATGATGGACTCAATTACCTCAACACAAAGTAGTTATATTATTTACACCTCTACCAGCTGCATCATTGATTTGCTGCCTACCTGTTTAATAATAATACAAAAGGATATAGCAACAGAATAGCTAATGAGTTCTCTTAATGATCTAGGTTACTGTTCCATCTATGTCACTCAGCTTCAAGTCAACACTCACCAGCTTCACTTACTGTAATAGCACTGTACTCGCTCTTACCCTAGAATTGCTATCTCCCTCAACCAGATACATTACTTAGCATATCTAATTTACCTAATTTACCTTTTTTTCCCCTCATTTACTTAGTCCACTTATCTCTATCTTTGTAAAATATCCCTCCTCCAATATTTTCTACCAAGGTCCCCTATCTGGGATATGAAATATTACTTAATCATGTCTGCCCTTTACAGACTTCCAATCCTGAAGGTACTACCATAATTTACTCACTAAATAATCTCTTTATTCCAGCTATGTTAAACAACTCCATTCTCCTCAGTTACCATTATCTTTGTCATCTTCCTCCACCGAGTATATCACTTATCTGTTACCAACTTCAAACCTAGTCACAAACCTAGTCTCCCTTGTATTTTCTTCACGTCTTTTCTACTTATCACTACCTTAGTATCTAGTTGTTTTCACATACTCATTGACACCTGCCTACATACTATAACTTACTATTTCTGATTACTTACCCTCTTACTTCAGCTATTGTCAAGCCTGATACTACTGATAGTCTGCCACACTCTCAACTCAGTGAGAATACTTGGATGGCTTGTCCATTCAAAAGGTGCACACTCCTCCATCTAAATCTGGGACTGAGTCAATTTTAATTAGCCAAATATGGCATATACACTGGAGAAATTATTTGTTTAACTAGTGACATAGCTAAAAGTGGAGGTATGTAACAAGTTAGATAAGTGATTCCCTGGTGGAGAAAGGTGTCAAAGATTAGTGATAAGTGGGCTAAGTAAAATATGAGAATGAAAAGATAGACTGAATTAGTGTCACAACACATGAATATCCTGGTAGAAATTATTTGTTTTCAGATCTAAGGGATTTAATTACTACCCAAGCCTTAGGACAAAAGGGTTCCAGTAAGGTCTGCATGACCTTACCGATTCCCTAGTGCTCTTGACCAATCTTCCGCTTTCCTGCAGTCATTCCCAACCATGTCATCCATTCAACTAAGTGGTAGGGCCTGTCTGCTCAGGAAGACTCCAGTCTTTAATTCAAGAAGCTTGATTTTGACTTCAGTTCTGTTAGAGGCAAGAAACAGATGCAGCCAGGAATGGGCAAAAATACTAAAGGGATGAGGATCATCATTCATAGTACATCATCTGCAGTGCATTCATCTGCAGTAGGGCACTCTCAAGCATCCATATCTCCACTCTCATTCCTGTCTTTTTTGACTGCCCTCAGGCCAACTCATATTAGGTTAGACCTGCCCTCTTGAGCCTGTCTAGCCAATCAGCAATGACAAATGATAACCTAGGACATTTGTAACACAGCTTGAGTTGCAAACAAGCAGTAGGTTGACATAGCTAGAACTGGAGATAAATACAGTTAATACAATAGATAAATAGATATGCCTGATGGAGAATGACTTAACACATGAGGTTTGTTATTAGATTAGGTTAGTACTTCCATAATGGCATCCAAAAGTATTCATATCCACATCAATATCAGTCTATATTTCTAAACCATATTTACTCCAAAATCCCATCAAAATCAGTCCTTATTTCTAAACCATATTTATTCCAAAATCCTACTCAATACAATAAAGAGGTTAAACAGATACAAAATAATGATTTGCTTTCAGATTTCTTTGGATGGGTCTCTATGTTTATGTTTCCACAATGTTCCCCAATAGAGTTTCTCCCCTGAATCAAAAAGGACATTCAATAATGCATCACAGTATGAACAATGACCTCAGTCTGTCACTGTTCATTGTTATGTTTACATGTCTAGACATTGCCTATATTGGGCAGATCTCTCTGAATCAATATTTCATCATTGTAAAGACCAAACAGTCATAAACTTGGCAAGTCTGGTAATTACTCACAGCAGCTAAACTGAGGAGTAAACACATTGTGATATATTCCATGCAGGAGAGGCTGTGAAGAAGTCTGTTCGTTAGAGAGATGCTCACTTCTTAGTCTGAGAGCATCATGACATAAAACTGAAATTTGTTTTGTTCATCAGATTCGAAGAGATTTGATATAGATAGATATAGAGAGTGTGTTTGAGCAGGTTGTGGCTGAGTGTGTGGTGTGTGTATGTTAGAAATGGGAAGGAGAGATGAGAATGTGATGGGTAGCTTTGTTTGTTCTTCAGAGCCACAGCCTCTCAAAGCCATTTTCTTCTATGATTATCTTTCTGAGCCACATGCACTTTGACACACTTCACTTTGCCTATAATAAAGTCAGAACAGGCCAAACAATGTATGTATTAGTCTGCAAATTTTTAATATTCAAATTGAATTCTTTGACATTTTACACCATACTTACTTATAAAATAATTTAACACTATGAAAAATGGCTTGGACTTTTTTATTTCGTGGAATCTAAAAGGGTACAGGTCTTTGTGACATCATACTGGTTGTAATAAAGAAGCTGCTACTCTTACTCGTTGCTATGTTAATATTTCATGATTACTCAAATTTAACAATTTAATTTACTTATGCTTTATAAACAAGTCATTGTAGATACTACATTTTAAACTTTAAATATTCCCATTCCATTTTTTGAATATAGACTAAATAAAACATGATAAAATGTATAACTAATGACATGGCTATGTCTTTCTGTATGGTAATAATGCAGCTGTAAAAGTTGATAATCCATTAATAAATATTCATGACTTTGTCACCATCTATTACGCAGTTAACTCAAAATTTTTAAACCCCAATTGTCATGGCACAAGTAGTACTGGAGAAATTATTTATTTTTATGATCAGATTAATGAATTAACACTAATCTTGCAGCTATACCTGTCAAAGAGTAGATCACCAGTCATAATTATATGAGTAAAAAAGATAATTTGATTAATTTATTAAGTAACAATGAAATGATTAGGCGATTAAATATATTAAAGAAACTAAACAAATATCATATGAACATGTAAATACCTATCTCTAAATCAAATGAATGAGTAGGCAATTAGATAAAGCCTTCATATTCATTAAATTCATCAAAACATATCAAATGGAGTTTGTATTGAGTTATATATATGAAATCATTAATACGCTGTGTGTTCTGTCCAGTTCTTTAGTGCCACAACTGTAGTTTGTTGATCCAACAGCCATGCCTTACCTGATCAAATTGTTAGTATAAACTTTAATCCTAATATTAACTAATTAACCACAACTGAATATTATAAAACACCTTTAACACTGTTTTAATATCACACAAAATCTACAGAATATCCAGACTGTAACTACAGGAAGTATCAGCATTGATGTGTCAAAATAAACTTTGAGCCAGAAACCATATCAACTACCATGAACAAATTATGATGTTTCTCTTTCTCTCTCTTTTACCCACACTCTCTGTTTGCAGCTGTGTCTGTTTGTGGTGTGTAGATGGCTGGAGGACAGACAGACAGAGACTCTGCAAAATGAAAACGACAGCTCTGGACACTGTCCAGGCCTGATTCTCTGGACATTATCCAGAACTCATATGTGAAAATGGCTTAACTGTCTCCTTTGCTGAGGCTACTACTATAAGTCTGTTTCATTAGTCAATGAGCTTCAAAGAAAATAAAAGTCATGGTGTTTTAAACTTTATAGTCATGTTAATACCTATTGTGACATTAAATCAATGCCATGTACCTATTCTTGAAAGTTAAATATCACTGAATTTATAGCCAAAATATTTTACTTTAAAATGTATATGAACTTATGTGGTATTAAGTTTCCTTTTTGGAATATCCAATTTCCAATAAATCATTTTAAGTGGTTTAAAAAAGTGCATCTCAATTTTAAGAGTTTTAAGAGTTTTTAAGAGTTAGGATCAGGGATTTGTTCAATCCCTGATCTAAAAAATTTTAGAGAAGTTTAAAACTTAGGTTTCTCAAATTTTGATTCCAAATACAACCACCTAAATTGGTCATAAATTGGTTATAAATTAAGCGGACCAGGCCTTTGTCCTTTTAGATTATGGTCTGTCAGTCACATTATTCAAGCATCTAATATTGCCTAAAACATGTGAAGAACAAGTAAACTTGGTAATGCAGATATTCAAGTATGTCATAACTGAGTTTCAAACTGTTTAGTAAATCCCGCTGTTTTGCAAAACAGGATTCAGATACAAAATGGAACCAGCTATCAGACAGAAACTCTAGTTTTACAGTTATTTTGATCTAAATTAAATCCAGCAGACCAGAGTCATCAATTAAAAACACAGATGATAGTACCCATGTAATAATCTGGAATCAGAAATGTAGTACAGTATAGTCACACACGATTCCTTTTGTTCCACTATCAGGTTAAAACATTAATATATATTAGCCAGGTTGAGGTCACATTAAGCTGGTTCAAAATGCAGCAGTGAAACTACTCACTAGTACAAAAAAGTGAGACCACATCTCCCCTGTGCTGGCCTCCTTCACTGGTTACCAGTGAAATTCAGAACTGATTCTTTTATTTGTTTTTACAGCACTGCATCAACTGGGATCATCTCTGAATAGCTCATTCTCTTTTCTGATTCCAGACTTTATTAAGGTTTGTTTTTTTTTTTATTTGGCCTATAAATAAATTGACTTGACTGGATATTCAGTGTTACTTCTTGCTTGCAATAAAGGTTCACTGTGGGTCTGTGTTTCCCTTCATAGTCATGCAATTCAATACATAAGTGGAAGGCTATGGAAAGAGTGAAATAGAGAGCTGCATTCCCATCTCCCGGCGGTGAGATCTCATCATCCGCTAAAAGGTTTTAACACAAAGATAATGTTTATTCCAACTGCCACTTCACTCAAGAAATTATCCAAATATTTATACCTTCATTAATCCTGAATTTCCCCTAATGCATCACATACAATAACAGAGTAGGTACCTCCCAGGAAGTTCTGTGGTTTAAATGAGTAGTTGAAAGGATGAATGTGGTTGTATTTGGAATTTTGGTGTCAAAGTTTGGTATCCCCAGTCTAATCTGACATTCACACCCGGATCAACTCAGTGATTTCACAGCTCTGACATCCACGGTTGAGAAAAGAAACAAACAGTTAAGTACTCCTGTCGGTGCTGATTAATAGACATAGCTCAGAGCACATTAGCTATAACTCACCACAGGGATTTTGATTATCTTTGACCAAGGTCCAAAGATAAGTAAAGGCACAATAGCTGTCATTTACAGAAGCATAAAGAAGAGGAAAGGAGCGCACATACAAAAATTTGGGCTCCCTAGGAGATTTCTTGCTCTCAAATAACTTTTACCAAGGTTTTAGACCTTAATTAGCTTGTTATGATTATGGCTTGTAAACAGTCATCCCTAGGAAAGGCCAGAAAAGGCAAATTTCAAAGCTTAATAAATAGTGTGACTTCCCAAACCTTGTCCCAACAATCTGCCACCATGGGTTCCTCAAGCAGCTGCCGAGCACTCTGAAAATTAAAATAATTACCTACAAAGCAGCAGAAGACTAAGAGGTTTTTTCAGGTAGTTGTTTCCTCATTTCATAATGTAATTAAGAAATGTGAGGATGTCATATATATATATAAACTTCAAAACAGATTTTACTATTAAGCATAGGGGTGGATTGATGATGCTTTCGGCTTGTGTTGTGGAACATTTCCTGGTAAAGGAAAGAATGCATTCAACTAAATACCAACAAATTCTGTGAGGAAACGTCACACCATCTGTAAAATACCTGGAGATGAAAAGAGGATAATGATCTTAAAGGTACCTTAAAATCTATAATAGACTACCTCAAGAGGCTCAAGGAGAAGATGGCAATGGCCCTCAAAGTCCCCTGATCTAAACATCATCAAAAATCTTTGGAAAGACCCAAAAAGAGCAGTGTGTGTAAGGCCCAAGATGATTTTTTCAAAGAATAATGGGCAAAAATCCCCAAAACAAGAACTGAAAAACTCTATAGCCACAAATAGTGGTAACAGGCTATGATACCTGGCAAAGCAGATGTTGCTAAATACTGTCCCTGCAGGTGCCCAAACCTTTTCTTTTTTGTTATTCACAACCTGTAGTTGATGGATATAAAAAGTAATCTCAGATTGAATCTCAAAGAAATGTTTAAATGCTGTTTAACACAAATTTTGACCAGCGGTGCCCAACACCTTTTAATAATTCTGTGTCTTTTAATCAAAAAAAAAAAAACAACTTATAAAACATTAATAAGAGAAAAAAATCCTAACTTAGAGGGAATTCACAGGCCAACTATTTATTATGGTATACATATACGTCTTTGTGAATTAAAGATGGAGATACATTCCAAGTCACCTGTCACTGTTGTAATTAAATACCCTATCTATCCTTAGTATGTAAGGGCAGCAGTTTCTAGTGTCATGTGAAAACCATCTACTTGTGGAACCCAAACATTAGACATCTAGCATGAAATCCATAGACACAGATGGCAATAGCAGAAGGTGTCTGGTCCTGGCTACCAGAGAAACCACACAATGTAAACAAATTTCTTAGGTGAAATTTTTTTTTAGTGATTTAAATAGAATAAACTATGGGATTAATCAAGGAGAATATGCAAATTTCAGTTTGCCCAAAATGTGATTTCTGGCAGGGTTAATAGTGCATTTTACCACTGTTATTTTATTAACATTTGTCACCACTGAGGAACTCATTGTGCACACCAAATTTTCCTCAGAACTGATTCCATTCCATCTTTGCACAGTACACTACTCTTCTTAATTTTCAGAAGATAAAATCAAACATCAGAGCATCAGTAGTGATACACAGACTGAGGTTTTTTGTGCTTTTTATCAAAGAGAATAAACTAAATTGGATTTTAATGAAATTATTTCAGTGCTGATATTTAGTTATCAGAGGTAAGCTAATAACATTCTTTGTCCCTGCATTGCCGCCTGTTTTAGTTGGTGCATATAGGCATACATTTAATGCTGTCATTTCGGTGACCCTGTAGGAGTGGATGTGCTTCTGTATGTGTGTGTTTGTGAGAGCTTGTTGTCATTAGGCTGCTCTGCCAGGCTTTTAAATTGTTATTTAGAATGATGCAATGCTGCACTTGTAGCCATGCCATCCATCAGGTGTTATAATCTTTGTTCACTATGTTGCCTGTAATCTAACTTAATCAAACTCTGTTGATGTAACAAGGAATTTTATGGTTAAATAATCCAATTTTTGCAAGTATAATGTACCTTTCAGGTATATAGGTAGACCTATGTTTTCACTACATCAACCCACAATATGATTTATAAAAATGCCTCTGTACAAGTAAACAGTTTCGTTACTGCACTGCATTTACAGTATAAGGTTTTTATGATTCTCCTGAGTGTCCACATATAAACTTGTGTGATACTGAAAGCAGTTCTACACCAGGGATGATGCACACCAACCCAGTCTCCTTATTAAGTATATTTACCTAAATTGAGACCGCAAATACTTTTTGAAGGGAACACAATGCTAATGGAAATATTTTTAACCACATTGTTTTACTGCTTAAACCACAGATGGGACTCTGGTTTTGAGTCCCCAGTCTCTGATGTCAAAGTGCTGTACATTCTACAATTACCATCCACCCAAAGAATCTCTGTGTGTGGTTCATAAATGTAGTGCTTCAGATGCTCGACAAAAAATATTTCCTCTGAACACAATATGTGATGTATATAATGATGGAAGTGAAAAGCAGCTTTAGTCTTTCTTTTATTTCTTTTTAGCTATTTATTGTATATTTAGGAGTCTTAAATTGTATTATATTGTTATTATTTTTCTGTTTGGTTACAAGTGAAATGTGTGAAATATCAAACAGATAAAAGTAACTGTCAGACTTTTTTTTCCCCATATTTCTATTAATAAGAAGAAAGCACTGAATCTGCACGGGCAATGTTAAACTGTCCCCATGCTTTCTCCTAATAGCAGTATTACATCTTTTCAGTGACAGCAACAAGTGATACATTGAAAACTGTAATTATAATGTCTAATTGGCATACTTTAATAGAATGAAGTAAATTACTAGAGCCTCGTGGAATAATTGAAAAACAAAGCAATTATGGTCTAAAGGCACTATTCTGTCTGATAATTGCAGTGCAGCTTGGTCTGACAGCAAACAGAATTAGACTGGGCGGAGTTGTAGGCTTCACTCTTGTCCTTTCAGTCAACTTCTCATAGTCTGTCTCTTTTATCTGACAATGAATGACAGAAAAAAACCTAGGATTAAGTTACACCAAAAACACAGCATTATGTTGGTTACTTATATTATTTTTGAGAGATAATCAAAACAAACAAACAAACAACATGCTGTCTATCCCTTCATTCATTTTCTACACTCAAGTCTAAGAGGTCTCAAAACCTTTACAATTACATCATCTGGCCTAGAAGAAACAAAAGCACGTACTAGCTTTTCTGACTCATTTTGAGGCAGAATGTGCCTGATTTTACAATGTTTAGGCAAAAAAGGCAGCCTTTGAAGTTTGCTTTATATGAGGCTTATGGACATATCCAGGTCAAAGAGAACTTCAAGATTCCTAATGGTGGTGCTAGAGGCCAGGGCAATGCCATCTAGTGTACACACAGTTAGGTTAGCAGGTATTTGGAAATGGACAAATTTTAGTAATTTTGCCTCTGTACATCATCACATTGGATCTGAATCAAAGCCATAAAATGTGATTTAAGTATAGAATTTCAGCTTCAGGGGTATTAACAGGTATATTGCATTAACAGTTTAGGAATTACAGACATTTTTATACATAGTCCCTAATTTTTAGGGGCTCAGAGGAACAAACTAACTTATTTATAAATAAAAGGATTGCATCAGCACTTGGATGAAAATCCTTTGCAGCTAAAGAATGCTTGAAGTCTGGAACCCATTGACATCACCATACATGTCAACACCATAACATATCTTCCAACATGTTTGACAGATGATGTAGTGGCTTTGGATCATGAGCTGTTCTTTTCCTTCTCAATACTCTTCTCTTCCCTTCATTCTGGTGCAAGTTAATCTTGGTTTCATCTGTCAAAAAGAATCTTGGTCTAGAACTGTACAGATATTTTTAGATTTTTTTCTGCCAAAGTCTAATCAGGCGTTTTTGTTCTTGAGCATTACCAGGGGTTAGCAACTTATGGTAAAATTGGTATTTGCATTCATAAGGGCATATCTTGATTGTAGATTATGTCTACCTCCTCAAGTGTTCTTGAATTGGCTAGATGTTATGAAGGTTTTTTTTGACCGAGGAAAGAATTATCGATCATCCATTTTAGTTTTCTTTTGTGTTCTTCGGGCCTTTTGATGTTCCTAACCTCTACAGTGCATTCCCTCTTATTGAGAATGTACTAGATTGTTGATAGGGCCACTCCTAAAGTTTATGCCAAGTGTCTGTGAGATTTGTTTTTTTTTTCAGCCTAATGGTGGCCTCCTTCCTCTTTGGACCACACATTGAGAGTTTCTATGAACAACTACCAATGCAAATTTAACTAAAGACTTTTTATCTGATTGATTTTTCTGGAAATATCAAGGGCAAGGCCATCCATGGTCATGAAACTCATGAACTGTCCAAATGCTTTTGAGCATCTGAAAATGAGGAGTTATGTATAGAATTTTCTGTAATTCCTAAATGGCTAATTCAAAATTTTTGAAAAACCTTGTGGAATAAAGCTGAAGGTCTACAGGTACAGCTTACAACTTATCATTACGCCTTGATTGCATTGTTTTGGTTCCATTGCAGTGGTAGAAAGTTGCTGGTCATCCAGACCTTTATGTCCTTAAAGAAATGTTTTAAATTAAGCTAACTGTTTGGTTTCATTGGGCGTCATTGACAAGTAGAGTTGGGTGTCATCTGCATAACAATGGAAGTTAATGAAGTGTTTCCTAATAATATTGCCCAAGGGAAGCACATATAAGGTTAATAGAACTAGTCCAAGCACAGAACCTTCTGGAACACTGTGAACTTTCAAGTATATGCAGGATTTATTAACATGCACAAACTGTGATTGATTAGATAAAATAGGTCTTAAATTTCTTCATCTAGATCACCAACTTGTCTTTTAGATCCTATTCCAACTAGGCCTTTCAAGGATGCTTTACCTTTAATTAACACTTCCATATTAGGTTTGATCACTTTATTTTTGTCAACAGGCTATATAATGCAGGCTTTTAAGGTTGCACTAAAAGTCTACTCTTGATCCACATTTTTTTTCTCAAATATACACCTATAGCCAACCCTCCCCTTTATTTCTAAAATTCTTGAAACAGCTGATCCAATCCAATTTTATGATTATTGGCATAGGAATGGTATGTTTGAAGATTTCCCGTCAGAATTTAGTATATCATTCCACAGAGCCATCATGTGAAATTTCCCAAGCTTTCCTCATGGTCTCAGACAATGGATTCATCTCTATACATGTCTTGCAAGATTTTAATGTTGCATTTCATACCATTGATCAGAGGATTTTATTACAGAGACTGGGGCATGTCGTTGGAATTAAAAGAACTGCACTAGGCTGGGTTAAGTCATATTTATCAGATAAATTCCAGTGTGTTCATGTTAACAATGACTCTTCCATGAACACATAAGTTAGTCATGGAGTTTCACAGGGTTCCACAGGTTCGATACTTTTTACCATATATATACTGCCTTTAGCTAATATCATGAGGAAGAACAACAGAAATTTCACCCAGCTATTTATCGGTGAAGCCAGATAACCACTCAGGTAATTAAACTTCAGACATGTCATAAAGACGTAAAGGCCTGGGAGACCTGCAATTTTTACCCTCTAAATTCAGTCAAAACTCAAGTTACTGTATTTTGCTGCAAAATCCTCAGAAAAAAGATTCTTTAATCATACTGTTACATTGAATGTCATTACCTTGGCCTCCACTTATACTGTAAGGAACCTTGGAGTAATTTTTGACCAGGCACATGTCCTTTGTGTGATTATAAATGCTCATAATAAAAAATGATATGTTATAGGTTCTAAAGAATCTTCATGTGGTGGTATGTTTCAAAAAGCTTTTATGCAAAGACATTCAGTTTACAGAGTGTATGATTCCTCTCTAAAGCAAGCTACCTTCCAATTACAGAAGCCAGACACAGACAACCAGGAAAGCTCTGCTATCCTTTACACCCCTCAGATGGCACTTGTGTTCTGCTGATGTGCAATGACACAATTCTTGGCAGCAACTTTGGTATCTACAGCCTCCTTATTTCTGGATTGTTTCAGTTCTATGAGCTGGCAACTGTCACTTCTGTTGACATTTTGCCAGTCAATAGATTTCTGCTAATAGGATGCACCAAGTATGACCACCAAACAATACAGCCAGCCCTTCTGGTTTAACAGGTACAGCAAGTGCCCCTATTTCACACCCAGTCAATTTGCTTCTTTTTGAGTTTGCAGTTTGACTCGATTTTCAACAATGTCTCATCCAAAATACATTTACAGACAATTTGTCTTTTCACATATATTTTAGTATACAGACACATGATTTTCAGGAAAATGAGCATCATTCCATCTTCAACAAAGTTGAAACACAACTTATTCATCCAAAAATGCCTGGGACTGCCCAGGTGCCTTTCTGAAAAGGGCCTCTTTGGGAAGAACACCTTGCAGCTTCCACTGTAGTTTGGGCTACAAGCAGGAAAAGGCCAGACTGGTTCCTGAACTACATGATTCTACCAATCAGTCCGTGAGGAATCCAAATGCCAATGTCCTTACTGGCCAGAAGTGGAAAGCCCAAGCTGAAGTTGACCAGGCAGTAGGAAGGATGCAACACCAAGAGCTCGTTAGCATGATCCAGGCAGGAAGGGCAGGACTAGGAAGCAGCACATTTTTGGCCTAAGGCCACCAGGAAGGAAAGAAAGGGGAAAGAGGAATCAGAGGTGACACAGTTGGAAGAAGAGCACTATAAGATCAAGGCTGTGTCACAAGGCCAACAGGGAAACTGGACAACCTGGGAGGGAGTTGTCAATCCAAAAATCAGTTGGTTGTACTGGTGGAAGATCACACAGACAAGACTCAGCTTCCTTTTTAGATTGACTTTAAAATGTTTCCCTGTCCTTGGAACCTCCACCAGTGGTTTGGGAATGAGGAATGCTGCTCACTTTGCAGCACTCCCATTGCAAGCCTCCATCACATCTTGTCAGGCTGCAGAAACACGCTCTCCCAGGGGCACTACAGATTACAGAATGACGAGACCCTAGTAAAGCTAGATGAGGTGCTGCATATGCGCAGACAGGAGAGAAGGCCCCATTCATCACCAGTGGAACACCACATCTACTCTGTCATGGAGGGCGGAGGGAGGAAAAGCAATGGGCTAAGAGAAACATCAAGGCTCTTTTCCTCTGACCAGGAGTGGCAGATGAGTTGATCTTGGGAGGCAACTTCACTTCCCCGACAAGATCACCACCACATTTCTCCATCCTGACATAGTGGTAATAGTCCACCAAGACAAAAGCAGTGCTTGTCATCCAGCTCATGGTACCATGAAAAGATTGGATTGAAGCTACCTTTGAACAAAAGAAGTCCAAATATTCAGAGCTGGCTGCTGAGTGCAGAAAAGCCATCTACCCAGTGGAGGTTGGATGCAGAGACTTTGTGGTGCTGTCAACCACACAGAGTGACGGGAGGAGAGCTGAAAAAGGCAACAAAAGAAGGCTGAGGAAATGGAAGAGAGCAGCTTTTGGCTGTGGGTGAGGGGAAGGCACAAGTTTTGGGGAAAGAACATCTAACCCACAGGCCCATTGCAGGGGGTAGCAGGGAGATGTCCCTGTCACCGCTCCACCAGGAGGAGTTCTAGGATTAAAGGAGTGAAACGTTTATGATTTGCCTTTCCTGGCTATTGACCCTGCAGCTGAGCCCCCAGGCATCAGTCATAGTATGTCATGCAGTTATGCCCAGCAGGTTATGCTAACTACCTGTACATGTTCAAGAATGTCCCAATCAAGTTTTTAGGCCCCAATCCTGATCCCATTCCTTTAATACTGGGCATCTCTAGAATTGAGTCCTACGTAAATGTTGAATAAATAATTATCTGACACACTCAATAGCTATAGCCCTCTAAATTCTTTCACAAGTTACTTTACCCAAATACTGAAGGCCCTAGTTCAGAACTATTAAGTTGATAAGTTTAAATTATTGAAATGATATTAGGAATGTTTAATTGAACAACTATAGCAAAGTCCTGTCACTTTGTTAGAGATGTTTTCAGTAAAGTGATGTTACAGAGTGATGCTTCTGTTACAATATTTGGCAGAGTACAGACACTTGCTGTGGAGAGAGCACAAATCTGATGAAAGTTTTATTTTGACTTTTAATCAACTTCAAAGACTCAATGTAAAATGGCGAGAGCCGATATAACTTGCCACTGGTGACATTTGTCAACTTTAATGGAGAAAGAAACAGTCTGCATTGGCTATGGAAAGCTGCTCAATGAATGTTTAGTACACTGCTCTTTGCTAATAAGAAAGAGAGGGTAAAGAACTGATTTGCCACTGCTGGAACTCAGCAAATATTACCAAGCCTGGTGAAAGAACAGTCATCGAATTACAAAGCAATGAAATGATTTTTCACATTTCACACAAATATATACATTCTAACCCATCATTATTATTAAATCAATCAAATCTTTTATTTTTACAATAACCCTCATGTAAATAATTCACTATTCAATGTTTGAGCGAGTAAATTGTTTTTTGCTGAAAGTACAGAAGATTTGCGTTTTACTGATCTCTGGAGTTTCTCACAGGTCTACAGAGAGCTCTGTAATGCATGTGACCAGAGGAGACCTGTAGGTCACATGTTCTCTAGGCCCAATTTATCCACCTACTGGGTCGGTCAGTGTCTGTCTAGCCCAAATCCTGTAATGTCCATTCTGGCTGAGGCAACAACAACTGTGCCTAACTGTTTGGAAAAGAGCTGTGATGTAGGCCATCTTACTATGGTGTGGTTACCGTGAGGATGCAGAGTCAGATCTCAGATGAAATGTGTGGTGTGACATGAAGGTCCAGAAGCTAGTAAAAAAAAAAAAAGGTCTCCTTCACTTTTTATCGTGTTTCTGCTTGCAGCTCATCTTTACTTGCTCTGATTTTAAAACATGAGGTCACCACTTTCGGTTCCTCTATAGAATATTTGTCTTTTTTGGCTGGACTGCAACAGCTGGACTAGCCCTATGAACACAGATGTCTGTGACTGACCAAGTGACATATAACATTATAAAGAGTCAAGTGAAAATGAGATTCTAACTTTTATGAATTTATTTATCATTATGGTGATTTTGTTTTAATTTCAGGATTTTAGCAGTTCAGAGCAGCAGCTTGGAGATGGCTTGGAAGTGACTGCTAGTTAAAGATTAGGCCTAATGGGCCTGACAAGAGATACAGAAAAACATGAGGATGAGAGCAGCATTATCAGGAATTCAGCTTTATTAAATTACTGCTGTAGTATTAATGTTAGCACAGAGAGTAGGAGAGAAGCAAACAAATAATGGTTGGTCCAGCCACATATTAGGTTTTGACCTAGTCTTGTTTAAAATTAGGTTCTTTTTATACTTTGTAGTATCATCATATCATATCATATCATATCATATCATATCATTTCATATCATATCATATCATATCATATCATATCATATCATATCATATCATATCATATCATATCATATCATATCATACCATAATAATTCATGTAATGTTTTTTGTAATGATCTTAATGTGCAAATACTAAATAGAGACAAATGTTGTTTCTTGTTGAATGGCTTGGGTGGACAGCTGCCTTTTAAACAGGTAAGTCAGCCCAATACAGCCTTCACCTATTGTTAATGCAGTGAAATGATGATTTGCACATGATGGATCAAAAAAGCTATAGTGAAACAAACTAGAGCTGAATTGTCTAAGAATAATGAAAGAAATGCTTCTGAGACACAAAAAGACATAAACTATATTCCAGAGCACTAAACAAATTTAAGTAGTTTGTTTTGACTAATGACTAGACCTAATGCAATTCTGTTTTCTGAAATGATAAGTGTTAACACAAGCTACTATGACTCAGTTAGGCCTTATATACTAATGTGAAAAATAACATCTGCCCTCAGATACAATCCTGTGCTTATTGAATGATCTGGTTTGAGGTTCTGATGTATAGGCAGTCTTCCACAGTTGTCTCTGAAAGGTAGTTTCTCATGAGCATCTTTATGGCACCCATGGCTACGAAGAACGATTCAGAGGTTTTCAAATTCTTATACTTTTTTCTGTGAGATTCATTATAAGTGAACAACTCATCATAAATGGCTCATTTCAGTCTAAAGGTTTCTTTTTATTCAGAGGGGGTTTGAGATTTGATCATTGGCATTAGGCTTTCATTTCTTTTCAAAGAAGACTTCAGGTGTTCAAGCCCCAACTTTGTCCCCTAAAAAATATGATTATAAACTCACCAAGCCCTTTATAAGGAACACCTATGCACCTGCTTATTCAAGCATTTATCTAAACAGCCAAACCTGTGGCAGCAGGGAAATGCATGAATTTATGACGATACTGGTCAGTTAATGTTCACATCAAACATAAGAATGGGGAAAAATGTGATCTCAGTGACTTTGATTTTGGCATAACCAATGGCCTGGTTTGAGTTTTTGTAAAACTGCGGATCTCCTGGGATTTTTATGTACAACTATCTCTCCACTTACTCCATGGAAGGACAGTGGTATGTGGCAGTTTTCTCAAACTTTTATTTTACTTTAAAACCGTCCTGAGAAGAAGGTAGAGATAAAAAAAAAAAAAAAAAAGGAGACAGCAGCTAATAAAGATCAGTCGTGCCAGCTGAATGCTCAGGTAGCATCAGGTAGGCTGATGATTAAGGTAGGCTGATGATGTCATAGGCCAAAATAGTTTATGTAATTTACAAATTTAATTGATTAAAGTAAATCTTGGGACACATTCCTGCTTAAAGAAGCTTTTGCTATCAGCAGGTATAAACCATCCCTGAACAGTGGTTAAAAGGGGCTGAAGTTGTTTTCTTAATGATGTGAGCACTGTTTATTGCCTTTTTTGTTTTTGTTAACCAGTGTGGGCCTATGAAAACTTCAGCCCTGTTGATGTACTTGAGCAATGACCTGGAACACCTGGCAATTTTTAGCTGTTGTTTCCAATTATGGTTTTACGGTAAAACTGACAGCTTGAGAAAACTGCCACATCTCTGTTCTTCTTTGGAGTAACCTTACTCTAATATGTAATAGACTGGATGTCCGAAATTTTTTTTCAGCTGACCAATGAAAGGACTTCAAAGCTACATCTCAGTGACATTGCTATGACTAGATCTACAGGATCTAGTCTCCTCACTGTGGTCTGGTTCTACCCTATGGTCGATGTGTCCATAAAATCTCAAATGGAAGGTGCCTAGGAAGCATCTTAATCGGATCCCTTAACCCACCAACTGGCTTCTTTCAACACCAAGGAGCAGTAGCTGTATACCAAGGTCCCTCCAGATGTCTGAGGTCATTATCCTATCTATAAGGCTGAGCCCAGCCACCTTAGAGAGGGAAATAATTTCAGCTTTGCCTTCAGGGTCAGCTCCCACTTCACCACAACAGTCCAGTACAATGCTTGCATTACTGCTGACTCTGCACAGATCTGCCTGTCAATCTCATGTTCCATTTTATCCTAACTTGTTAAGAAGCTTCCCAGATACCTAAACTACTTCTTAGGGAAGCAACCCTAAGGGAGCAATCCATCATTTTCCAACAGAGAAACATGGCCTCAGATTTGGACATGCTGACTCTCATTCCAGCCACTTCACAGTCATCAGAGAACCATCCTAGTGCATGCTGGAGGTCATGGTCTGATGACACAAACAGAACAAAATCAACTGTGAAAAGTGGTTCACTCTTTATCATCCTACCCTTGCTTGCATGTTGATTTCCTGTCAATTAAAATCATAAACAGTTTGAGTGAAAAGGGACTATCTTGACTGAGGCTTTGATGAGGTCATATCCATTGATTAGAGGGGCCATTTCATTCAGCCTGTTAATAATTCCCCAGTGTTTACCATGGGATGATTCATATCTGTTACAGCAAGTTTGACTTATGCAGATGATAGTCCATGCAAAATAAACAGTAGATCCAGGTTTGAAAATATGTCACTTGCGGTAGACATCTCAAATGACTGTGAAACCAGAATTTCTTTGTGTATTTTTCCACCAAAATAACAAACAAAAACACACAATTAAGCTACAGCAGTCTTATCCATGCACTCAGCAATAGCTAAGGAAAAGAATTGTGCCTTACATAGCTCCTCAGTAACCACTTTATACACACCACCTGCCTGTTTGTGCACTGCCCTTGCTGCAATCAAATACTATCCAGTAGTATCTCAACATCTTTGAAAGGCATCTTGTGCTTGGGTAGGGCTCTGGTAATTTTGAGGGATTCCAAGGTACCTTTTGTTTGTCGGGTTAAACTTTGGATGAAAACTCAAATTATCAGCTAGTTAGTTGTGCTTGTAAAACTATATCGGCCCATGCCCCTTTGAACCATTTGCCAATGGCTGAATTGCACTGTAGTAAGTGTGCACTAGGGCTGTGTGGAAAAACAGCACTGACTTCTTGCTGTAATATGCGTTTGTTAGTAGCGGTACCGTGGAGTTTATAATGTTAGACATTTAATTCGTTAATTCTATGAGAGGTGGCAGGCAAAGTCTATGGACACCTGTCATGGTGATTTTCTCCTCTCTTCTCGTTTTCTAGTAAGACAATAATGAGGAATGTTGTATATTGAAAGTGATAATCATTTGTATGCACAGGCTGCATAGTGACTCTCTATAGGGAAAGAATTTACAGATAGAATGCGTCATCAGTGGTAATCCCCGGCTTCTCCTACCCACATACCAAAGTGTCCTTGGGCAAGATACTGAACCCCAAATACCCCCCCCCCCATTTATCATTGGTGTGTGAATGTGTATGTAGAACAACACTGTATGTTTAGAAAAAAGGCACTGTATGAATGTATGTGTGTGTATGGGTGAATGTGACGTAGTGTAAAGTGTTTTGAGTGGTCGATGATGCTAGAAAAGTGATTTACAAGTGCAGTCAATTTACCATTTACCATTGTTGATTCAGACATAAGGGCTCAATGCAGTTCTCACTTGGGAATGGCATAGTGAGGTTCCACTAGAATATATCCTGATATTTTTATGTCATCATGTTACTAACAACCCCAACCCACCCTTTTGATACATTAAGATGTACTCAGAGTATGTTTTAACTAACTTGCTTTTCACTTTTATTTGAATACCTTTTTAAAAAAGCTTTTACTTCTTCTTGAGTAAAAATTCTTTAAAATAACAGCACTTTTACTTGAGTACACTTTTTAAGTATGCTTGCCATCTCTGTCGGTATATGTATGTCACCAGGCTCTGTGTCTGGAGCATCTCACCTGCAGCTATTTCCCCTATCTGCTACCTTTACCTGCTGGCTTTATTTTTACTGGTGCAGCTCACGTCACTGAAACGTGAAATTCTTTTATAAATATACATGACTGAACAAGTAGGCAATTTGATCATTTTATTCAAACATAAATACATTATGTTAAACAGTGTGTTCACCAGCATGCATTACCGAGGTGCCTAGCTCCAGATGAAATTCTAATTTTAAGACAGCATTGTAAGAGTAAATAAGCAAAAAACTGAGTTTAAGCTGGTCAAAGATATTTAATATAACTATATTAATATTACTATACTATTTTGGGCAGTTTGGCAAGGGTTTTGCATTTAGATAATCATTTGGAGAAAAAAAGTTCAATTCTAGTACACATGATCTCAGTATATGCATGGTTATAGGCAATAGCTCATTACCGTAGAGATTTTTAAAAATTGTTGAACTAGATCAACCTTTAAAAAAGCTAAACATTTAAGGAACTTTAAGCAGACAAACATGTTTAAACAAATGTTTTTATTTTACCCCATGTCCATTGACAAATGGGTGCTCTAAGCAGGACAGGATTTAGTAGCAGGTTATGGTCTGGATTTAACTGACTGTTGTAAAACAGAGTCTGCTTAGTGAGCGACAAGTGCTGCAGGCAGCAGTAGCATCCTATAACTTACTGACTGCTGGTACTTAATATATAATGCAATATTCTACACTGTGCCATTTGTCATTTGAAGCGAGACACAGATTATGGCTCAGGGCAGTGCATCTGTCCTAGAGGCTGCTGGGAAATGGACTAAAAGCTCCTCCAGCTGAGCCGAGCCAATCACACACTGAACCCTAGATCACCCTCACTCCTCCTCTTGAGCGCTCTAGCCCCACACACTCAAAAACACACTTTCTTGCTGTCTCTCAATCACGCATACACACACACACACACACACACATACATGCACACACACACACACACACACACACACACACACACACACACACACACACACATCTCTTCCACTTTTAGCTGGCTTTCTCACCATTTTTCCTTTCTCTCTCAGTCTCACTTGCACACTCACAACCACTCACAGACACACATGGACACATACAGACACACACACACACACACACACACACACAGACACACACACACACACACACACACACACACACATACATACATACACACACATACAGACTGACAAACTGTTCCCTGCTGGTTTATCCCTCCATACAGGAGTTAGCCATTTCCTTTCTTGTAGCATACTAGCCTGAACACAGAGCAGCAGCAGTGCCTGCTTGGTTGAACCCCCTGTTCCCTACTGGTCTCTGTAGCATCTCAACTCTACAGGCAGTCTAACCCTGGTGGGAGTCTAAATGAACCATATTGACATCCTACTGGGGGCAGTCTAGTTGCTTTGACAAATCCTCCCTGGCATTTATCAATCAGGTTGTCCTCAGCAGAGTGGAGAACCTCTAAATCCAGCCAGTCCCAACCAGGGAGAGGCAGGGCATTTAGACTGGCTAATAACGCGATTCAATTTGTGCCAGGCATCACTACCACTCCCTTCTCCAACAATTTATGTGCACGTGCCACAAATTAAAATGAGGGGGAGGTTAGGGAATTGTCAGCCTTCAAATGGCTGACATAAGTTACAAGCAAAATTTTAATTAGCCAGGAGGAGTGGGGTGATAATTCAGAGGGGCCCTTTCTGTCAGGGGGCTTGTCTACATTGTGTTTCTCCTTTCAGCAGGCATCTGGAGGCTCCAGTGAGGCCCCAGAAAAAGGTCTACTGAGGATAAAACTACTTGTGACACACAATGAAATGTAGGGACCTCCTCCACATTAACACCCTCAGCTAAAGTGATATTCATACTCAGGATGCTTGTATGGGACTACTGACTTCAGTGCACATTTCTCCCCATGATCAGGTCGCTTAATCTAAATTATTGTCAGTTATCTTCAAAAGTATAATATTATGCTATAGATTTTTTTTTATGCGTGTTGTAATACCCATCAGGATGGCATTAATTTGCATTTTATTAATTGGGTATAAAAAATATATCTACAGAGATGTGAAGCTTACTTGGTATGGATAATTGTGGCACAGTGATCCCATACACATTTTTTAGCCATTAGAAAGATACTATGTTAGGTGAAATCGATTACCTAACCAAAGCAAGGTTTAACCCTGCCAGTAGATTTAAAATATAATGACGTTACAGAAAAGCAGTGGTTTCCTGGAAGGCTGGAAATCACTTGGTTTGTTAAGGTTAGACAACTTAAATATATGGTCAGGTTTGGGAGAGATCGTCAATTGTTTAAATATAGGACTGTCTTCCCATACTCCATCAGCCAATATTCCAGGATCTCAGGTTGACCTTATTTCTAAATACATTACAATATTTTTCAATGTGCAGCCTCAGCAAGCTCAACTAAATTTTTTATTTAAATCAATCTTCTGAACATCTCTCCAAAAGGTAGAGACACCTGAATTGATAAATTAAACACACAAAAAATGTATATATGTATGTATATAATATATGTATGTACTAGACATATTTTTAAGCATAGACAGGGCACAAACTCTGGGCTCCAGTGTCAAAGTCATATACTTTATACAATATATCAAACCATTAACACAACAAACCATAACCTCAGTATGACTTCACTGTGGTAGAACTATGTCACATTTCCAGCATGCACTGCGAAAACGTGAACTCAATCAAAGCTGTTGTTATGATTGCTCCAAATTGTATTTGTCTGTAACTAATTACATTTTTATGAAAAATTTCTGTCTCCATAAATATCTCAAGAAAAAATATGGGTTTGAGTTACATAAAAAAAATAACAACAAAAACAATTGAGAACATTCTATTAAGCTGAGAGCCAAGACAACTACATATTCTGTTTAGTTTGTGACATTATTTGTAGGTGATAGTTTTGCTTACATTTCTCTGTGATTTGTTTTCTAATCTCTACGATGATTTATCTTGATATGCTGCAGCTCCTTCCAACAATGAAACCCAGCTCTGTCATGAAGGATTTTAGGAAGTGTGTGTCACCACTGCAGAAAGTAATCCAGATCATTAATATTTTAAAGTCTGCCACGCCTTCCCAACAGTTATCCAATCTCAGTTCCTGTTCCACATCGCACTTTATGTTGCCATTATTTATTTACTGAAAAAGGAGGTGGCAAGGTAAACACCCTGCTGGGGAGGCTGGACATGGTGTGTGTGTGTGTGTGTGTGGGGGGGGGGGGGGGTATTAAAGATCTGCCTTCTGCCCTCCCGCCCTCACTGCTGGCTGTTTGGGATGGGGGTTGTGGTGGTGTGGAAAGGAGGAGTCTGAATACAATAGTTAGCAAGTACAAATTTTGTTTCATGTCTTTTGTAGGTTTTCAGTTTTACAGTGTTTGTACTGGAAAGCCTGTGAGGACAACATAGCTATAATCCACTGAACACTAGAAATTTCTTGCTTTTCCAAAAATACTTTTGTGTGGAGACTGAAAAGATGAAAGCAAATATCTAAAGTGATCTTAATCAACTACCAATTTAGGACACATTTCTGCATAGTGCTGATCTGTGCCAAAAGCCTTGATTCAGCTTTGTAAAACAACAGTTAACCTTCTAAGATTGATAACACATTTTGTAGGTACCGTATCAGTTGTTTAATTCCATTGCCATCTCAAGATTTTAATACAATTTTTTTGTATTTTACATACTACTTTGAGTGTTCTCATGGCATCTGTTTAAGAACTAATATATATACTTCTTTGAAAAGTCATGGCTTAGTTACTCCACATTTATGAGAGAATTGGCTATTGAACAGTATCACACATAGGATCTCTTTGTGTAAAAATCGAACCCAGAAGACGAATAGAGAGAAAAGATAGAAAAGGAGAATATGAATTTGACAGCTTCTTTAATTTTTAATTCTGTTTTTCAGTACTCCACTGAGCAATGAGTTGAATGGTAACATCTCAGTAATAGGAATATCTGTACAAAAACCATTCACACCTTGTGTTATCTGAATGCAAATGATTATATATAGAAAAATTAAAATTTTGCTCTCAGTGAACAATCCTACTTCTTTGTAGATACACAATTTATTTCACTAAGTATCACTGATGCATATGCATTATTGTTAACCATGAACTGACAACAGTAATGCAACAGCAACTGTATGTGAAACCAAGAACAACCACGCGGTTTATACACTTTGCCTAATTCTCAAAGCATGTCATACTGGAAAATCCGATGTCAGGTCAATTTAAAAAAAAATCAGGCTGTGTATCTTCCTTCCAGACCAAGATCTGCAGTGATCTGGCTGCTAAATGAACTATGACCTCTCAGTGTCCATATGGCTTGATAGATTTACACCCCCTGTTCAGTTTCCAAAGACTTACTCTGGGCTTTGATATGCAAATCCATGTACTTATGAGCAACTGTACAACTCTCTTAACAGTAATAATGAAGATCTGTACCCTGTAGTGTTCACACAACAAAGTCATAATGCTAAAATCCGAGACATTTACGTTATATTTTCATACCTGGAAACACTCTGAATCAGAATACATAAGCAGAAGGACATAAAAGTCAGTTTTGAAGGTGTGTGTGTGTGTGTATGTGGATTTTGATTTTTTTTCTTGCAGTTTAGAGGTGTCATTTCCTCCTGCACTGTGGTCATTGTCACTGTTGGTTTGAGAAGCGTGTAAACCAATTCCCCAGGAACAGTGTTGAGCTGTGAGGTGATTTTGGTGTAGTGACTATAGTCAGAATTTCATGTCATGTGACACTCAGTAGTACAGAGCCTTTTAGCAATTAATACTGTAAAACAGTGATACTTCTGAGTGTCCACAAAACCCTGGGAATAACAGTTAGATAAAACAATCCCAATTTAAGGGCCTCTGAGGAAACTCCATCCATTGAGAAAAACCATGTAATACAATTTAAAGCCCTTGACAAATTTAGTGAGTGGTCCTTGAGTTAGGATTGTGTTGTCAAACTGTAGAATAAATCTCTGTAATAACGAAGTATTAGTTTCAATAAGATCACAATGTTCAAGGTGCTGAAATGGTAAATGATTTTGATTCCTTTCATGTGCAAAGCAAGGGAGGATGAAGTTAGCTAACCCAGAAACCTAAAATTGCAGTGAGCAATGCTTTCCTTCCTTGCAAATTCATCATGTTAAAAGTCAGCTTGATTTCTCTCATACTCTGGAAGGAAAGTACCAGCCCTTTTCTGTTCACTTTGTCACTAAAGAATTATCTGTCTCCCTTATATGGCAAAAGTCTGATAGAAATCAGATTTAGGCTACTTTTAACTGGTGAAAATAGCATAGGAGTGTAAATCTAGTGTTGCACTTCAGAATGTTGATGTCATCAAAGCATGCATTTTCATGTTTCTCATCTGTACAGTAGTAGCTGCTGGGGCAGGAGATAATTTGAGGATGACCCTTGTTATATGATGATAGGAATTTTTCTGCCAAAGGTTTTGCCACTTTATATGAACACAAAATTACCTATCCAGATGCATAACTGCCTCTGCTTATCTTAATTCCAAATAAATCACATACTTTTGTTCCAGTTTAAAATGATATTGCTACATAAATGAAAGTTCAACAAAGTAAAATTGGCTGTATTTCCATAAATTTCCCTAATGGAGTAATCCCTTTCAGACAAAGGACAAAATTTGGAGGATGCTGTTGTGTTTCTGCCTTTCATCCACAGCTCCCTGATTTTCATATAAAAGTCTTTTTCCGAGGCACTCAGTGACTTGGCAGACAATACAATGCTAGTCAAGAGCAACACTGACTATGGATATCCATTTATGGCTTGATTTTAGAACAGCTTGGAGAACAATGAAATATTCACAATCAGAATACAAATAACCTGGCTGGAAAAGAAGCCACTGAATTGTATTGTACATAAGATGCTGTGGCTTGTTAACTGCTGCAGCAATCTATGTGTTTGCTCTCGTTTTATTTTAGAAACTGCTGAATATCTTCATACAGGTAACTTTACTTTCACAAGTGATTTACTTTTTTCAAGTACATGCAAGAGGAAAGAGCTTAGTGTATAAGATTTCCCTAATGAAAAAGATTCACACATTTTTTTTCATTCTTCGTAATCTAATTAAGTTTTACCCATCATAATGAACTACAAATGTAATAGAAATCTGGCCATGAAAGTTTGTCATGGACCATTATTATTGAAGTGAATTTTCACTGATGTGGCATTAGAGAAAAGTTCACCAAAGCCATTACCTCTGGGACCATGAATACATATAGCAAACTTCACTGCACTCTGGCAGGATCAGATAAAAATGTTTGTGCTTGTTGAGCTTTTCCACCAAAACTGAGCTTAGCCTGGTGTCCTGGAAATCTCACAAATCAATCAGGCAAAGACTGACACTAATCATCAATATCTGAAAATCCACACCGAGACTTGTGTTATACAAGTCTCTGTGGTATCTAAAAATGCAGTAATACATAATAGTGTAGGAAAAAAGTAAAAAGTCCTTCAACCGAAACAATAGAATATGTAGTTTGTTACTGACTTTCAAAATACCCTTTATGACTGTTTTCTGATCAGATGTGGCTCTCAGGATATTTGTCAGTGACTTCCAAAAACCTTACAAATTCACTTCAACCTCCCTGTAAACAGTCATTCTACTTCCATCTTTGCTTCTGAGAGACAATAGTCATTCTTTGTGTGCTTGATAGGAAAACATATGCTTGTTTCAAGTAGGAACAAATGACAAATTCTGCAACTTTTCTGTTGAGGACTTTCTCTAAAAATCGAACCACAAGAGCAGCCAATTTGCTTTATTCTCAAGCGGACAATGCATTTCTTGTAAATATTTTGTTGAGCCTTTGAAACGGAACAGTCTGGCTAACCTGCTCTGAAAGTTTAAAGCCTTGAAATGTGGTTTTCTAGGAATAAAAAAAGTTTATGAAGGCAATACCATCACAGTCTGAACATATCTGGGCACCCATAAGCAAGGTATCACAAGCGAATACGGGAAGGTGCCTCTCCAATAGCCCTACACAAAAGAGACCTTGGATCAGTCTCAGGCAACTCTGAGTCAGGATTTTTTTCAGTGCTACATTGAACACATTTGCCAGTGTCTGCAGGTGGGAATCTGGTGAGGGATAATTTCCTAGCTGCTGCAATGCATGCCCATGAGAAATTACATAGCAAGATCTGTAGGTGGATGTAAAATTCCGAAGTACACAGCAATTACACATAATCTACGGTTTATGTCACTTTCTTTTTCTCTGGATTGGATGTTGATTGGATTCAGATGACAAAAGAATCAATGTCTGACGAAGAATGGATGTGATTCATGAATTCAGATGGCTATCACAAATTATCATGATTATGGAAAATCATGTGGCTGCACTGATTCAAGTAGATGAAATAGTCAGTTTATCCAAATTACCCAAATATTAAATAAGATCCACATAAAAATTAAATCCTGTTGCCTAAAAATTACGTACGTATATGTGACCATAACAATGATCAAATCACATTTTCTCTTAACATAATGACTCTGTGTTGTTACCTCATGTATGTGGAAATTTGTAAATGTTTTGCTTTTGAGCATTTTAGTAAAATCTTGCAGTACAATATCTACTGGTAGTGACTCAGGCATTTCGGGTTCAGGAAAGATCATATTCTGGTTTAATACAGAAAAAGTTCACAGTGACTTTAGACACAATGTGTTCATTGATATTTAACCCAAACCATAATCTTTTCCTAACCATAACCGAAGTGTTTTTTTTACTTAAACCTAATTTCAGATGTGATACTGGATACGAATCCTGGTTGCTGGTGTGCCAGTTGTACAGTTATTAAATGTAGTGATTCATTCATTCCAAAATTATGTTGCCTTTGAACATAATTCACCCAATGACTACATATCATGCAAACTGTATTTGCTGTTGTAGTTTCATTTATATGAACTTTTTTTTTAAGAAACAGGGTTGGAAAAAACAAAAATTGACCAGAATTTTTGCACACATTTCAGTCATTTCAATTGCAAAATAACTGCTAAACAATTTTAGTCTAATTACACTTAATATTTGAGACTTGATCTAGGTTTCTTTTGCATTTAACACTTAAATCTTGATTTAAAAACCTTTCAGCCATCAGACCTGTGATTGAATATTATGAAGTTTTACCAGCAGATCAACAATAAAAATGGTGCTGAAATGATAATACCCAAGGTAATACCAAGACTGAGTGTAACCTTTAGCAAAATTAAACCTTGAAAGAAATCATTACCAAAGAAGGTTCATTAATTGTCTTCATTTACCTCAGTTTATCATTATACCTAGCTTGCTGGTAAAGAAAAAAAGAGAAGGCAATTAACAGGAAATATGATGATATTCAAATTCCGGTACTTTACCAGTCTCTTCACAATGTTTTGTGTCATACAGAACTGTAAGAGCTAACAGTTTTTTTGCAGATCTGATAGCTTACATCAATCTGACCCATACAAACTACGAGAGGCATATAGGATAGTATTTTAACCTGATAAACGGTACAAGACAAAATTCATATACAAACTTAAACTGTGATATTTTTTTTCAGATATAGTTAGTGGAGCTATTTGTTCCCCCTCTCTATGTGTACAGAGGCTTTCATATAAACTGACTGACTAACAGAATTTGTGCAAAAATTCTAAAATTGACCAGAACATTATGTTTCAACAACTTTTTACTAAACACTTCAAAGTATTCATATTAATCCTGCAACACAATGCATGGTGTTGCATCATTTACATTAATAAACCATTTTTTCTTCTTCTTTTGAATTTCTTTTATTTTCTATAAGTAGTTTATTCTCTAATATATTAGACACACAAGTGCAATACACCATTTTTTTAGAGTTTTTTTATAGAATTTTCCTACTCTTTAGGGGAAAAGATGGCAGCATCTTTAGGTAAATCAACTGAATTAACTCATTTATGAATCAGAAACGAATCGTTTTTTGTTGAAAAATGTCCTATTGGCTCAAAACAGACATTTCTTAGGTTTTTTAGTGATGACATGTTCTCGAAAGTGTCTGTACTTTTTCTCAAAGTTGACAAAGGCCTCAAATGTGTAATCCTAATTTTACAAACCAATTTTTTCCTACTGAAAGATAGGAAACCATGATGAGAACATGTCACTGTTCCAGCCAACAGAGTTTGATGAAACATTAGCCTGTGATGAGCAGAAGAGAGCATAGCTATAAAAAGAGGGAGGATCTGATTATGTATTCTCTGGGGGTACTGGAAGTGGCGGGGGGGGGGGGGGTCATGGTTAACTAGATTGGGGTAACTCTGGGGGAAGAGGGGGGAGGGGTCCAGCTGGAAACGAAACAGATATGTGCACACAGAATAACAGGTGCCCCCCCCACACGCACACGCACACATACACAGGCACACACATACTTCCCACCCCCTACCCCCAACCTCAGCTGGTGCCACCATGAACCCTGAACTCTGACTTGACCTTGTCTATAAAGGCTTCTCTCTCTGTCTCCTCTCTAGGCCTCTCACCCTTACTCCTTTTTTTTCCTCTCACTGTCTCTCAGCCTCCCTCAGTGAGTCTTCTTCAGAAAAGCCAAGCAGCACTTCAGGGCAGCAGAGAGACAGAAAAGAGAGGAGGGGAGGTCCAAATGTTACTGTACTTGCTGTGGCGGAAACAATTTGAAAATGAATAATGCTTTTTGAGCCCCTTGAGGCCCTTATGTCTTTCTCACTTTCTCTCTCTCTCTGCCTCTCTCTATTTGTGAGGGAGGTGTGGGGTTAGGCTGAATTAGCATAAAGGAACAAGCACAACAACTGCAGACTCTGAAAGAGCTAACCGGTGGGTGGATTAAGTATGTCATTGAATGGCGTTCTGTTGTAAATGATGGGGTGGGGTGGGACCTCATCCCCATCTGGTCTTTTTAAAGAATACCTTGTGGTAATTACCCCCCAGACAGCATTGTTGAGCACCCGCGCCATCCAGCCAGGTGCCTGCTAGACCGCTGTGTCCAGCCATTCACTGGCACTGCACACTGCCCTGCAGAAAATGGACCCAAGGTCACCACCTGAATTTTTAGACTCTCACTATTCAGAGTTTTAAATAAATACAAACTCTGTGCTACATGGAACCTGCCACAAATATCACAAGGACCAACATTTTTGTATGTAAAGAATGCAAGTTGTCAGGGGGGAATTTAATATCTATATCCCTTTCTGTCAACAAATTTGTTCAAACTGGTGATAAACAGAGAAAAAAAAATTGTTTGAATCAAAGACTTCTTCCAAACTCACTGCATTGTTGTGACTGCTGCAACAGTGATTATCCGGGGTGTGACAATAAGTCCAGGATCTCTTTAGAGTGTCCCTCTAAGCTCCCTGGAGAGCTCTCTGCTTGCTGAGTTTGTTTGGCTGCCCTCTTTCAGAAAGGAAAGTGGCTGCTCACCACTCTTGACCCTCCTAAGGGAGAAGACAAGTCCAGAGAATGACTCTGATAAAACTCCTGAGGGGGTTCCCCTGGCTCTTTATTTTTTTCTTTTATTTCTGGAAGTGCTGCTTATGGACATGACAGGAAATTGATTTTATCTCATGGTATGACTAGGGACAGGGCTCCTTTCTTCACAACTGCTCAATAGGACATGTCTTTAAAATATAAACTGGAATCTGTAAGGAAATTTTGGCCTTTGTGAGCATTCAAATCCCTTTTGTGTGATGGTTTAAATACTTTATGGGAATCAATTGTAGTTGCTGCTTAAACTGTTCAATAAAATGTCAGGGCAGTCAAAGGTTCAGGACAGCGCAGGCATATTTTTTTGAGAGTTAACATTTAAATACATAAGTGTCGATCTCTAAAGTGAGTAAAAGTGAAATATAAACCCAACTTAAATCCATAAAAGACTAAACTGAGCCAAAGTAAAGTAGGTGTAGGTAACTGTATATATGCAAAGTGTGAATTATTAAATAAACAGGGCCATCACATTTTTATATCTTATGTTAAAATGTTGATATTTTGTCTAGAATGTGAAGGGCTAGGTATAAGAGCCAGCCCTAGGATTTTGGTGACCTTAAACAAGATTTTTTTTTTTTTTTTTTTTTTTTTGTGGCCCCAAAAGGCTCCAAGCACAACTACCAAATCACACACACTACTTATAACACACATGCACACAAATAGAGACAGACAACTGAATTAAAAATAAATCTCTTGTTTTATTTGAAAACATTGCAGCTGTTGTACCTCTGTTGTGACCTCTGCAGCTGCAGTCACGTCAGAGGAGGGAGTAAGGTCCCCCTGAAGTAATGTTTTCTAAGCAGCAGGCATGTCAGCTGACAAGGTAGATGACTCTGATGCAGCAGAGGTTGCTCCCAAATATTTCAATTACACCTACATCGATATATAAGTTTTTAAAATATGCTTAGACATTACATAGGTACGTTATATGCGTCTTCCAGGCTTATTTAGTAACCACACAACAAATGCAAATGCATTTAAATCATTCAAATGTCCAAGATGTCCAAATCTGACCTACAAAATATAATATTTATCATAGTTAGAAATATAAGCGGTTAGCCTTTGTGGTTAGCCTTTGTGGTTAGCCTTTGGGGCATGTTGGACATTTGATATGTTATGTATTAAAATAATAAAAAAAACGAATTTAATGTTTCAAAAAAACATTGGTAGCTAGTTAACAAGAAAGGTTAGCCTATTTAATTAATAAATGATATTTGCAATTCTAATCATTAGCTAGCAAGCAAATAGCAGAAAATTAAACTTTTTCGAAAAAAGTCTCACTTAAAATAATCATACTTACATTTCTTTGTAGCCAAAACACGACTTTAATATTGCAAAAAAACATTGGTAGGAAGCTAATGTAGCAGTAGTGTACCCTCTCATTTGTGTTGTATGATGTATCCAGCACAAACATCCCTGTTTCAACCAGCCATTTATTCTGATATACACAGGTTTGTATAGGTTTCTCACCAAATTCGTAGTAATAAGCTCCAGAAATTGCTCAAAACACAGAAAGAAGTAATTCAACTAACTGTTGCATTGCAGTTACACCATGATATGTCCTGTTTTTCCTATCATTTAATCAGATTCATCAAAGGAAAAATTGTATACCTCTATCCCATGTACCTTTTTTATCTGCAATTTTCTCTTTGACTGCCCTTGAAATCCTGAATTTTCTTTAAATGAAGCATTTCTTTTTAGGAGCCATTTTTATAATGTTAGATTTATTGCCGCAGTATCCAGCAGACTTGAGGTGGCACTGCTTCATAACAAAAAAAAAAAATGTATATGTGTGGAGCTAGCACAAAGTGCTGGGGGGGGGGGCTCTAAACAACCACATAAAGTGTTTATGTCAGCAGCCACCCTGTTGGGTATAAAACCTCAGTACTCCTATTTGTCAACAACAACTAGGATGTGGCTATATACCAGAGAGCATCAAAAACTGAAAGCTAGTATTGAATCTGGTCAGTGATATAATATAACTGTTCTACTTATTCTTTGACCAGAGAGCTCCTAAATATAAAAACAAATGTTACCACTTTGATTTCATTTAATTGAAGCAACATTCTCTTACAATAAATATAATATGTTAAGATATCAAAGTAGTATTAGTTTAGTATCTGCACTAAAATTTACTTATCATATCTACAATGAAAGCAAATAATGATATTTGACCCTATGTAGAGTACACACCCTGTGTGTTGCCATGAGAATCTTTGTTTTTTTATAAATCTATACCCTGTGAAGCACAGGCCCATAACCTTTACAAAAGTCTTCACATAAAAAGGAGCAGTTGATTACTTTTAAGTAAAAAAATCACATGTTGAAGTATGGTGCTACACTGTACTAGAATAGCCCTTGTTGGATGAAACTGCAATATGCTTGTAGATTTCCTTTAAACAATGACTACACTGGTTTTGGCCCATAGCCTTAATCCTTTAGTCCATAACTAAGTGCTGCTCACCCCAGCCCAGTGTGTGATTAACAGTGCTCCCAGTAAACAATAGGTGCTTGACCTTTGCCACTGACACATTTAGAAGGTCCCCAGGCAGCTATCAGCTTTTTATCTTTATTCATGAACGAATACGAACAAATATAGAGCAACAGAGGACCTTAAATGTGCTATGACAGGAAACAAGATTCATCTACATAGCATGATGGGGCCACTGGTCTATTTCAGCTCTAATCCAAGGCCTTATTCTGCTTAAATGTCTGCTGGACATTTGCATCAGCATTTAGTACCATCGGGCAGTTTATTAGGTGAATATCGATACAAACTAGTGCAGTCTAATCCAGTAGTCCTGTAATAAATCCTCCTTCATGAAGGTTATAATGATCAGATTATAGTGAAATTGATTCAGTGATCTGTTGATTCAGCGGTTTGATTACTTTGCAGGTTGTGGTTTGTGGTGCTGTTGAGGTACATAGATGTTATTATATTGGGAAGTGTTTCTGTTGGTTGGCCTATCCTCATTGATGTCACTGGTGTGGACAAAATAATAGAAACGCCTATATGTATAATGCAATAGGATAAAGAGATTCTACTTCAGGTTGAAATGAGTCAGTTATGGTGATTGGGGTAATGATTAGCATGTTTCCTTGATGGTTTCCTCAATAGCCTTTCCTGGCACATCCAACTTTTTATAGATCCTGGGGTAGACCTGGACTGGAAACACCTTGGGCTGGAGAGAGGGACCACTGGGCTACCCTAGTTTAGCTGGCTACAACCACGATCCAGACCCTGATAAGCAACAGAAAATGGGTTGATGGACGGATGGATGGATGGATGGATGGATGGATGGATGGATGGCCATTATTGTGCAGGTTTCGATAAGCAGTAGGCAGCTTGTTTGCTTAAGGCTAATACTGACATGAAAGGTTTTCGACAAAGAGTGAACAGTCTATAGGTGGCCTCCTATGAGAAGCACCAACACTATTGATTCTTTATTAGAGCAAATGAGTTCACAGAGGTTGGCTGCTCTGAGGGAATGTGTCATTTATCTGTTTTGACAAAGTTCAGCCACTAAACACTCTCAATGTCCTACACAAGTATGAGACTTTTTTTTAACATTAAGACTTCTTGAGCATTATGAACACAGCAAATGAGCAGTCTTGCAGTCAAGGATTACCAGCCCAGTGTCTTCCAAATTAAATTTACAGTGTCTCTCAGGTCTGGATGTTGAAAGGGTGTGTAGTCAAACTGTCATACAGGAGTTTTTGTCCTATCACAGTCCAACAGTTAATGTTTTTTTTCGTCTTTCCCTAACCTTAAATAAGCCTTAGTTCCCCTGCAAAGCTTTTTTGGAAAAAAAAAATGGAAAATGTTTCTATTGAACAATAAAAAACATTGTCACTGAATGTAATCCAGGGTTTGCAGAATTGTTTAGTATCAATATAATGATGGAAAGGTTATTGTTCACATTTCTGGATAATAAGGCAGTGTCAATCCTGGGGATCGATAAAATGTTATTTTTTGTCAATCTCTAGAGAATTATCAAGCAATAACAATATAACTTCAGTGCTTTCTTCCTATGTGATTGCCACAAAGAGCACTATACTTTATTGCTTTATCTTCATTTACTATTCACCTTTACCATCTCTTTAAAAGAAATCTATATGAGAGGGATAAAACTCAGGGCATCGATGCACTCACTCCACTACTGGCATCTGATCATCAATCCTATTAATCTGAGAGCAGAGTAATAAATGAAATTTACTCAACTGAGTGTATCAGTATGTTGAACAGTTCCTCTCTACTCAAATCCAGATTTTAGCATTGGATATTCAGAGAATACTTTAGAGAGATTTTTGTATGAACTCTACCCACCTTAAAAATCAAAAGTAGGGTGGGGGATAGATAAGGGATTTTGAAAAGTGAGGAGGAAATGCCTCATACCCCCATCACGAGTTGAAATGACACCCTTAGCTCTCAGGGTCCTACCTCATGCAGGCCAAAGCCGGATGGAGCTGCAGGGTTGAACATGGTTCTCAGCAAAGGATAGACTGACAGGATGAGTTAGTGACCTGGTGTGGAGTGTCCTACCATCTGCCTGAACAGACAGCCCTCTGCGGGGTCCTGCTGGTGATTATTGAGTATTGATAACAGAGAAACATTCCTCAAGGGACAAAAGAGCTGGACAGCATGAGGGGAGGATCTAAGTGTCATAAATGTGTCAAGGAACCTAAAGTATGTGTAATTGGTTCCCTTGAAACATGTATTAGTTGTGAAAACTTGTTTCAGCACATCAGTTTCACCATGACCATTTTACCCAGTGGCAGTGCATGTTTTAGCTCATAACAAAAGTCACGATTTTCAGCTTTTCATTATTGCAGACCATGAACTGTTTAAATGTGTTCTATCCCAGCCAGGATCCTAACAATTACATTTCATCGCATACTAATGTAGTATATTAATGTTAATGTTCACCTTTTTAACTCTATTTACTGTTTTTTGAGATTAATGGAGATTACTTAATTCAAACATTTTTCAGGTCCCCCCAAGTTAATTATTATAGTACAAGTACATACCCCACCCGAGGCCTTTTTTGATAAAAAATATGGGAAGAAACCCTATCTGGCAATGTTAAGGAAAATAGTGAAAAATGAGTGATTTGGTGTAAATCAGTTCAGTAGTTTTTGTGTAATCCTGCTGAAAAACAAATAGACAGACAGAAAGAAAAACGAACACAGGTGAATGTGTTACCTTCTTAGCTGATGTAATAAATGATGTAATAAATGGCGGCCAATGTTTAAACAAAAATCTAACATACAATGTACTTTGGAAAAAGGCAGGCAATAATGTAAACATGTTTAGTAGTGAATGGGCTAGAACATGCAAATGTTGAAGAGTAGAGTCAAATGAAATGGTGATGATTTGAACTTTGACTCAACAAATATGAAATATAAACAACAAATATAATAATGGACTACTACTACTACTACTACTACTACTAATAATAATAATAATAATAATAATAACATTATCATCATCATCATAATAATAATAGCTATTATTGTTATTATTATTATTTACATCAGGTACAGTTAGTTCCCACAGGGTTAGATTTTTACATAAAAAGTTTAGTGAAATGGATTAGCCAACAAAGAGGAGTGGGAGCGGGGATTAATCTGTGACGGTGTGAAGCTGTATTAGATGTCTGTGTGTCTCAGACTGAATACAGTTACATTAACACAATAGAGTGTAAAAAAAATCCTAATTGTACTGGTGCTAATGCTGAGAATTTCAGGTGAACTTTGATGCAATCATGTCATGAAAAAGAGTAAAGGGCTACCAAAAGATAAAACAAAGATGGCAGGCCAGAAAGAAAACAATGAAAAAAAAAGAGGCTATTGACAAAGTTCTTTCAAACACAGTCAGCCAGCACTGTCACAGAATGGTTTAATAAAGTTACTGAATGTGGGTTATGTGCTATAGTTTATATATAGTTTGATAAATGAAGCAGCATTGCCTGTAATTTGAGAAACAGGTTCGCAGGTTCTTTATCACCAACTGAGGATGGAAGACAAGCTGAGCTCTTAAAGTGGCCACTAAAAGTAATTTCAAGCAGTCATTACAGCAGTTTACACTGAAAGACAATTGTAAATTTATTTCATTGTATATTATAAGCATTATGATGTTTAGTGTTTCTCATTTAATAACATTTTTGAAATATGATCAGTTGTACTATTGTGTTTACAAACATTGCTAGCAGAGATAAACTGTCAACAGCATTTTTTTAACATTGTGTCTGTAGTAAGACCCGTTTGTCAGATGGAGAATGACAGTAGGTTTCAATCCAATGTTTTTAATGTTGATACTTGGTTTACTTTTTGTGTAGGTATGTATTGTCCCTTTTAGTTTCTAAAGTTTTATTATACTACTTCTATGTTACAGAAGACTGGGCTGCACTTGTTGGCAACTAATTATCAGGATATCAGGAAATGAAATAGGATACAAGTGAAGTTTTATATAATCATCTTTTATGTGAAATTTTCTAAAATATTGTGAAACTTTCTCAGTGTACAGATTTTAAACCATACTTATGCTCTTCGTATAATGGAGCCCTTAAAACTCCATGAAAATAATGTTTAATAATGGTGAAATCTTCAATCACACAGTATTTAAAGTATGTTGATAAAAGAAGGCTGAAATGGGATTTCTGTGCTGATGTATTCTGAATGCGTCATTAACACTTCATAACTGATTACTGATTTTTGCACTGAACTTTACAGGAATTTTTTGTAGCTATGTCATTGCCATTTTGTATCATTAGCCTTATATGATGCAAAAACATAATGACTTGGAATTTGACTCATGAACAACAGAACATCACACAGTGAGGTGTGATTGTTTCTGCTATTTGTAGATTTATGCTTTTATGAGGTTGTATGTCTGCAAGATATGTATTTTTTTTATTTTTATATTTTAGTCCAAAAATTAATGGTACTTCAAATGACAGAGAGATATTTCTCTGCCAAGGAAAATAATAGTCATTAGCAGAATTGTAATAATAATAATAATAATAATAATAATAATAATAGTTTAACAATACAAATACTGACTGTTCTTTTTCTGACATCTTTTATTAAGAAAGATTATAAATTATTTTGTTCAGGTACAACCTTTTTGTTGCAATTACACAATTACACTTATCTACAAAATCCAGAGTCATGTATATCACATAAAGTAAATATCAAAGGAAAGAGCAGAGAAGATGAGAGAAATGAAAAGAATAAAGAAAAGGAGAGCGAAAAAATGAATTTAAATTACAATGTGAGAGTGAAAATGGACAGAGGAAAAAAACAGAAGGAAAGACACTGGAACATTATGCATACATACAAATTCTAACATGTAAGGGAACAGATTAGATGAACACAAAAGAAGACAAAGAGGAAGACAGCAGTAGTTATACATTGGCCTTTTAAATGATCAGGTCAGTGACATTTTAAAGACTGAAATAGGCGAGTGTAAATTTTATACAGTATATTACTTAATCTTCTTCTTCTTCTTACTACTACTACTACTACTACTACTGGTGCTACGACTGCTACTACAACTACTACTATTGCAACTACTACTAATAATAATAATAATAATTTTAAAAAGTCAATCATGTTTAAAAATACTTGCTTTTATGTTTTATACTGCCCTACTCAACTGGTAAATCTGATGTTATTTTAATTTTTTTTTTATTGTCAACAAATCCCATGAAAAGTGCAAAGCATTGTGTTAGACAACACTTTCTGACTTCCCTCTCCAGGCTGTAGCTCAAAGCTCCAAGCTGAAAGATTCCTACAGAAGTTGAAAAATATATAAGAAAAACAGCTTGGAAATGTTGGTTTAATTTTTTTAAGGCGCAGTCTCTTACTAAAACAGCTGACCCTTTTAGTTTTCTTCAGCAAAGGATATTAAACAAAAGGGAAACGGTACATTTGTATTGGACTATTTTCAGTGCATTTCTATTTGGTGTCGTGAGTATTTCGTGCAGCAGGCTGCTATACTGTATGTAAACTAAAGTGTGTAAGTTCGTGGTGATGAATGAACATGTCACCCAGTGCAAAAGTATGGCTCACTGATGTGTTGTTAATAGTTTGTTTACAAAATTGCAGCTCTATGGCTCAGAGGAATGAGATATATCAGGCTTTGATACATATTCCTACAGGTTATCTTTTTATGAGATTATTAATGAGATGGGTGAATTGTTTATGAGATAAGGGAAAAAAATCCCCAGATTTATTCCTGGAGGAAACTTAAAATAATAGAATCATATGTACATTACATTTTGCAGTGACCTGGCCCAAAACATCTCTAATTTCACCTTTCCTTTTTCCTATCTTCTTTTTATTTTTCAGTCACCAGCCTCAGTTACACATCATGTAACTCCTCTTTTACCACAAGCAGGGGTGAAATCTTGATTACACACTGACCGTCAGCCATGTTAACCTTTGATCTCAACCAGTAGAAAAGACAGGTTTTTTGAAACACGCACAGGAGCTTGAACCCTGGAAAAAGTCACACACAGTGGCAAGGAAGGGAAGTAAAAGGACAAAAAAGAAAGAAACATGCTGTTCACTGGTCCTTATTGATTCTGGTAGGGTGTTGAAAAGGTCTTTGGTCATGCCCTTACCAAAGGATACTAATTTGCTCGATCAAGTCTGTCGGAATATCGACTGGGAGGAGGCTGAGCGCCTGCCATTGTGTTGGCTTCAGCGGGGAGCTGGTCTGTGAAACAGGATTACTAGAGGTCAGGCAGCCAGTGAAAGGATGTCCATCACTTTCTGGGGGCAAATACAACGGGGCGGGGCCCAGGAGACGTGATTGAGATGTTGAAGACCAGAGGGGAGGGGAAGCCCCAGCATCACACCTCCCCCACCCCACATGCAGATCTGCAGTCTGTTAATCTGTATGTTTCATGGTTACAGACACCCAGTAGGCTTTGTTTTCAGCAACAAAAGATATTCAAAGGGTACAAGGTTTCCTCTTTTTCTGATTATTTTAAATGCTGGCATATTGTTCCTCATCCATCAAATCCAGTGTCTACACCAATTGATTCTGTATCAAAATGTACCAATAATATCAAGGATCCTGATAATAGCATATTGTTGGGACAAAAAGCATTTTGAGGATTAAACAAATTTACAGAAAGTTAATCATTTTTATTAGATGTATAGTTAACTGATCAATATTCATATATTACCATGCATATTTACACTCAAATATTATATACATTTATATCACAGAGAGTAAATTCTGACAATGATTAAGAAAGAAGAGGATGTCTCTTTGAAACAATTTGTCACATAGTTATTTACTTTGGATATTCACATGCAATCATCATGGTTTGTAGAAATACTGAGATCATGAGTCGAGAAACTCATCAAAATTTTGAAATAGCTACAAAAAGTGTATTAGAGTTTTTCTCATGTTAAATGCCATTTTGTTAATTATGCAATGCATAATTATCTAAACATTGTTTTAAAGGCTTTTTCACTCTGCCAGAGTGTATGGAGGTAATTCTTTCAAAATAGGGATTTTTTTTTTAATTATTACCTTTTATATAATCTTTTTTTTTTCATTTAAGCTCACTTTGAATTTGTTTGTTTATTAAGTAAATTCATTTAATTTTAGTTTATTTAGGTAGTTAACATCGCATATATTAAAGATTATTTAATTTCATCAACACTGCCTTTTTGCCTCTTGCTTTTATATGACGAACAGCAACAGTTCAAATTCAAACAGCAGACAAAAGGATCAAAACTGCAGCATAATACACTTCTCTCACAGACTGTCCTCCCAAACAAAAACAACGGCATCGGTTATTAATTCAAACACTTAAAAAAGATGTATCTGACAAGGAAAATGTTACTTATTGTGTTTGTTGCATGCAAATGAATTCACTGATATTGATTGTGATGTAGACGTGTTCTCCTGGGTGTGTCTTTACACAGTTACATCAGTGATTGGTAGTCAACAGACTCTAGAAGGTTCAGTGAAATACTGATGGTTTGCTGACATTTCATTTTGAAGATGAACACATTAACTGAAAAAAACAATAAATAAATCACTGAATATGAAATTATTGCTGGTTGCAGCATTTCACTTTATTGCTCAATTCTTCCACTTGTTGATACAAGTTTTGTCCCCTAGCCATCCTCTGCCTGTCATAGCACTGTGCAAATATCTCCATTTTATGGCAGTCTTGGAGCACTGGTAACATCCAAACCACATGAAACCCTAGCCTGGCATCATAGACATGACCCCTTTGTGGAAACAAGCCTTTCTCTCCATTGAGCAAAAACCCAATTAGCTATTATAGAGACTGACTGCGAGGATGTGTGTGTTTCTGCTTTTTGTGGATGAGGTTGCAGCCTCCTACCTCTATAGGTGGGACATCTGCTGAGGGTTTGTGTCCCTGGATAAGTACCAGCCGAGCACAAGCCCAGCACCTTTTCAACCTGATCACATAGGTATTTAGCTCTTGGCCCTGGCCAGTGTTTCTGTTTGTTTTATTTTCAGAGCAGGTGTTTTATAATCATTAGCGACTCCATTACGACCCCAGCTCTAAGTAGAAGACAAACAGCAGCCGTGCATCTATTCTCAATGGAACCATCTGGTGGCAAGGAGGAAAAATGGCTATGTTTGGCACCAGTGTTTGCCAATGGTCACATAATTGTGTTTCAGAGGAGAGGAGGCAGATAGCAGACAGGCTGAGCTCAAGTGCAATGGGTTTTATAGATGTTTCCAACGTCTTTGTCTGCTCAGCCAACATCCCCGTGTTTGTATTCATCTGTCTACAGTAGAGCCTTCTCACCATGTCTTCATTTTTTAATTTCCAAGAAATGTTTTGTGAACACTCAATAAATTTTGCATTCACAGAAACAAACCAACCATATGTGTGTGTGTGTGTGTGTGTGTGTGTGTGTGTGTATATATATATATATATATATATATATATATATGCTCTGTTTTCAGGATTCATAATTGATAACAATGCATCTATAATGTGTTGTTCCTTTATTATTTTTTTTAATTTCTTTTCTTAATTGTGCATATCATCTGTATATGTCTTACTCATGTCTTTCTTCTATTTTAACCATTTCTCCTCAAATGATTGTACTAGATATATACAAATCCTCTAGTAGTAAAAAAATAAAGAAAAAATTAAGTATGCTATTCATACAGAAAAACACAATAGCCACAGTAAATGAATATGCTAAAACATAAATATATATAAAGTTTTGTATTCATATATATTTCAATTTATTTGGGAAGTGTGGTGGATTTAGTTGCAGTTTACCCTCTGTGATTTAAAGTGGCACAGGGTCAATATTTAACTTAAAAGCTGATACCAGTTCTTTTTTTATACTGACTATATGTTAATTTGATGAACGTTTAATTTAAAATTATACACATATATACATCCAGCAAATAATAGGAATGGAGTGTTTTGTTCACATTTAAATGAATAATGTATAAAATGACTATAATGCTGAACTGCAACTAGCTTGAAATAGCATCAAATTTTTTCGTTTTTAATTTTTTGGTTTCTGGTCAATGAAGCCAGCAGGGCTGGAGGGTGCTGTGTTTGAATTCATCACCTCATTATTTGTCAAGTTCTTACTTTGGCCGTGATCAGGGGTCAGCAAGTTTGTGACTGTGGTTTTATTCATGTTTTATGTTCAGTCATGTTGCTTCTCTGGTGGAGTGTGTTTGTGTTTCCAGCAGCAGTTTGTGTACACCCTCCACTGACTCATAGGCTTCTGCTTGTTTGTTGAGAAAGCTGTCAATTGTGATAATTATTCCAACACAAAATGCTGCACCCACTACACATAATTATGCCACAGATGCTAATTACCGTGTTAGTTATTAACGACTCATTAAACAATTATGGTCACCGTCAATGATATGCTAATGAATTTCACATGAAACATGTGTAAAGTTACTATCCAGCAAGGTAATGGAAGGAAGGCCAACACACAGGAAGGAGTAGACACTCTGTTTCAGTGAGTTGGTCTGTATCCTGCCCAAGATTTTTTTAACATTAGAGGTTGACACAATTATAATAATTGGCTTTTATTCTTTACAGCTTTTGTTAATAGTTCATACCAGCCGCCAGATGGGGGTGACAGGACTGGTCATAGTTAAACAAAGAATGGTGTCCTTGGTGTTAAGTGTGGTATCAATATCATATGTAATAACAAATATAACATTTAAGTAACTATTGACAGGGATAACACTTATTAACCTTGTCTCCTAAAAATTCATTCTACTTCTTGTATACAACAATAATACATTAATAAGGAAATATTCATACATATATATTTTTTTAATAATAAGGAAACATGTTTCATGTGTAATACACCTGTAAATCATTCAGGTGCAATATGTTGATTTTTTTCCCAGAATGTCCATTCCTGGTAACTAAAGCATGATAAGTTTTTATAGCTTATTTTTTATAAAGTTATCTATTGAGAATTTTTTTGAAGACTGGCTTGTGCAGAGCCATATGTCTAAATTGGTCATTACACTGTAACCTGAATTTGTCCAAGTGGTCACGACCCAACGATAAGCTAGTGGGACTGCAGGAGATGGTACTTGATATGTTTGCTGATATATAGACATTGCTCAGTGTACTCTTTATATCCTTATTTAAATGACAATTGCACAGATATTAGTGCTTTTTTATTTTAAAAAAAACAGCATACAAAAGTAACATGACAACTTGATAACCGTGTAATTGCTAGAATCATAAGAATTTTCGTATATTAAATGGTGTCTTGATTGAGAAATCCCACTGTAAATGAATGGCCACAAGAACATGGGAATGTCATATAAAAATATTATAGAAAATGTTACAGGGGCTTCCAAATGAAATTCTGTTATTTCTTTAATGTGATCAGCCAACAGTTTTGTATTTCTGTTGGTCATGCATCAAATTATTTCCATTTAATGATTTATTTAATGAAAACCATGACCTATGTTAAGATTATGAGATAAACATTTCTTGATCATGAGATCGAAACAACACATATGTATTCTTGCTAGGTGTGGCTTGCTTCTTCACAGAGCTGTGGTAGATGATGTGTGCTGTTGCATTTTGTGCATGTCAGTGTGTGAAAGAGAAAGAAAGAGGGTGGAGCGTTGGTTTATATGCTCCTGAGAAGCTGACACAATGAACTATTTCGGCTAATGGCCAAATATCCCTCTAGTTCACGTTCTTAGAGTGAGGACCTTGGCCAAATTGATGTATGTATCCTCCTCCTCCTCCCTCTGGATCCCTCTTTTTTTCTCTAGCAGCATTATGGGTGGTTTTAAAATATTAATATGAGAGTGCATTTAGTGGAGAGCAGCTCATATGAGTATTCTCTCGTGACTCCCCATTCAGGTCACGGGGGAGCGTCTGCCTTTTTCTCTGCCTGCCTGATTTACTCTAAATGCAGCATTAAAGATTCTCCTCCACCTGCATGCACGATGCTGTCTTTTCTCATTCCCTATGTATGTGTGTGTGTGTGTGTGTGTGTGTGTGTGTGTGTGTGTGTGTGTGTATATATATATATATATATATATATATATATATATATATATCATGTATATATACAAAACGCATATCAAATCAATAGCAGAATTATTGTTTTGTCCAAGGCATTCTGGTAGAGCAGCTCATGAAAACACTGATTAGAAAAGACTAGGTGTCACATCTTGTTTAAACATGAGAAAGACAACACAGCCCTCAGAGACAAACACACACAAACACATACAAGCATCTGCATTTATTTCCCTCTGGAAGCAAGAACAGCTCTAGGTCATGCCTTCAGGGTATGAGCTTTTTGCATGGAATTGTGTTGTTATCTTTTATATTTATTTGTTTTTTTTTCCACCTTGAATAGAGTGATGAGAAGGGGGAAAGCTGGAATTATGCTTCCTTAGGCTTAACATAACTGAACAGAATTGGACCCCTCTAACAGCAGGAGTTGAAAAAAACACTCTGTTAAGGATATGGAAGTGTGTGGAAGTGGTTGCTACATAGCCTATAATAAATACCCATCCCTTTATAGAACAATTACGTGTATCTTCGAAGACGCATAATTCCATCTTAATGTGTTAGCTACACACATTAAGTATCTGCTAACTATTCTTGCACAGGCACTAATGTAAAGAGACAGCATAATGCATCTATCATTAGTGAATGCTTTTTTAAATTCAAATATATTTTTAATTACAATAACTTTTACTTTTTAAACTGAATTCATCCAGGAAATTTCCCTGAGAGCCCCTTTTTTACCCGAGAAACACCACATACTAAAACATTTCACCTTAGCTTTATCTTAGACTATGGTAAAGATTTTCATCCATTTGATATCAAATTGATACAAAAACTGGGACTGGGGTCATTCATTCTAATACCACAGTAAAAAGCCTAAGAGTACCTCAAATTTTCCATCTCTTATTTAAATTTACTCAAGTCAGTGTCTCAGTGTTTACAGAATAGAACAAAAAAAACCTTTGTAGATAGATAAGAATTATGGAATTTTCTTTTGAACTAAATTTAATCAAAATTTTTGACTCATTCACAGTTGGGGCAACTAAAAAAATTGGTTGCATTAACTTTCAAGGCCTCATTTACTTCCCTTCCTGCAGAAAATCTTTTAGTTGACACATTACATGGTCCCTGAAAAAAGCCTGTTTACATTAATTTTCACTTAAAGTTATATTTTTACCTTGGACAGTTTAACACTGATCTTTGGGCCATTCTAGGTTTTACACTGGACTTGAATTGCTGAAATGTAAATAAAAACTAGAAAAATGAAGGTGTCCTTAAACCTTACAATAACTTCAGTTTTGTCTGAGTTTGGAAGCAGAAAGGTGCTGGTCTTTCAGCTCTTTATGTCCTTGAGGTATGTTTAAAGTTTAGCTAACTGATTGGTTTCATCAGACTTCATTGAAATATACAATTTGGTGTCATCTTCATAACAATAGAAGTTAATGGATTTCCTAAATCCTTTCATTATCCTATATCAAAGATGAGTAATAGGCTGCTCTGGCATTATAGAGAGCCTTCCTATATGTTTTAAGACAATCGTGCCAGGCTAGATTTTTCCAGTTTGTTAGAAACTTGTATGTGTGTGTGTGTGTGTGTGTGTGTATAACCCAAAGGGAATCCACATCAGAGCAGATCTCTATCAGCTCTGATCACATGGTGAACCATCTTCAGATAGAGATTGAGAAATGCAAAGCACACGGAAAAGACATGTATTGCTGGCAGATACTTATGCCCACTACAATTACCTAGATTACACCACTGCTGCCATAATAGAGAGGCGCAACACATGCCAATACTTCAAATGTGGATAAAAGCAAACATTTTGAGACAGATCAGACAAAGTCAATCACGGTGTTGCACTTGATAGTAAACAATAAAAGAGAAAAAAGAAAGTTTGTCATGGATGAGAGAAGTTCAAACCTTACATTCTTTCTTGATCAGTTTGAAGAAGGCACACTGAATTTGAAATTCAAAATTGATTCAAGAAGGGGTAAATTAACAATTGATGCCAAGCAGAGTTGTCAAGAGAATGGATATATGGTTGGAATTTGGAAAAATCAGTACTGTGCTAAGCTGAAATGCAAGACTAAAGATATTCCAGTATGCACACCTGCAAGAGTCACAATTGACAATCACAATGTTCAACTCCAGACATAACCTGAACTGGTAACACTAATCCACTCCATAATAAGAGAGAAGATGAATGTAGCAATTGAAAAACTGAGGCCTCAAAGAATGCAATAAGAAAATCGCTGAGACAGAGTGAGTTTTCTCTGGTATGAAGGAAGGAATAACTCTGCTGGAGACTAATACAACGTACAAAAAGAAAAACAAAGACTTTAGGAAAGGCTCAACATTTTGAAACATTCACCTGAGGGTGCAACCTCAGAATATTTGGATTAGATTATGATCCTACAAGAGGAAACTCCACAAACTTTATGTTAAGTTTGTTCAGAGAATTTTTTTAAAGATAAAAATCTTTAATGACAACTTATAGTTGTAGTTGTACACAGAGTTGGATCGACAACAAATTCTGGATCTGGACTGAAGATTTTCAGTAGGCAAAGTATCAAACCAAGAAAGACATTTTGCAAAAAGGGCAGAAGGATCTACTGCTTTTTTTTAGGTGATGTGAAAGAAAAGTTCTTAGAATAAGATTAAAGAGTAATTAAAAGAAAAGTACTTAGCTTAACTGATAATGGTTCAAGTCTATAAATTTGTGAACTGCACAATTACATTGAACTGAAACATAATTGAACATTAATTATGGTATAGTGGTTTATATGAAATATCATATGAGTTAAGTAAAGGGCTATTTGTATTAGAAAGTCACAGTTACATGTATCAAATGATAATGATTATCATATTATTATTTCTTTATCTAATACTAGGATTGACAATTTCCCTTGCAGGATCAATAAAGCCTATTTATCTATCTATCTATCTATCTATCTATCTATCTATTGTTTATCTACTCATCCATCCATCCATCCAAATATCTTTTGGTCAATTATTTATTTTACACATTTTTTACAATAGAAAGTTTTAATAATAAGATTAATAATTTAATTTTGATGGAATTATAATGAACTCAGAGTCACTGGAGCAAAAATAGACAGATGAAAAGTTGGTGCGACAATAAAAAGATTTTTGTGATGGTGTACTGTGTGTGAGTTTATTGAATATATGTCTTGAATCTTTTTTCTATACCTGTCTAAATGCTTTAAAATTTAGCTCTGATGTTAATTGTGTAGTCATCCCAAACAGGTGATAAGTTGATTTAGTGTTAATGTATCTTAATCTTCTCAAAATGTTTGTGCCATCAATGCATGAATGAGTAGGTGTGTAGTGCGCATCAATGTAGAAAAATGCATGAGTGACGAAGTGAATGTGTGTGTGAATGAGTGAATGTGACAGTAGAGTAAAAGCGCTTTGAGTGGTCAAAAAGACTAGAAAAGCGCTGTACAAGTATGGTCTATTTACCATTTATCATTTAAAAGGGGCCTGAAAATTTCTAATTTAAATATTTGTGGTACACATTATGAATTAACTGAAATAGTTGATATATTACCGGCAAATAATCTGCACTTTATAGCAGTGTCAGAATTCCTTTGGAATCTAATTTTTGGATGGCACTGTCACAAGTAATCATCAAATAGACTCAAATATAATTGAATGGCAGCCATATAGCATCAGGCATCAACTGTATTCACCCTAATATCGAAGTGCTTTGTTCTGACTCAGTTTCAGTACCAATAAGTTGCAGTCTATTATAGTTAATATAACTGGGCCCAAAAATAATTTTTAGAGGGTTTAAACAAGGTAATTTTTTTGAAGATGACAAATATGTTTTTTGGTCAACAGTCTTCATGAAAAAAAAACAGAGGGCAAGTGGTTAGATAAAGAGCTTAGAAATTTTATGATGGAACGTGATGAAACAAAATTGTTACCAAATTTATCATGCTTCAAATCAGATAGGTAATATATTGACATGATTAAAGATAGTTAGCATTAGGCAACACTCCAGAAAATGTATTGGGCAAGAACTCTGAGCCTACCCCCTCTTTTATCAACAAGTCGTTATAGCCAAACTTGAATATATGTTAATGACTTCTAAAGATGGATCACTGGGACAAATTATCATGGTAATAGACCTACATATAATATGGTAACTAGAATGGGAAATGGGAGAAATGGGAAAGAGTTGTCTTAGGTGTCAGGAGGAAAGACAGCATACAGGTACCACATAAAGATGTATGAGACCAATAATAAACTAATAATTATTATAATAGGGCTAATAATAATAATAATACTAAATATAAGGATAAGTATAATAATTGAAGTAATGGCTGCTGAGCAGTCTCATGAGAGCAGTAGTTGGTCTGCAGTCGTAGATCCAGATTCTGCAGCATAAGAGGCACAAAAACTTGTAGAAAGTGAAATGAGGAGAAAGGAGAGAAACAAGAAAGCACAAAACTACAGGAGGGGTAGGAAGCCAAGTTACTACCAAGCACAGATCAGATATAAATTTGTACAGATGGAGAGGGAGAGGAGGTAAGGATCTCTTTTCCTAGTTTCTGTCAGTACTCGCGCTGAAGCAATCTGGATCAACTTGAGATTACTTAGAGATTTGTTGAGACAGCCTGATAATGATGAGTAGCAATAAGCCAGCGCGGAAGTAACAAAAGCATGAACTAGTTTTTCGATGTCTTTTGGAAACAGGATCCACCTGATATGTACAATGTTACGTAGATAAGAAAAAAGTTAATCCTTGAAGTTTGTTTTATGTGGGAGTTAAAGGACATGTCCTGATCAAAGAGAACTCCAAGATTCCTAATGTTTGTGCTGGAGGCCAAGGCAATGCCATCTAGTGCAAGTAATTCATTAGATTCATTCAATTTCTGAGGTGTCATGGGCCAATTACAATAACTTCAGTTTTGTCTGAGTTTGGAAGCAGAAAGGTGCTGGTCTTTCAGCTCTTTATGTCCTTGAGGTATGTTTAAAGTTTAGCTAACTGATTGGTTTCATCAGACTTCATTGAAATATACAATTTGGTGTCATCTTCAAAACAATAGAAGTTAATGGACTGTTTCCCAATTTCCTAAATCCTTTTTATTATCCTATATCAAAGATGAGTAATAGGCAGCTCTGGCATTATAGAGAGCCTTCCTATATGTTTTAAAACAATCATGCCAGGCTAGATTTTTCCAGTTTGTTAGAATGCCATATCTTTTTAACGTTTGCCTGTTGTTTGTTGAATATGCAGGTTTGGAAGTTTACCCATGGAGTTAACCTTTTTTTATATAGGGGCAGCAGATTAGTGTGTAGTTGTAAAACTAGTTATATGAAAAACTAGATGCATGACAAGCAAATGGCAAACCTGGCCCACCATTTCTTTTAAATATTATATTCACATTGGACCTTCTGCATCATGATATACATCCAGTGCCAAAATTCACTGCCCGTGCAGGAAGCTATGTTTTATGTAGTGAGGTGTAGAGTGAGAGTGTTGAAGTTACAGTGGTGGATGGGTGTGTAGTGCATGTGAGTGACTAGAGTTGCCCTGCCATTAAAATCCATCTTTTAATGGTAGCTTTTTCACACCATATCCACAATCCTGAACTTAACCATACCAAATTTGCCTTGCTCCAATATTGTAGAAAGAAATCTTTTGTAAATGTTATTATTGGACATAATGCAAATTAGTGTTGTTGTGCTGCATTACCAGAGATCAATGGTAGTTATTGCTCACCATTGACAGTTGGTTATGGTTCTGTCTAGAATACATGTAGGCACTGCTAGGACAATAAGAGAAGAGTGATGTTATTGATCAGGCTCCATGGCTGCCTGTCCCCCAGCAGTTACCCTCAGCTTAGTTATGAAGTAAAGCTTAGTCATTGGTAGAATGGCCATGATTTACTAGCAGAAATAAGTTCATTATCATACTGATGGTGGAGCATCTGCAGGACATGGTCAGAACAGTCAATACCCGCTTAAAGACTGTCACACTGAAAGCTCCTGATGATCCATTTCTTCCTTTATGGACCGGGTGTCTGACACTGAATGTGACATCAGCTGACAAATATGTTCTATGGTTTGAACATGCATATCCACACTCTTGTTAAAACCAATGGAAGTGTAGATATAATAAGTACATTTCCTAACAGAAAAAGATCAATCTAAGATCAGGACAGAAAAAAATAGACCACAGCCATGGAATATTCTATTATTATCCATATATTGCATTTTTATGGCTATGAGGCTACTGCGGGTATTAGAAAAAAAATCTGAAATCTTTAGTTTAAAAATGGAGCACTTTATTGAACTAGGAAAAGTTACTTTATCAAATCCTAGAAATGCACTTAAACGCAAACCTGTTTTAGATTATGAATCATAGCTGGCAGCAGCAAACTGCACTGTAACTTATGCCTTTATCCCTACCAGACAGCCCTTACCCCAAAAAATATTTAAAAAAAACTCAACCCTGAAAATTATTTTTCATGGTTGGAAATGTAAAGTTTATAGAGAGGTCAGCAAGTCAAGGCACTCACCTCTGTCTGACACCTAACTGTCAAATTACTAGGTCCTTGTGCTTATTCTTGCAGGTGGTGAACCCATATAGAGGAGATCTCATTTTTTTCTTTGGGCTGAGCCCAGACTAGCTCCATGGATACAAGTGCAGCCACAAGGTGCAAACTCCTATCCCAGGCCTGGATACAGAGGGAGCCCTGGTCTTCTTACACTTGGTGAACTTTGTGTGTTCTGAAAAAGCAGATCCCTAGAGGTCTTAGAATAAGTCTGAGTGTGGCCACTCACTTGGGACCAGTGGTACACAAACCCCTTCACTGTGATAAATAGAAAAATCCAAGACAACGGGATTTAGTGGAGAAGGAGGTGTCTGGGCCACCGTTTGTGGTGTAATCTGAGGCCTAGAGGAAAAATAATTATCAAAATTGGGCACCTGAAAGACAATTAAGTCCGCCATTAGAGACAACAAGTTTAGGCCTAATGTTTATATGTAACCCAAGGCTACAAAATAAAGCTCTAATGCTCTAATTCTAACTCTAAACAAAGATAATGCAACTTCCAAGAAAATTAATACAAGTCAGTTGTAGTTTTGTGCATTCCCTATTATTCAAAATACTAATGCACTCTTTAAACATGTTCTCTCAACACCAATTCCATACACATTTTGGTTAATACAACTTTCATAAAAATAAAGAAAAGTTTTCATCACAACAAAGATTCAAAATGTTCCATAACTTCAATAACTTGTACTTAAGCAAACCCCATTTATGTTAGTCTCCTAAAAAAGAATCAGTTTTCCAACATATCCCAAAATAAGTTACCAATTTAAGTCAAAGCGTTTGTGTTAAATTGTGTGTTTGCAAGGGCACAGGTTTGGTCTCAACATCGCCAACTATTTTCCAACAGATTAAAAACTGCTGGCAAATATCTTTAAGATCTACTTGGTCAAGGGGCTCTTCATGTTCATGGCATACAGCAATATTATTAATGCACTGCTGAGTCTTGGTAGATCTTAATCAAGTTTTCAGTCCTTTGGGAGCACTGAAGCTTTGTTCAGCTTCAGGACTATTAATGTTGAAAATCAATTAGTTTATTGGTTTATTAACATATATCTGTATTTATATAAAGATTTGTATTCATATTTAAAATAAAACTATAAACAGTAATATATCAAAGACTAAATTTGGCAGAAAGCAGGGTCATTCTTTTTTTCCAAAGTGTTCTTTTTCATTTTTTTTTCAATATTGGACTAGAGTTAAGCCATAGTGACTGTACAAGTTTGCCTGAATTCACAAATTCATGTTTGGAGGTTGCTCTACTTGTATAAATGTTGGCTCAGGCTGATATGGCTTACCCCCCATGTCCAGGACACAGCTGCACTGACATGCTTAAGGATCACACTGACTGTCTGGATCACACTGACTGTTTCCTAAAGAGAAATCAAAACTTAACCTGGTCTGTATCCACATTAGTTAATTGTTCTTTTGCAGCCTCTTATCATACTAACAACTAAGTTATCATCAAAATAGGATAGGTAGATTATTGTTATGTTAAATGTAAATTGGTATTTTACAAATGATCCACAATAGCATATAATTAATTGCTGTATCATTTTAAGACCTCACCTGAAGCCCTGAAGGTCCAGATTCTTTTCCCCCAACCTGTCCTACAGCATCTTTCCTGGATTTCTGAGTTAAACTTGGTGTCCATTTATTTTAAGGGCAACCTTAAATATTGAGTGAATAGGATCTTATGGATCCAAGTTGTTCTAATGCTTAAGATCAATGCGTTACATCCTAAGACTAACACTAATACTGATGCCTCCCTAAACTATAATTCACAATTAGGACTTCACCTGAAACCCTCATTTACCCCTTTCCTCATCAGGCTGCTCTACATCTGTAGCCTGTTGCTGTGTTTCCTGTTTACAAAATGATTCATAAATTCTGACATTTTAATGAGATTTCTTGACTGAAATTCAACTCATAATTTAATGCTTCTTCCAAGTAAACACAAGCTAACATGGTTACTAACATCAGTTGACATTCATTTTCACAGTGGAAAGGCACTATGTTAAGTAGCTAGCAGGTTTTCATTTTAAATCAAAGTGCCTAATGTGGCTAATTTACTATCTATTACTTTCTCTCTAGGTGAAAAAGCTTCTTATGTTTCTTCTCTTTTTGGTGGCATCATATCTAAAAAGTACAAAATGTATTGGCAGGGAGAAAATTACGTGATTTTTGCTGTAGAAGCAATGGAATAATCCATATGAATTTTCACCCATGATGACAACTTACCATTTTTAGCACTCATTAGCTCTCGACTCCACTGTGTGTGGCAGCATGCACGATATTTGTGCTTGACCTGAGCTCGACTTCAGATAGCCCCCTCCGTTTTAGTCAGTCAAATGCTAGCATGTCTAAAACAACAGCTTCACAGAGGCTCCATCTCCAAGATGACCACCTTGGAGATGGAGCCTCAGGGAGGGCACAGTGAAGTTCTCCAATATAACTCACTCCAAAGAAATGTGAAAAAGCTAACTCAAATATTGCTATGGACAATTCTGTCATTCTAAATGTTCAATAGAGGGGTAGGTATGCCACGGTTTAGTGTACTTGAAGTGGGGAGAGCAGAGAGGGCTTGATTTCTCTTTCTAAAGTGGTAATGAAGAAAAAAGATTATTCATTGGTCATCATTTGAAATATTTTAGAGAGGGTAGTCACCAGCTTTCGAAGCAACTAATGTCACCAAATTCAGTCAAATGATGCAATATTATGATCCTCCAGGTAATGAGTAATTCCATCACAGCAGAAAATGAGTAGACAAGCAGTCAAACCTGCTCTTGGTGCTTGCCACCAAGTCATTAGTCTAATGCACTTCAAGGATTAATATAATAAAGATCAAATGAGAATAAAACTGATTTAAGCTTGCTTGGCTTGTTGTTTAGATTTAGCTAAAACACTTGGCTCTAAGTCATGCCACTCTTCCCAGCAATCTGTCTGTCTTCTTCTCACACACACCCCTTATAGGTGTCAGCAATTACCATCCTCTCCTCTGTACAAGTCTTTACATTTTTTAGCCAACTTGGCCATGAATTTTTCCTTAGTACTAGACTGTGGAAAGTGTTTGACCCACATTCTATGCTTAGAATTAAAGATAACATTCCATTTTGCTTTCGTAAATGACGTGTAGGTGCTTTCTCAGCTCCTTCTTTCCCCTAGCAATGAGTTGTTTCAACCATTGAACAAGGGCAAAAAGAGAAGAATCTGGAATAGGAGAATGTCTTTGTAGGAGTTTTTATCCATAACAATTTTCAGTTTCTTTCTCAGTTGCAACCCTGCAGTAGTTACTTGGAGAGAGAAGAGTTCCAACCACTGAGTAAAGTAATCCAAGAAGAATAAGAGATACTCATTTCTTTCGGGATTCTGAGGCAGAGGACCCATTATGTCAACTCTCAAAACTGAGTTCGAGTTTCCCAGCAGGTTTTCAGTTATCTGATTTCAGACTTTGGTATGTCAAAAAACCTTTTACAAATTGATTTATGTCTCTTTACATTCCAGGCCAAAAAGCAAAAGGTTTGAAGATTTCCATATGGTCATTTTCAGCATTATTATGGTAAGCCTTGAGCATGTGACACACTAAACCCTCTGGAATGTGAAATTGATTGTCTGCCATTTTTTCCATGAAGTACACATCATCCTCCGGAATGACATAAATTGGTTCAACACTGTCCTCATTTTCTGGCAGAGCTTAACGATTCTTTCCATTTTTTGGGCTTTGCTAGTGTGTTCCCATATAAACTTTGATTTCTCACTGAAGGATCAACAGCATCTTGCTTGAGTAGAGACAAAGACCCAACAGGCAGGTATCCTGGAAGGTTCAATATTTTTTTTTGTATGGTTCCTCTATGAAATCAAATTTCTGCAGACAGACAGCTAATCAAATAAGATGGCTGGTAGTTTTTGTGAAATTTAAAGCCCATTGTAGAACAAAATGGTCACTGACAATGGTGAATGATTTAGGATCAAGGTAATGCTGCCATTTTACCAAAACGCACTGCAAGGCATTCCTTTTCTGTGGCTGAATAGGTTCGTTCAGGTTAATTCAAACTTCTACTGGCCAGCACTTCTTTTAGACAGTGCTCTACAGGAGAAAGCAAAGTCTCTTCTGCTTTCTCTCTGTTTCCTACATCTCACTTATTCAGCTAACTCATCATCGTATTTCTCAGCAAAGAATGCTGACTGAGAAGCAGATTTAAACTCTTTCAATGTGGTTACACTAGATTTTGCTATCTCCCACCAGTCCCGGCTGTACCATGAAGCGCTGTTCTGAAAGTTGCTAGACGATCAGGATCAGATAATGGCTGCAGAGCCAGAAAATCCCAACATTTGGATAAAAATTTTAGGGGGTCTAGATCATCATTAGTTTACTCATAGGTTTGGAAATATCAATTTGATATGATTACCCTTTACAATAGTGGAGGGAAACAATGATACAGAAGGTGATTGATTGGATTCTCCTGAGTGCAAAGCAGAACTTAAAGGTGGTAAGGTTGGTTTAGGCTGATTTTTTTATTTCTAAATGATCCCATCTCTTTTCAGAATCATCAGTATGTTCCTATAGTTCATTTATCTATGTAGCACAGTAGTCAGTTCCTCTGGATAGGTTGTCATTATTATCATTGACACTTATGCAAGGCACACACTTCCTGTTGAAGTTCTACTTGGAGTTGATCTATCATGAAATGTATTTCTGACAAAAGAAAGCTTTCAGAATTTTTCATTTTCCTGATGTCACATTGCCTTCATTTGATCCAGTTCCAGTTCCTCCCTTTTTCCAATGGATGCGATGGCTGATTTATGGTGATAATAATGGAAATTGCTTTGTACTACTAAGGTTTGGAATTCATCCTTAGAATGAGGTTGATTTTCTTTGACACTTTTTATCAATTCTTTTATTTCTTTGTCTTGGTTCTCCATTTCTTCCCACTACTTCTTCACCTACTTTATTAAACTGCTGAAACTGTGACCTAAATATAGATAAGAGGTTAAAAATGGATAGATGGAATTGAAAGATACCAAAAATAACTCTCCCCCCAGACAATCAAAACAGGTTGAAACTCTTCTTGTTCTTCTCAGTTTTCTGTTATCACTATGTTAGACCTGGTACCTGTATTCCTGTAATAGACTGGTGTAACTCACCTCTCATGCTTGTGCTTGGATAGGCTCCAACCTCCAGAGAACCCCAGAGATTTTAAATAAGATGAGCATCCTGATAATGTTATAGAACAAAGGGTCATGGCAACTCATCAAGATGATGTTTTCCTTGTACTGTTTTTGTTTGTGGACTTATAAAAATGTATTTCATTGTTATATGTTAATTTTTTGGACTAATTTATTTTCTTTTTGTGCATTATCACATTGCAGAGTTAGATTTAGAACCAACGGGTTTCGTGTGAAATAAATTAAAACTGTTACTCACATAAATGCTTAACAGATGTAGCAGTACTTTTGGTACACCACATTCCATTGCAATATCACTTTATATATTACACAGCATTGTAAACACTTGTTTACAATTTTCTCAAGTGTTTACTGTACATGCTTTAACTATACAGCAGTGGTATCACAATGGTGAGGGCTAAGGGATTGGAATTTGATTCTGATGGAAAACTGTTTCACACCTCAGAAGGGCTTGTGTAGCCAAAATGTGAGTAGTACCAGGGTATTGCCGAGGGTGATGCATCATGACTTAACAAATCCTCTATATTAAACAATAGTTTATTTGTCTGTGCTCTCTAGAATGACACATTTTTCATTGAAATATTTTCTGATCTGACACCACTATAGACATTCTTTGTCCATGCAATCTTACTTCTAACTCATCACATATAGAGGCTTTGTAATAATCCCTTCGTGTTTTTAACACTCTAGGTCCCCCTTTACCATCATTTTTTAATATGCAGGATCCACTACTGTCAGGGTTCAAGCCATAGTCCTCCAGGGTTTTGTGTTGTCTCTCACACTCCCTCTTTTCTTTCCGTTTTTGTTCTCTCTTCAGTGTGTGTTAAGTATCTCTTCCCAACTAATCAGAACACCACAATAAAACCTGGTCGGACCTTCTCGCCAGTGCCAGTGCCAGATTGTTCCACCTTAGTGGTAGCTATTCTCTTGGCCCCTTAGTGTTTTCCTAGCATTGATTTTTCGTGTTACTAACAACTGACTTCTATATGTAGTTCCTTTGTGTGCCTCCAGTGCTTCCATCCCACCACCTACAGAGATCAACTGAAAATGTTGATTCCCAGCAACCAAAACAACCAATGCTGTCATCTTGGTAGGACAGTTTTAATAGTTAGTTTGATGGTTTGATTATTAAATGGGATATTTGGTGTTACTAGGATTTACAATATTGCAGCAACACTGATAACTACAGTATAAGCAAATAAGACAAGTAGATAAATAAGGAAAAACAATCTGACAAAAACAGCAGTGGAATTTTAGCTCTGGACAATTAGGATCAAGTACTAATTAAAAGTTACCTCAGTACCCATCAATAGCCACCATCACCGAAAATATTTGTACTCGTACACAAAAAATGTATAGATTGCCTTGAAATCTACAGAGATCATCCATGCTGCCCAGGAGACAGGCCCTTTCCTGCTGTGGACAACATGCAGTTTTAGCTTCACCACTGGTCTCATCATAGGTATATAGTCAAAATCATCAGTATGTTTTTCATTCTGCCAAACACTTTTGTATTATATTTCTTCAAGCATCGCTTGGGTTAAAACAAAACATGCGTCTCTAGAATGGACCGAATTCAGTCACGATGTTGCTTCATTCGTCTACTGCTCAACAGCAGATCATTACATGATTTCACTGCTCACTATGCATTCCTGTACTCTGGACAACTGAAATGGTCATTTTTCATTATACTCCATTCGCTTGGCATCCAGAGTAAAAAATATGAAGAGGGTTTGTAATCTGATATTTCATCTGAATTGCAACTCTGCCTCTCACTCCAAAAAATCGCAAGTAAAATATTATGATATTGATAATTGATGTTATTAAGATAATGCAAATTGGATGAAAGCTGCTGTTTCAGCTCTGGCCAACAAAGGACAGAGTGACATATGATGAAAAGGCAGCATCATATGTGATTTGTGTAAAACAGTTTGTGTGCTACTCATAGAGTGTGTGGCAAGCTATTTTAAACAGCCACACAGAATCAGGCTAAGAGCTGTGGTGCTCTTCAGGTGCTCAATAATTAACTGCATGCTGCTCACGGAGTGCCAGTGGTGTAGTAGAGGAAGTCAGGCAGAAAGTAGAGGCATAGTGTGTGTGTGAGTGTGTGTGTGTGTGTGTGTGTGTGTGTGTGTGTGTGTGTGTGTGCTTGTGTGTGTGTGTGTGTGTGTGTGTGTGTGTGTGTGTGTGTGTGTGTGTGTGTGTGTGTGTGTGTGTGTTTGTGTTTGTGTGTATGTGTGTGTGTTTGAAAAGGGGTTGAGGAAGGTGGTAACATTGAAAACACCCCTCTTGTCATACGGCTTGCTTGATGCAACATCTGAATATTAGTCCCATGTTTTATTACCATGTTAATCTGGTGAAGGCTAAAATGGGATCCACTATCACATCTACCGTATACTTGCAACATACAGGTCTGGAGCATGGAGGAAGTCCCACAGCACACCGGGATGAGAGATGAGCAGAATCCTGGTAGCCTTTGTGTCGGCATTAAAGTTTCAGGTCGCGTGGGCCTGTTGTACATGTCTGCTGATTCCCGACTGATGCTGAGCTGGAAAGCAGCCATGGGCAACAGCATGTCAGACATCAGACTGCTGGTCTCCAGGTGCCACAGTGCCACAAACAAGTGTTGAATTAGACCCAGTGGGACTTGAAGCTACATACACTAACATCACCCTGATGCTGTTAAAATGGCTGTTGTACACGAAGACTCAAAGGTAATGCACTACCAGAGCCTGGGACTGCTGTAATATAGCTAGACAATGATGTGCACATGCATATAACAGCAGCAGCTGGGAAAGCAGTTGTGCAAATGTTGTTTACTGATTTGAAATGCAAATTCACAGTACACATTGCTTTCATCAAGTATTGCAGTAATTATAAAGGAATAACTGATAATTAGTAAGGTAAACTGCAAGAAAACACAAAAAAAATCTGAGTGATAGAAGACAGTTATTATAACCTAACTCCAGACCTCTAGAGCAGGTTTTCAGATATTAGAGAGAACCATATTAGGACAAAACATTGTGCTTTTACTGTAGATGGATAATACTGCACTGATACAACTGTAGATGAATAGTAATGTTTTTTGTGCTCATGTTAAAGTTTCTCATGGGTCATTAAATTTTTTTCATTATTGACAATACTGGTGAAAATAATTACTACAAGTTACACAGCACAATACTCTCCTTGAAGGTTTTTTTTTTTGTTGTTGTTTTTTTTGCCATGATGAAATGAGTTCATAATGAGAGTCTGCAAGCCTAGACCCCCATTAGCCTACTTTCAGCCTTTTTCTTTTGACTGGCATCTGGCTGAATCACACAAACACAAACTATAAAAATCTGTACATTAATAGATGAAATGATATCTCTTCATTAAAAAAAATCATCTTACTGAATGGAAAATCCTGGGCTTTTTGAATAGTCCTCCTCATGACCAAAACCCCACCAATGCAATGAAAGAGGAAAAAAATGAAACATCCAAATTGCTACTTCAATCTCCAAGAGCTTTGAAGTGCTGTTTTCCTCCAATTTTGACCAAAATAAATGTGTATTTTTATTATAGCATGTGTCGGGAGGTTGCTAATGGGTTTGGAATAAAAGACAACATTTTGATTCAGTTGGGCACTGGTGGCACAGAGACCCTTTTTACTTCAGCTCATTTTAAAGCTGGAGCGCCGCTGCTCCCCTATCATTGGTTGATCAAGTCAAAGATGACGACCCACTCAGTGTTAATGCTTGTCTGCAGTTAGAAGTGATCCCCATGAACCAAATCAAAAGCCTGACTCCCTGCTGAATAGATGCAGTGTTTTGCTCTGCTGCCTTCAGTTAGGGATCACAGCAACATGTCTATGTGAAATGTTGAGGGTGGCTGGCCAAGGCTCCTTTCCTCTCCTCAGGAGGAGACTTCACTGTTTCTGAGGATAAGCTTATTCACAAGAAGGGACAAGTCAAAGCTTCTGAACAAAGCTTAGGAGGAGGTAAATGGCTACTGCTAGCTATAAGATACTGTACACTAATGCAGCTAAAACATCATCATCTTTCATTGTTGCTGTAAAATAAAGATGTCATCCCCTTATCCACATGAATCTTTTTTTTGATGAAGGTCTTTTTCATTTTTCTTTTGTTAAATATATTACAAAAGACAAATGTAACTAGAACATGTGACACTCAAGTCAGGTTCTTTTCTAGTTTCTCATGACATATAAGCTTTCTGATTCATTGACCAAATCTTGTATGGAGAGAATCTTTCTATTTGGATAGAATAACACCTCTGGCCAGTAGAGAACAAAGGGGCATTATATTTATATTGCAGCAATTGAGAGGAGCATCTACTGCAGCAATACCAAACAGTGAAATTTCATGGAGATATTTTCGCATATATTCTAAGGAAGGTCTCAAAAATGTATTGTCAAAATCAATTCAGTTTGGGACATGAACAACTATACAGGACTTGGTAACATTCTTGTCACTGGTGCTGCATGTTAAAGGTCCGAAAGATTGAAGGATGTCTAAATCGGTTTCAGATTTTAACTGAATGGATAACAGTTGGATTTGAGATGAAAGTTGAAACAGAGTGTTTAAATAGTAATTTAGAACATAGTAAATCTACCAGGGAAGTTGATCCAGTGGATTCCCCCTCCATTGCTGTCCATTTGGGACTAGTGACATCATTCCTCATCCAATACAACAATTCAATTCAATTTATATAAGATAATATCATAACAGAGGTTATCTCAGGGAACTTTTCATGTACAGCAGGTCTAGACTGTACTCTTTTTAGTTATAGTTACAGAGACCCAACATTACCCAATGAGTACTGTTGCACTTGGTAACAGTAGCAAGGAAAAATGAGAGGTAGAAAGAACCTGGCTTATCATGGGGGTGCATCTGCCTTGACCAGCTGGGTTGAGAGAGAAGCAGAGCGGGAGAGAGAAACATTGGGGTTGGGGCAGGAGGGAGGAAAGCGAACATAGCAAAGTACAGTTACTACATACTCTGGGATAAGGTGGAGGGGGACAATACAGGATATTAAATAAATATCTAATGTGAAAATTAGTAACTAGCTTTTATAAAGCCTCTCTGTGTTTGAGAGTGTAGCATTGTGGTATGAACTGCAACTGAAATGATATGAGAGATAACAGCTGGGTACCTGGTTGGAGGTAAGGATTTTGAGATTTTTTTGAATATTAACAATGGGGAGAGTTAATATGAAATTTTACTCAAAATTGTGTTGGAAAACTGTTGGGAAACTTTCATGGCTCTAATTGCTGAGGTCATGTGACTGGAAGATCCCTTTCCAGTTTAGTAGTCAGTTCTATCACCACAGACGGGATATTCAGAGATTTAAAGAATCTTCCTGGGCAGTGGGTTAATGGGTGAATCTGAGGTGTTTGACTAAAAATTTTAAAACAAGAATTGATGTTTTCATTATCAGTGTTTGTAGTGGCCTTGTCTGGATTTGGAAATGATGTAATCAGCCTTCTGAGTAGACAGATGATAAAACTCAGTCTGTAGTGGATTACGTTTTTTGATTGTATCTGCACAAGGCAAATGGCTGTATAGCACATCCAGTTCTAGTATCTCATTTGCTAACTTATAAAGGTGCTATGTACTTGCCTTTTTTATTTCGACAATATGAAATAATCTTGCCCTTTAAATATGCCTTTATTATTCCAATACAGTACTGGAGGTTGATTTTTGTCAAGAATCAATTTATTTCCAGTGATATGAAGGTGGTAAAATCCTCTTCTGAAAGAAGCAGAGGATTAAATCGACATGGGTAGTGTGTGGATTGTGTAGTGGAAATATACCATTTCATATTCGATGACTTGTCGTCGTAAACAACTATGGCTCCATAGTCTCTTTCAGTTGTAAGATTCATGATTCTTTTGTCAATGAAAAAAGAACCTATATGGTAATATGTCTTATGGACTGGGGCAAAGTAAGAGTATGTTCTAGAGGAGTGATTATTAAACGACCATACATCAGCTACACCATAAATTTTAAGGAAGAGCTGGATAGAGTGTGACAGGGATGCCCTATCAGTAACACTGTAATCAGTGCCAACCATAAGATGATGTGTTTTCATATTTTTTAAATGAGAAAAACATTGGTAAAAGAGAAAGGATATTGGCTAGAATAACTGGGAGTGTGTACAGTTTCCCAACAGTAATGACTTATTGCCCAGCAGAGTCAGCTTGTACATTTGATACAGTGAATGATGTATTTTTACTAATCATAATAGCTACCCCCAAGCCTTTGAGTGGAAGTCTGATAGATATGCCTGACCTGTCCATCACTTGCTGAGACAAAAATTATCAGATAAACGTATATGGGTCTCTTGTAAGAATTCGTCCGTATTAAGCTGTCTTTAGTTTGAGGATAAATCTTTTGAATTTCTCTGGGTGGTCAAGAAATTTAAGATCCAGCTCACAAAGTAATATAAATAATATTAAAAAAAATTAAAAAAAAATAAAAGTCTGGAAGGATAAGCCTAGTAAATAGATAGGTCCCATTACCTACATGAATAAGGTGATTAAAGCATCCCTTAAAAATAAATTCAAACATTTAGCATTTGTGATGGGGAACTGTTATATATAGCTAGTCTCTTGGGCTCCCGCCTAGCCTCTCATATGCAGTGAAAAAGATATAAAAATGTGCAGAGTAAGAAATTGTTATCTATAATGCAGAATAAGCTGAGGTTGTAGTTGTGGTTGTAGGTATGTAATCAGTAAACTCCATGTCCTCCCCTTTGTAAGTAACTCAAAGTCCAGCTGGAAACAGTATTCCATACGGAATGCCCTGTCAGTCACAGAGAAGCTTTCAGACATTTGTGAACACAGACCGTGCTTTGGCCACACTTGCAATGACAGCCAAAGATGGTGACTGGTTCTTCATTAAAATTAAGTGGACCCCAAGTATGAGCACAGCACAACAGTACAACACAGTCTTAGTTGTAGTTTCATTTAGCAACTGTGGCATGAGGTTTTCTGCCTGACTAAACACTCGACCAGCAGGTCTTTGTGCAGATGTAGAACCTGGATTGGATTCAAATGTATCCTGAACCTGCATACCTTTAAAACTGCTGTAGCTCATCCTCATTACACTAAAACTGATGATGTCATTTGCTACCACAGGAAATATAATCTGTCAAAAGGGCCTGTTGGTAAGAGTTTGCTGAGAGTGTTTTACTTTAGTGGTCAACAGGTCAGCTCAATGTTCAAAATGCCGATTTTTTTCTGTGAGGTCACAAATTACTGGTTTGCACTTTGAGCAAATAATGGAGAGTACATTTTTTGTATAAATGCTCCACTGGGGAGCATAGTACAGCCCTTCTGCACTCTACACTACAGTATTTGATTACAAAGTTTGTGTGTGAACCGGAATTTACATTTTGCCCATCGGTAAAGCTTATACAACATGAATTTGTTTCCCTAATTTATATAATAGATACTCATATTTCATATATTTATATTTTATCATATTTTAGATAAGTTTTTACTTCACTTGGAAATATTGTAAGACTCTCATACTTGTTTGTGTTGGCATGAAAACATATTAGAATAGCCCAACTTGATCAGTCTATTAGAGAGGCAGGAAAATTTCTGGATTTTCGATTTGCCAAAAGAATAAGCTCCACACACATTTTCAGTTTTTGAAGATTATATGACATTTAATAGGTGCTTTTGTTCATAGAGACATATTGAGTGTAAAGTTAGAAGTTTAACTTTGTGTAATAAGCAGGTGTATACCTGTGAAGAGATTTCACTCTGAGTTGATAGTGTCAACAGAAAATTATCACATTCTATCATGCACATCCTACTGTCTGCTGAGAGATGATTAACACTAGCAGTTGACTGTTTTCATGTAAACAATTTTCTCCCACTTAAAACATTATTTGCCATTTTGGCAGGGAGCATCAGCACGACAAGAGCTATTTACACTATTCTCAAAACTTCCTATTTTATCTGTTACAGTTTCTCAAGGGCTCTTGAACTCTCACAGTGTTTGCTGAGATGAAAAATGGCAGAGAGTGCCTTCCTCAAGGTCTGTACTGGTTGTTGTCTCAATTTGTCATTCTTGGCGTCTTTATACACTATCCAAGCCTAAAATGTCAAATGTTGTTTGAAAAGATACTTCCTCTGTTAGACTGTAATAAATTTTGTTCCATTTAGGGGAGAAACAAGTAGAGCATAAAGGACACCCCCCCCCCCGAAACCAGCTGGTATAAGGGGTTTAATTTATGCCTGTTTCCGTGGTAACTATCTCCTTGGTCTTTCCCAAAGTGACCTAACAGAGGTCCATTAGTACCTGTATCGTCTGCCTGTTCAGGAAGTGCATGTGTATCAGTGCAACCAGACCGGTAGTCTAAACAGGGCATCTGTCAGATTGTCCTCTTACCACCTTTAAGTGATGCCTTTAACTTTCTTTAGACTGACGCTTCGTGGTTGAGAAGACTGGGTCGTCTTGAGGCTAGGGGAAACCCTGGAGTAACTGAAGAGAGGTCTGTTTAGTGTCTAAACTAGATGGAGTCTGAAAACTAAGTAAAACTTAGACTGAAATAATATATGTACAGAGAATTATCAAAGACCTAACCTGTGCTTTTTTATATTGTCAAGCTATAATAAAGTAGCAGATCATAATAAGACCAATTTAATGGATTTGAATTGATAATTTGAAGATGTTTAAAAAATGCTCACGTAGATCAGAAGTCAGACAGAAAATCTGACATGCCTACCAACAGGAGCCCAGATATGTCAAAGCCAAGCACTTTGTACAGCCCTTAATAATCAAGAAAATGGACTGAGCAAGAAATTAAAAAGTATAGTAACTATCAATACAAAGTCTTGTTTTGAGCATCAATACTATAATCAATAAGATCAATAGAAAAAGTGGATTCATCACATGTTCAATTACATCTAAGGCACAAAATTTATATTTATATTTCTGCTTCTGTCGTGTCCATGTTTGCAGTGATTGTCATTGTTAGTTAGAATTCACATAATGAACAATTGTTATTTACCATTAAAAGTTGTCTTGTGTTTAATTATATGTGATTATGTATGTAACAGCCAGTAGCAAAAAGAAATGTCCCAGTTATAAGGTGGCAATTAAAGTATACTCAGAAGTACCTACTAATAATCCAATTACCTCATAAATCAAGAGATATTTCTCTCCTTTACATGATAGCACATTCATTGCTGTTAACAAGAAAAAGTATCAATATCTGCAATAGACATCTCCATAATTTGAGAGGAGATTTGCATGTTTCTACCGTGTTACTCTGCACTGCACAGATCCACTGCCGAATAATGGTTCAGTGATATTAGATAAGGACCCAAATAGAACAAAGTGTGTGGTAGGACCACAATGGCAGTTTGGCTAAAAGATAAGGTTTGAAGCAACCTGCCTATTACCTTAGGACATTTATTTTCACATTAAGAAATTTGGGCTTATGGGTTAGGGTTAACCTGAAGGAGGTGTGGGCAGGATTCGAGGAGGAAAGGACCAGGAGGATCATAGGCATGCAGCAGCAGGCAGCATGGACTGGGTGGGAGGATAGACTGGAGTGACAGATAACCTGGTCTGACGTCTGGCAGGCTCAGCTCAGCAAATCTCCACGTCTGGGGCAGAAATGGTACTCCAGTGTATTCTTGATGACCTGGAAGAGGTTCTCTAAAGTACATTTTCAGCAGCATTCCCAACAGCGGTAGGGCTGCTACCGCTGGCCAAAGGACCAGGGGCTGAAGCCAGTTGCAGAAGCCATCTCCATAGCTGTGGCTGAGATCAAGCAAGTTTACTGCTAGAGGAACTTTGCCTTTGTCAGGGCTGGAAGGCAGCCCAGGACACAGCCCAGTACAGTAGCTGGTCTGCTCAACTCTGCATCAGACTGGGAGCTGAGAGTGGACTGGGAGGCAGTTTAATTTCTCAGATCATATTATAACAACTTAGTTGAGGCCAGACTTGGTGCAAACATCAGTCCCTACAAAGCAGTTGCTCCTGATAGAGCTGACATTTTCCTGGGAGGACTGCATAGAGGAGGCAAATAATCAGATTGATCCAAGTACCAGGAGCTGGTGGAGCACTGCTGGTTGAGAAGCTATAAGGCTTGATGTGAGTCTGTTGCAGTGGGAGGTAGATGTCTTCACCCTACTTGGCATCACTGGAGCTGCCAAGAGGAAGGCCATTAAGTCCACCAAGTAAGCTGCAGATACAGCCTCCAGATGGCTTTGGATCATGAGGAATAATCTGTGGGCCAGTGTTGCTGGAGCACAAGCTGGGGTATGACCAGCCCTGGCTGGGTCCTCTGAGTGAGGATGTATGATTTTGAAAGACCCAAAACACAAGGTGAGCTCAGGAAACATCACTGATGATGTGTTCCAGCCATCCAAGGATGTATCTTTCAACTGTTCCTCATCCCACAAACTGACACAAGTGGACGAGGGACAGAGAATAGTGAATATGTGGAAGCTGCTACAGTCACTAATCCCACTGTGTTTATCTGTAGGGTGTGCATGAATATGCTACTCCTGCTGTTGCTCTGTAATTCCTACTTTTCTCATTATCTTTCGAATTCTAAATATTTTTCAATCCAGCATTTCCCCACAGCAATACATTATGGTTGATGTAATTCTGTGTATCTCCTTGAATAGCATTTATTCTGTCACATTGTTGCACTTAGTGTATTATAATTATTCTTCAGACCCAGTGGATTAGTCAAAGTACCCAAGATAGAATTACTGTGAAAACCGAAGTTGTGTTATTCTACATGTGAGCCCTGCTTTGCCTGCTGAAGTTCTTTCTTTGATTTGTTCGTGTTGACGGAGTAATAACTGCTCATTGTTTTATTAGAGGAAAAAGCCAGACAGAAACTATTTATTTCTACCTGCTAATGCTGAATCAGTGTTCATTACCATTATGTTGACTCATTAACAAGACGAGATGCGATTTCTTAGCTCCGAACTTGCAGTGAGGCTCTACACGGTAAATGAGCTCAAAACACTTGACTTACCTACTACCACTGCAGCTGCTTATTTCAATGCTCCTCTTCCTACAGCACAGCTGAATAAAAACGCCATCAACTTCAGATCTGAGCCCAATGAGGAATTGGCAGTAGCCTCAACAAGTCAGACTGTTGTGATTAATAAATCCTATGTTTATGGGACAGTAAGCCATATAATTTTATAGTTAACTATAATAATCCTATGTGATCAATTATTATTCAACAACTTCAAAATGTGATCAAACTTTACAAAATACAATTGTATTTTTTCCATCTCACTGTATGTCTGGGGGTCAATATATGTCTGTCTCTCAGTTATTTATACCAAAATGAATCTGCCAACCCTAAAGATATTTCAGGGAAAATAAAAGGGAAAAACCGAATGCTGTGTTTATTGTGCACTAAGTGAATCCCTTATGTTCGAAAATGTCCTCCTAACTCACTAGTTTTGAAACTCAACACAGTTAACATTTGAAGTTTGTTTTTTTGTTGTGCTTTTTTTTAAACAGAACAAGGAACCTTGTTCAGGATGGACAGGATTTGAAATTACTTAACATTTTACTGATGCTGACCAAGGATTGACTTACCATCCACCCCAGCAGCCCTACGACTTCTGTGCAGTACATAAAGTAAATGTACAGGCTCATTCATTTACGAAAATGTTGTCTGTCGCCAGTGATTATAGATCTTATCAAAATGTAAATGGGAAAACAAATCAATAGGATTTAAACATAATTTCTAGGAGACATAGTTTCTATTCATCAGTCTAACCCACTCACTAAACATATTGTTGTCAATGGAAGATCTCACCATCCCAAATTATATTTGATATGATATTCATAGGAAAAAACATAGGAGGCTGTGTTGGATGTCGTGGTATTTCTACCTTGAATATGATCCATGGAATTTGATGATTTTTTAGACACCAAACATTGCACAAAGATTTGTGATACAATGCAACAGAACTCAACAAGTGGTAAAATTATCACAGCAACAATCATTTTATCCTCCTGGTCTTGACATTCACTAGGTAACAGTTATTTGGTTCATGTTATGCCCGGGTCAACTCAAAATTATAAGATAACCCTAAATATACCACCTTAATTTAAAAACCTAAAAACCTAAAATCTATTCAGACTACATATTCATAATTAACCATGTAATGATTTACCCAAGCCATATTGTTCTTTTCAACTTTTTTGTTGTCATATGAATATCTTTTCATTTCTGTTAATCAGTGTGCAGGGATCTCTGTGCAAGATCTGTAGGATGTTTGAGAAGTTTGAGACAGGCAGGAAAATACAGGATTCTGCTTTGTCACCAAAGTGTGTCTTTGTCAGTTAATAGTAAATATTTTACACATTACCATAGAATGGATTTTTAGATATTTTCCCCTTACTGCACATTTGATATGTTTACTCTCAGGTCAAAGGAATAATCCTGAAACCGTTTCAGCCAGAAAGGAGCTGATGAAGAATGCTGAAGAGACTGTTAAGAAGCTTCAAGGTTTCTAGGACTTGTTCATGTACCAGAGTCAGACAGCAGACCCAGTTTTTGTTAGCCTGTTAGCTTTTAAACCTGTGGATATTATTCCTGATTCCTGCTGCTTGTGAACTTGGGAGAGACTCACTACTAAAGCGTTGTAAAATTAGACAGCTTCTAGTGCCTGTTACTCAGTGTTAAGAATTGTTTGCATTTTGATTTGAATATGATACATACTCTTATCATCTCCAACTCATTTCTCATTTCTGTTTTTTTCATGATACAACATTCATCATAGTTGATAGATTTTTTTGTTTGTTTACTGTAAAAGCAAACAGGTAGCATCAACACAATTAACACAGTAAGTTCAGTAAAAACACTCCTTGATTTCATTCACTCAGCTTCATATTTTGGGATGATAGTGATGCATAGTTTTTTCTTCCATTTCATACCTATACATCATTCACTCAATTAATTTAGAGGTTCATATCCAGTATATACTGAGGGAAAAACACACAAACATCTCAGCATTAGTCCTCACTACTAATACTGACAGGACATTGGCCACTCATGCCTTGTGCGCTACAGCAAAACATAGACAAGTCCGTCCAGCTGCTGAGAGCTAAAGGAGATATTATATTCCAATATTTTCCCCAAGACCATTTTTTTCTTTCGTTTAACAACAAAAACAATTAGCAATAAATCTATAATGACACTAATGTTATTTTTGAAAGTAAAAACTTAACATGAGTTCAGCTTTAAACCCAGTAAATATTATAGGCTATTTAGCATGGATGAGCTCAGACAAGTTAGATGATTATATATATCTAAAGATGCACCATTTGTTCAACAAATACATGCTTTCGGAGTTGCAGTCCAATTATTGCTGAGCATCATATCACACAGCAGAACTGGATCAGCTTGTCATAAATGTGTCACCCTCTGATTTGTGATTTCAGCAGTGCCACGTGGTTTGGTGGGAGGGCACCAAGTTTGAACAACACATGCAGCTCTCATGTGGCTCACACTGCAAAAAAATACCCATAGAACAACAATTAATGCTCTATGAATATGAGCTAATGAGAAGCTTTGAGTGAAAGAGCATAGCCACACTTCAGAATAATGGCTGCTGCTTGCAGCAAAAAACAGCAGACTGCTATTTACCCTGTCTCTGTTGCTACAAAAAAAACTTATTGTTACATAATTGCTAGAATGACAATGGCATTCACAACAAAGAACACTCTTATATAAAGAATTGTCTAAAAGTTAATATGAAACAGCAGTATGTTTGAGTTGAAAATGATCTGGAGATAAATTGTCCAGCTCATTGTGATTAATTGTGAACATATTGTCTTGTCTTTCAAAACAAGTGGACTAAACCATTGTCAGTGTGTGATGGAGCGTTTAATTTCACACACAAAAGAACATTTAAAGTCCCAGTGTTGTACCACTGCAACTCAAGACAGCCTCCTGCAACTCCCATGTAATTGACATTATTAAATACAAAGGTTGTTAATAGATGACAACTAATGCTAGAAAAGTATTGTTTACATCAATTATGTAACAAGTAAAACTAACCAAAATAATATCAATTATGAGCAGCTGAGAAACATATAACCTGCAAACCTACTGTAGATAATATCGAATTTACATGTTTAAAAAAAAAAACTCTACTTGAATCACAACTTACACTGACTGAGTGACACGGATCCCATTCAAACTTCCTCTGAATATGACTGTATGTAACGACATACAGTCACATCAGCGGTTGATGTGTCATATCAGTGGTTGAGGTTTTATCCATATATTTTTTTATGGTTGTTGGTGTCAATTCATTCATATCTATGATTCAAAATGTCAGTTAATCTTTTTAAAAAATCACTGTCAACTGAAAACCATGTATCTCCAAGTATGATGTTGCAACTTTTTCAGATTAGGTTCATAGCCATGTTTTTAATTTAAAAAAAATGCACTGTACACACTCTGTCACTCTGCATAAGACCCTAGCAGCTATAGCAGCATATAGGTGGCTTTTTTTTACAGTTAAAGACATGTAAAATGCCAAAGGCACTGAAATATTAGGTCCATGATAGCCCGCTCAATCTGCATGCAGCACCATGGCAACCTTAATCAAAACATTAGCTGAAGGAATGTTCCTCTATAGGAAAAGAAACACATCATAGGCTAATAAAACTCTTCTGAGAAATTATATGGAGTCTACTTTTACACTGTCAGTAAAGTTATAACATTAATATCAGTGGATGTAAGCAAATAGCAGACAGTGATCATGATCATGGCATCTCCTTTCGAAGCCCCCTTGTTTTATATTCCATTCACATAATTTAACCAGTTACTTATGTATTCTCTGTTACACTGGAAATTGTACTATGATCAACTGAGCCTTGAGATTCTTTTCAGAAATGAAGCCCAGATCAATAATGAGGAAGGTCCAATAACAATACAGAACAACTTCAACATCATCAAATTATAAGAAAACAAACTAAAAAAGGCTACACGAGGAATACAAGCAGGTTGTTGATTTGCAATTATATTTATGTTATATTACAAAAGTTTTAGGACACCTCCATTTTTGTAGTTTTTTATTGAAATTTCAGCAGTTCAAGTCCAGTGAAAGACCTTAATTGGCACAAAGGTCAGCATTAAACTGCCTTAGGTAAAAAATAGGTTTATGTCACCAAAAACTGAAAAATTACGTTATCTAATATAAAACAAGCCTTTTTAGGGATCAAGTAATGGGTTAACTTTCAAGTTTTCTGTAGCATATGAAGTAGATGAAGCTTTGAAAGTTAATGCAGCAAATTCCTAACGATGCTTCACCTTCTGTTGATGACTTACAAACTCACTGTCTGTACTTAGGCAGGTGTGGAACAGCTTGTGTTACTACACCCTCTGATACTTTATTAGAACAACACTGTACTGCAGGAAGTAGGATTGTATATTTCTATCAGAGTTTCATCCTACAGCAAGACAATGACCAAGAACATTAGACAAAAAGAACCAGATGGTGGCTTTACATTAAGGAAGACCAGCACAGTCTCCAGTCTTAGACTCTAGTTTGATAAAAGTTGGAACAAGTACTAGACATCTGAAACAAAGACAACAAGCCAAATTCAACAGATGGGGGTTTTAGCTGCTTTTTAAAAGCTTCTATACATTTTATATATATATATATATATATATATATATATATATATATGTGTGTGTGTGTGTGTGTGTGTGTGTGTGTGTGTGTGTGCGTGTGTGTGTATGTTTGAATACAATTCCACTCAGCAGTAGCCCAACCTGAAAGACTCCTTCTTTTTCCTAAGCTAAAAGAAGGAGGATGAATGTAGTAAATAATACATTAATAGAGAGCTCACAGAGAAGTCACAGGCCAAAAGCACCTGACAGGCTGACCTAGGCTTCATTGTATTTAATGGCCGAAATGGATAATATGAATATTACAATAATTACTGTTGCATTATCTCTCATTATCGAAATAAAGCTAAACTATTTAAAATCATACGGTAATAGTTAAATTTACATTTTGGCTTAAAAAGTATGTGTGTTACGATTTTCAAAGATTCTAAAATTCTCTCTAGTACATCTAACACTGACAAATTCTGTTTCACTGTAACTTGTTATTGATTTGTACTGAAAAATATATGACCTATGTTTCCTAAAATAGGAGATATTTGTCATCTGGAAAACTAAGGGCTCTGCAGCTTCAGGGCCCAATAAACAAGACAATTCATCAATTAAATGATTTTCAGGATGTAAAGAGACATTCCTTGTTCTTAGCATGAATTTTGATTTGATTTTTTCAGACATAGGCTCATGAACCTCACAGGTCGGAGAATATTCTAAATATCTCCAACCGATCAAAAAAAAGAACAACGCCAAACATCCTCGGTTTTCATTGGACCATACCGAGACCCAGCTCGAGCTTCAGCTCAGAGGAGGATGATGTTTGACATAGTATCAACCAGAGGCTGCATAGCTGATAGAAAGGCATTCTTCCAAAGTCCAACACATTCAACAGATTTTAATTCAGATTACTTCATTCTAATGGTTGGTGAACTCCTTCCATCATGACTCAGAATGCATCACACATTGATCTTTTCCATGCTATCCATAAGGCTTTGGAGGCCTTGTTCCGCTTCCATCTGACTTGTGTGAGCAGATTAGACACTGGACGTAATCCCCGTTTTACAATATTACTAATGTCTATTCTATTGGCTGAATTTGACAGATGTCTAAACCCTCGTCAATCCGACCCGCGGGATACTTTCGCTGCTGTTAATGCTCACTCTTCTCTAGATATTATCTCAGGAACAGGGGCGGAAAGGGATGATAGGATGATAGAGGAGCAGGAATTCGGGTCATAGCCCACATTTTTCTCTCGATACCAGCCTGTACAAAATGTCATATTAAAATTCAGGAATTAATCTTCCCATAACCCCCAGGAATAGAGGAAATTCAGTTCAATAAGTTGACATAAGAAATTTTTAATAAATCTGTATGATGTAATTCATTTAAATAATATCGGATGATTGCTTATCGACATTTTAACAAATTACAGTCAATTTGCCATTTTATTTTAGTATTTAAAAGTCTTTGAAACGTTGCTGAATTGTAACAATATAACAATAATAACAGTAATTTATCATAAACCAGTAAAAATTAAGAAATTTTCAGGCATGTGCAGTTTGCATTTCGTAATTTGTCTCTGCGGACTGTGCTCAGACACAACACTGGTCTGACCAATGCTCTTCAAAGAATTATATAGACCATACATCCGCATATACAGTAAGGAGTAGGCCAATAACAGCAGAAGAGCCGGTTACAACGGTTCCTAGTCCAGTCATCTGTCCTATGACGCTGCTGTCCTCGAATCGTACATACTGTGCTGGGACCGTGATGTCTGAGAGACTGTATCGGCTGGACCGACTTCACATTAATCCCGGATGGACAGTCGCCGGTGCGGAGAGAGGACTCGGGCAGACTCCTCCCCGGCCGAGGTCCAGCTCGCTCCCCTGCACACTCTACCAACTGAGAATCAAATGAATAAAACGATACACCATGACAATGTAGTGAAGACACAGATGATGCGTTTGACCGAATCCCAAGCGCTGCTGTGTCAGGACGGTCACACGGTGAGCGGCAGTGTCGCTGCAGTGGAGCTATTGAGCCCGACAGCAGGAAACATCAACACGTAGAGCTCCACTTCCCTCTGCTGGACAAACACTGACACTGCAACATAAGCGGGGAAACTTCACCGTTACAGTTCACCGTCCTTGATCTTCCTGTCTACAATGAACAGGTGATAGGTCATCACGACTGCGGCCTGAAGTAAAATCCGATTTGTTTAGGCACCTTACTGGTTAAGGAAAAGTGTTTCATGTTGTAACAGAAATGTGATAAGCGATAGGATGCCAAGATGAGTGCTGAGAGCAGGGGTGATTCACTAGGCTCCACACCTACTCTTTTACTCTTCGCCCCAATTTGTCTTGCAATTTATTGCTGGACTGGTTGACATGTTTCAATTATTTTATTCTCGTGCACATGAAATTTAGAATCAGCTAAAGAGTGACCTAAGAATTCAAGCTCCAAACCACAGCGCCAGAGACATTATGACTTTGTTTGTGGCTGCTCCTGCTACTCCTGGACAGTCTGGTCTATGCCTTCAAATAACTATTTTCCGATTCAGAGGAAGCTATAACCAAAGACAAACTCGAAGCTGCAGCTACAGAAACAAAATATCTCTTTGTTTGTGTCCATGTATTCAATTTGGATAGTGTTGGACCGTGCTTGAAGATGAACCAACAAATATGTTTCATTCCTGATTATCATTAGCAAAACAAAGCTTTTTGGCCATGGATGTGATTTCATTTCATTTCATTTTCTAAAAGTAACAATATTTTTTCTTCTTTTAAGGGGTGATATACTAATGAACCTAGGTGCTTCAAAATATATCAACCTACATCTCTAAGCAAATGTACAGACTGAAGGATTTCTGCAAAAGTCCTCTACTGGACCGAGACAGGAGAATTACTTCTTCACTAGTATACAGATATTGTTGCAGCAGCAGAATCTGTTTGGATTATCTGGTTGTGACAGAAGAAGTGAACTTTTTTTTTTATCGCAACAGAAACCTTGCAGAATGCTTTTCAGCAGCAAGATCTTGGCCCTGTAACTCATCTAGAAACACAATGAGTTTAAACAAGCATAATTACAGGCACAATATAACATGCCGATAGTGGAACAGATTTAAGTCACGAAAACATAACACTGGTAAAATAATTCTTGGTTGTGCAGCACATAAGCAAATGCACTAAAATATTTACCAGCAGTGATTCATGCAATGGTGATTTGTAACTGGTCTATACCAAAGATAGTTTTACATAATCTGTAATTCAACTGGACACTTTAGGTTTAGGATACTTAATTTTAAATGTAGTGATTTTATTCGAAATTAACTTTAACTTTATGATCCTGTATCACCCACCTCTTCACAAGTTCTTTCAAAATCTTAAATTGTCAAAATGAGACAATTTTACTTGGAAGTTTTAATCTGTTCTGGATAATAGTAAGAAATAAAAACTAAACTAAACTGCATGAAATCATTAAAAGTCCAACAAGAATCATCCCAACAAGCAAAAAACTAATAGATCTAATTTCCACAAATTAACCAGAGTGAGCTGCCAAGATTTATAGTTTATCAATTGGCCTGTCTGAACATAAGATTGGCCTTAATTGTCCAATTTGTAAAATAATGTGTACAGAGCTATCCTTATGGACTTAGAAGTCAGCAAACAGGAATCCCCAAGCACAAAATGAGTGACTTTTTAAATGAGTTGAAGAATATAAATTGGGAAAATGTACAACCATCTGATGATTCTAAATGAGTGTTGCAATACTCTCATGGACACATGAAAATTTAATCCAGAAGTTCACACATCCTGGGCAAAAGTATCTTGGCCTTGGATATATATTCATATTCAACATCTAATGAAGGATATAAAGAAGTATCTTGTACTGAATCCATATCAACAAAATCCATATCAAACAAAATGCAAAAAGATATACTTATCTTTAAAGTACTAAAAAAATCAAGTGGTTAGTGGCTGAGGAAAGCAAAGAGCTAACTTAATGCAGCCATTTGCTGTTTTACGGTGTAATAGTTCCTTTGTTTGGTAACATATAAACAAATTAAGCAATTACAATTAAAAAATATATATAACAGCTTGTTAAAATAGTGGAAGAATTGAGGCAAATTTTATTGTAGTGAAAGATTCACCTATTTATATTACACAGGTTGATTAAGGTGAAATCCATACAATTTTTAACTAATTAAATAGTTCAAAGGCCTTAAGATATTTCTGGGTTTAAAAAGGCCAATAGCACATTTAATTAATGTACCTGTTAAAAGTGTTTCCTTCAAAATTTTAAAACGGCTTTTATAACACCAGTTTTTAATTCTGGAGCAGCTGAGGAGACCTGTAACTGTAGACCCACTTAAGTTATATCAGTAATCTAAAAAGTTCTTCTGTCAAGGACTGCCTGAAGTCCGGAACCCACTGATATCACCAAATGATGAATTTCCTCCTTTGAGACGCTTTGCCAGGCCTTTACTGCAGCCACCTTCAGTTGCTGCTCGTTTGTGGGTTTTTCTGCCCTCAGTTTTGTCTTCTGTAAGTGAAAAGTCTGCTCATTTGGGTTGAGGTCTTTGACCAACTTGGCCACTGAAGAATATTCAATGTCTTTGCCTTGAGAACCGCTTGGGTTGCTTTCACAGTATGTTTTGGGTCATTGTCCATCTGTAATTTGAAGCAGTGTCCTATCAGTTTTGCAGAATTGGCTGAATTTGAGCACAAAGTATAGCCCTATCCACTTCAGAATTCATCGTGCTACTTCTATCAGCAGTCATATCAACAACAAACACTAGTGACCCAGTTCCATTGGTAGCAATATGTGCCCATAATTATAACACTCTCTCCAACATGTCCGACAGATGATATGGTGACTTTGGATCATGAGCTCTTCCTTTCCTTCTCCATACTTTTCTCTTCCCATCATTCTGGTACAAGTTAATCTTGGTTTCATTCGTTCAAAGAACCTTGTTCTAGCACTGGGCAGGCTTTATAGATGTTTCTGGCAGAGTCTGATCTGGCCTTTCTGTTCTTTAGTGTTTGCAGTGGTTTGAACCTTGTAATAAACTCTTTGTATTTACATTCGTAAAGGCTTCTCTTGAACTTTAACTTTGACAATGATACACCTACCTCCTGGAAAATGACCTGCGTAGATATTGTGAAGGGGTTCTCTTCACCATGGAAACAATATTGGGATCAACCACTTTTGTTGTTCTTGCATGGTCTTCCTGGCCTTTTGGTGTTGCTGAGATTGTCAGTGTATTCCTTCTTTTTAAGAATGTACCAAAGAGATGATTCCACCCATCCTAAAAATCCTAAATTCTGAGTGACAGGTTTGGTTTGTTTTTTTAAGCCTAATAATGGCCTCCTTCATTTGCATCATTACCTCTTTGGAACACATATTAAAAGTTTCACTGAACAGCTACCTAATGCAAAGTCAACCCTTGAAATCAACTCCAGACCCTTGATGTCCTTCATTCGTCATGAAATAACGAGAGAATAGGCCAAATCTGGCCAGGAAACTGATAAATTTTCAATTGTCCAGTTACTTTTGAGCTTCTGAAAAATGAGGGACTATGTATAAAATGGTGATATTTTTGTTAAATCCCCCGACTGAAAGCTGAAAGTTTACACTTTATCATATCTTGATTTGTTTGTCTCAAACCCACTGTGGTGGTGTATATAAGCAAAATTACAAAAATTGTGTCACCGTCTAAATACTTCTGCACCTAATGGTAAATGATCTACATGAAAGCAGTAAATAGACTGGGAGCTAAATGTTTGCAGATGACATAATCATGTAGGTAACAGCAGGAATTCCTCATCAGACCACAGAGCTGGTCACTAGGCAGGTTGCCAGTCTCTCCCAGTGGCAGTGGGATAACTGTTTAATTCTTCATTATACCAAAACAGTTTAAGTGTTTTTCAGTGAAGAAAAAGAGAGAAAGAATTGGATAGATTTATAATTATTTTTTGACTAAAAAGAAACTGAGTTATTGTGTGAATTTAGATATCTATGCATCATGTTGGATTCTAAATTAAACTTTGATCCCTATTGTAGGAAACTGTCCAAGAACTATCAAAACAAATTCAGACTGCAGGATTAGACCATATTTTACTATCAAAGCAGTCAAAATTTATATATGTGCTATAATTTTATCATATATATCCTATTGTGTTTCATGTAGGGCCAGGCCTCTCTGACTGATAAAAGTCACAAAAGCCATACATCATAGTGCAAATGGAATGGACTAACAATCTCTCCATTTAAACATAAGATTGAAACAACATTTCTTTAAAACATTGATCCAACAACCTAGCCAGGCGTTTATCATGCCCTGAGGTTTTGCAGTTGGTGAGAGCAATTGCAGTGACTGGCTCAGGAATACTAAGCTGCATGGACCTCTTCTTTATGTTCACATAACATCAAAGCAAGTCAGGATTAAATGTAACCAGATTAAGAAAGGGTTTACCTCTCTTCAAGACTTCCCACTATGCAAAAGTCACAACAATCTATTTAACAAGTTGCAGCTGTAGCTCAGTTGATAGAATGATCTACTAACCACATCAGATAAAGGACTTGTCTCTGTACTTGTTCAGTTAGATCTTAGTGCTGCACTTGATACTATTGACCATCAAATCCTATTACAGAGACTGGAGCATTTTATTGGTATCAAAGGACTTGCTCTTAGCTGGTTTAGGTCCTACTTATCAGATCGATTTCAATTCGTGCACATGAATCCTCCACCTACTCAAAAGTTAGTCACAGAGTTCCACAAGGTTCTGTGCTTGGACCAGTTCTATTCACCATATATATACTTCCCTCAGGCAATATTATCAGGAAACATTCCTTAAACTTCCATTGTTATGCAGATGACACTCGATTGTACCTATCAATGAACCTGACAAAAACAGTCAGCTAGCTAAACATAAAGCATGTCTTAGGGATATAAAGATCTGGATGACCAGGAACTTCCTACTATTGAACTCAGATAAAACTGAAGTTATTGTGCTTGGCCCCCAACACCTCAGAAACACATTATCTAATGGTATACTTAGTCTAAATAACATTGCTCTGGCCTCTAGTATCACGTTGAGGAATCTTGGAGTTGTCTTTGATCAGGACATGTCCTTTAACTCCCACATAAAACAAACTTCAAGGACTGGCTTATTCTCACCTTTGTAATATCGTAAAAATCAGGCACATCCTTTCTCAAAATGATGCAGAAAAACTACTACATGCTATCGTTACTCCCTATTGTCAGTCTGTCCCAATAAAACATGAAATAGTCTCAAGCTGATTCAGAATGCTGCTGCGAGAGTATTGACAGGAACCAGAAAGAGAGATCATATATCTCCTGTGTTAGCTTCTTTGCATTGGCTCCCCTGTGTAATCCAGGATACAATTTAAAATCCTCCTCCTCACCAACAAAGTCCTAATGGTCAGGCACCATCGTATCTTAAAGAGCTCATTGTACCTTATCATCCCAGTAGAACGTTTCATTACCAGATTTCAGGCCTACTAGTGGTTCCTTGAGTCTCCAGAAGCAGAATGGGGAGCAGAGCCTTGAGTTATCAGGCTCCTCTGCTGTGGAACCATCTTCTAGTTTGGGTCCAGGAGGCAGAAACACTCTCCACAATTAAGAGTCAGCTTAAATCCTTCCTTTTTGATAAAACTTATGGTTAGAACTGGCTAAGGTCACTATGCTGCTATAGGTCTAGACTGCCGGGGACTTCCCATGATGCATTGAGCTTCTCTTTCCACCGTCTCCTCCTCTCTCCCCGTGTGCATTAACACTTCAAAAATGCTTGATACTAACTGTCCTTCCTCTCACCCATAGTTTTGTGCTTCCTCCTCTCTCTCCTCTTCCTCTTGTCACTCTCTGCAGGTTTTTTCTGATGCTCCTGAGTCTGGATCCATGGTTACAGACCATCTACTGCCCCATGAGTCTGATCAACACCCACTGCTTTAATTATTATGATTGCTACTGTTACCATTTCATTTATTTCTATTGGTAAAATTATCAGCCCTGTTAGTATAACTATAGTATATATAGCTATTAGTCCCATTATTGTGCTACACTCTCTCTCCTCCCTCCTGCCCCCGTCTCACTCTCTCTCTCTCTCTCTTTCTCACTCTCAACCCAGCCGGTCGAGGCAGACGGCCACCCGCCATAAGTCGGGATCTGTTCTACTTGTGTTTTTTTTTTTGTTGCCACTGTCACCAAGTGCTTGCTCATGGGGGAAATATTGGGTCCCTGTAAATAGTAACTATAAAGAGTTTGGTCTAGACCTGTTATATATGTGAAGTGCCCTGGGATAACATCTGTTATGATATGGCGCTATATAAATAAAGTTGAATTGAATTGAATAGACCAGGCCATTCACCAACCAGAATGTCAGTGGTTTGATCCTTGGCACCTCAAGTCTGCATGTGGAAGTGTCCCAGGGGAAGATACTGAACCCTGAATTGCCCCTGATTGCTGTGCCATTAGCGTGTGTGAGTGTATGACTGTGATGTATGAATATGTGTGTGAATGTAGCGGTAGTGTAAAATGCTTTGACTGGTTGGTCTAGAAACAAGACTAGAAAAAAGTATTATACAAGTGCAGTCCATTTAACCTTTTTGACTTGTTTTTTTTGTTAAAGGCGATTGTTAAACTTATATGTTCTGGCTACTAAGTGATGATTATGTTTATAATCATTTATATTTGATCAAATTAAAAATAATTGTGTTATTGTTGTTGCACCACAACAGAAAGTGCTATCAAAGGAAGTTTTACCTCCTAGTGCATTAGGAGGTTTTGTGTTTTACTGTGCCTGAAGGTAACTATCATTGACTTATCTCCAATAAAAGCCAAGAAGAGTGTTGTAAAGATGAGTGATGCTAACTCCAATCAGACAGACTCATGGGTCACCGAGCTTTTGCAATGGCATATCAGTCATCCTAAAATGATGAATCCTAGTTAGGTGATCCAGAGGCATTTCCCTCCACAGCCAACATGAGGCTGGCTGATTTAGATTCAAGTGTGATATCTTTAAAATTGTTAAATATGTACATTCAACAAACATTATTCCGGAACACCTGTGCACCTGCTTATTCATGTACAGATGATCAGATGATCATGTGGTAGCAGTTCAATGCACAAAATCCTGCAGATACAGGTCATGAGCTTCAGGTAATGTTCGCATCAAAGATCAGAATGAAAATAAATGTGATCTCAGTGACTTTGACCATTGGCTCTGCAGGCAAGCTGGTGTAGGTCAAAGGTGGGTGGAGGCTGGTTTTGATATACTGCAGAATCAGCCTCTTAAAACATTTCATGATAAGTAAGCATGGAGGATGCTGATGTCTTTTTCAGCAGCGGGAGGATTGTGGCAGACTTCAGGCAAGAAAGAATGTTGGACGTGGAAAGGGACAGGTTGAAGATTTTTGTGAAGACCTTGGACAACTGGTCTTCGCATTCCTTCAAGACCCTTTCTGTCACACACTGTCAGGGCTGGCATTTTTCCTAGGGTTCACTGGTCTGAGCACACACCTCACATCTAACTCCTGCACAGAGAGGGTCGTGCTGTTGCTGGAGGCTGGTGAAACTTTTGAGTTCCTCTGCCAGCAAGGCATCACTGTCAGCAGTCATGCTGGTACTTCTCTTGCAGTTGTGGATCTGCTGGATGCCCTGTCACACTAACTATGGGTCATTGTTGCTGAACTGGTCCTCAATCTTTCTTTTGTTGACTGCTTTAGCATCCTTGATGCGTCTCTTTGGGTTGGCTCTAGTAGTGTTGCATAGGGCTCTTTCACCAAACCTGAAGGCAGTGTTACGCTCCTTGAGGAGAGTTTGGACCTCCTTTGTCATCCAGGGCTTCTGGTTGGGGTACAGTCGGGTGGGTTTGTCAACTATGACATTGTCAACGCAGTTTTGTATATAGGAGAGTACAAAGGTAGTCTACTCCTCCAAGTCCTGATCCTCAAAAATGTCCCAGATAGTCCTTTTCAAAACAGTATTCCAGCTTTGAGGAAGATCCTTGAGGTCATGTTTTGACAGTCTTTGGGGAGGACTGCCTTTAACTCTGCATAATTAAAATCATTAGCTATGATAATGGTTGCTTCAGGGTAGGCGCTCTGTTGTACATTGATGGAAGCAGGTAGTCCAGGGCTATGCTTGCATTAGCATCCAATGGCATGTAAACAGCTAGTTCTATGGATACAGTAAATTCACATGGGAGGTAAGGGGGGCTGTATTTAACCGTCAGGTACTCCAAATCAGAAGAACATTGATTATCTATGATCTTGGTGTAACAGTTATTGTAAATGTATATGCATAACCCCCCTCCTTTGCTCTTACCAGAGTCTTTGTTTCTGTCCATGCAAAATGGTGTGGGACCTGGAAGCTCTATGGAGACTCTAAGAGAGTGTAGCCACATCTCTGCAATTAACAGAATGCAACAGTCCTCAGTGACTTTGTTCTCAGTGATCAGTAGAATTGATTCATCCATTTTGTTGACGATGAATCTCTGAGGTTGAGAAATGTTTTGGGAAGCAGTAACTTGCTGTTTCCGTGGCCTGCCAAGTACTCCAGACAATCATCCAGGCTTTTGGGAGCTGCCAAAACCAATATGATATCAATTTTAAACCTTCAACTGAGGTTATTCATTCTACAGATGTACAAAAATCAAACAAATCCAAATTATCTAGCCTGTTCATATTCTGTATGTGCAATATGAAGCCTATCTACCTTTACACAAACATCAAAAATCTAGATAGCTTGACTTATGAACCAATAACAGTCTTACAAAATGTAATGATACTACATTCTATATTCAGTTTTGGGTGAAGATATTCATTAAATTGATGTATTTTGTTAAAAATGTTTTGTTCTGATTAGGCCAGGGAATCAGTGCATAGCGAGAGCAGTTCCAGTGACCTACCCATTATCATTTCCTTCAAACAAGGTTGCAGTTACAGATGAAAACCTTTGGTAATGCAGGAGCCAAAGGACAAAATGGCAATGATCCTTTGATCACACCATACAAAGAAGTATATATATGAACAAAGTCATCAAATTTTAAAATATCCTTCTGTCCATTTACCAAATGCACAGCAGACCCAGTACTATTCAAAGATAGATTTTTTTTTTCATTTGAATACATCTTTCTCTCAAATTGAAAAATTATTGTGACCAAAGTTTGCTTGTAAAGATGTTTACAAATTAGCAAAGTTTCTAGACCCTAATTCTGTGAGCCATGAGGAAAGTAAGGAGCATTTTTATTGCAGTTTGTCTCCACTTGGTGTCATCATAATGCCATAAATTGATCCTCCACACTCTGATTTTTCTAACATTAATCTTTTATTTTCCTATGTTTTAAGCATCGGATCATTTACACTGTACCTCTCCACTCCCCCCTACCAGGTGGGTGGGATTTTACAGCACATCATTAACATTGGCCTGAGTTACGAGAAGGTTCCTGTGCAGTGGAAAACGTCCTACCTTGTTGTGCTGACAAAGAAGTCATTACTACCTGCCATCTACGACCACCAACCAGTTGCCCTCACATCAGGGGGAGACAGTGGCTGTCTTGAAGGGACAGACTTGACTATAGTTCTTGAGGAAGCTTAGGTCTTTTAATACATGCAGTAGATGTTGCAAATCTTTTACTACTCTGTTGTGGCTGGGTTAGTATTCTTCACTGCAATTTGTGGCAGCAGCACCAGAGTGATCAGATGATCAGTAAAGCTGACTCTGTGCTGGGGAAATCTCTGGAACTCATTTACCATTAAGCATCATGGAAAACATCTCTCATCCCCTTCATGACCTGCTGGTATAACAGCACACACTTTCACTAAAAGACTTCTTCAGCTGTGCTGTGTCAAAGAACAGTATGGGAAATCATTCCTGACAGCTACTGTCTCACCATATAAAGATTATCCCTGTAGCGGGAGAGAGAAGTCCTCTTACAGTGAAGCCTAATTTTTCCTGATAACAAGACAAACTGCTCACCTGGACTTGAATTTTTTTACACTGTCCATAACAACTGTTCATAATTTTTTGAATATTGTCTGTATACACTGTTTCCAAGTGTTATATACTTTGTTGAAATGATTCATATTTCATTCATATATTTCATGTAGTTAATTCTGTTCAATATCCACAGACAATTGTGCACCTTACAGTAAAGCTATTAGGAATGTCCACCTGACTTTTACTCATGAAGAGTGTATTATAGTATACTACTATCAGTGTACGGTGTATTTTCAGCAAATAATATGGTCTAGTTATTGTTCTATCTTTAGTCCCTATTTTCATTTTATTTAGTTGTTTTATATTTAGTCTATGTAGTTATCATGGCATCATCATTTTATCTTTATTTATTTCTGGGAAGCTCTGTTGAACTGTGTTTTCTCCTTTGTTTTAAATAGAATGACAGGTTTTTTTTTTTTCATTGCTGTTGCATGTTTTGAATTGTTCATCATTTTGAGAGAAACCCCTTGGATAACTTTTTTTCCAGTTAACTGACTGAGAGCTCTAAGCGTGGTTAATGCCAGATGCATTGTTCTCTATTAATTCCAGAGGTTTTAGGAATCTTTTGTAAAGAGAAGAGGGATTAAATCATATATGTCATACTTTGTTTAATAGCTGTACCACTAATACCAGAGCCAAAAATCACCTTGTTATTCAAGAAATAGTATCAGACATTTAGAATTTAAGCTCTGCATTTCTGATAAACCGAAAGAAAGTGACTTTTTACATAGGGACATCATACAAATAACTGATAAAAACTGGTGATAAGCCTGTATTACAAATACATATACAAACTACAAAGGCACTCACAGAGCACAGACTTCTGCCAAGGCCAATGTCAAACAAAACACACTTGACTTCAGAAAAAAAAAATTCCAAATTCATGTAAATGATCCAGATCTGCCAAATCTTTGATGGGTTCTTCTTTGGCCCATGACCCATCCCTAAACGAGTTCAGTGCAAACCACCTCAGTAGACATTTCAAAATCCATCTGACAAACTAACAAACAAATTAACTAACAAACCAACAGACACAGCTAATCAAATGACCTCCTTGGCGGAGGTAATTATTCAACTTTTATCAAGAAAAGGCCAAGGGTACCACTGTTAGATCATAGTCATAACTAGAACAAGCAATATCCTGTATGATTACCTGTGTAACTGCATTCATATTGCAAAGGATTATGTTGCTGTGCTTTTTATAACACAATTATTCATACACGTAAGTAAATTTAATTTACACCTTGACCTCAGTATAAGCCATTTTAATGAAAATAAGCAAGAGATTAACATACAAATTTTATCAAGCAATCCCTCTTTCCAGTTGTCTGAATACAGACAGGACAGTATGTAACAGAAGAAAGAGCTTTTAACTCATTTATGAGCATCACATGTGTTCTTTAAACCAAGTGCAGGAAACTGTCAACTAGATGTAGTGTAAGGGGCAAGGACAACAATGTTTCCCTGACACACAGAAGTAGGCTATAAAGTAGCCTGAAATGGAAGGGGTCTCACAATCTTTCTTAAGTACAGTACTTGGGTAAATGTATGTAGTTTTATCCATTGTGCAGAACACAGATGTGGGTTTGTGATATAGCCTACAATTTTGAAGTCTTTACCAGAGCTTTACATGCCAGATTTTATTTCCTTGGTCACCGATAGGGAGGGTCTTAAAAGACACGTGATGCACACTGAGGACTACTGAACCTGAAAGTGAAACCAAAAAACAGACAGGTCTTCACTGTGTCCAGAGAGACAGCAAGGTGTCAGGACAGTTTTACAAGAGCTCTTTATTATGGAGGTAGGTTTCATATATTCCCATTAAAAATTATTTAACAGGCTAAAGGAAAGTGAGGTATGAAAGCAGAGGTAGATTTTACAGTAGACGTACGTTGGGTTCCCATCTGATAGTCAGTCTCTGTCGCTGTTTTTTTGGGGGGGTTTTTTGGGTTTTTTTTTTTTAATAAGACGTGTGGAGTGGCTGTAGTTTGATCTCTCCTAATATGATTTAGTCAGAAAGGCAAATTAACATTTTCGATTTTGGGCGTGAAGAAGTGCGCTACGTTGGCTAGAAAACTGTGAAGTTAGACTTCTTGTTGTTCGTCGGCATCCTCCCTTCAAAATAAAAGCACGTGAATTCAATGAATACACAAGAGTTTCAACATTAAGCCTACTCTGTTATGTTGTTCATCAGCTGTTGAAATGAAAGGCCATTGCTCATACTGTTATAAGTGTCGGTTTTATTCAGGATGAATGGCCTTAACATTCCGATTTAAAGGTATCAGTTTAGGTGTTATTCCAGAAATGAAAATAAGGTTTTGTAGTGCAATGAGCAGTAATGCAGTTGGTGACAGATCACTTTGAACACGCAGACCATTTATCAGGGGAGCTGTTTTATATGTGCTCTAGCAATAAACTTGTCTTGCTGTAAAACTTACAGTATCAATTTCATGATCACTTTGAATTAAAAACATATAAACACCTCAAAATGAAATGAAGTCCTACCTGCAGAGCAGCATCAGGAATCTTGCCTGTGCATTTACTGATGTATGGAAGCAGGTATGTTTCCTACCAAACTGCATGTTATTTTGACAAAACATAACATTTAATAAATATACATGTCAGAGGGACAAAAAAAACGTTCCTAAATGTAAGTAAAATAATGGGCCACTTTTATGATGATTAACAGCATTCAGGGCTGTGATTGGACTATTTGGTGTCATCAATTCTGACATTATGGGGTGCAGGCCACCCTTAAATAAATATGCCTCCAAAGTTCTGATAATCTGTGGCCTTTGAACTGCTCATCTGTTTAGCTCAGCTACAGACTTCCCCCACTTGTAAGTTTTTCTTAATATGCAATTCAGTCTTCTTGCAGTTGCAGTTTAGCTGTCTCTCCTATTAGATAGTAAAGTTTACAGCCTGCCAGACCATTGCTCTTACATTGCTCTGTGTACTGTGGGGCTGCCAAGGTGAAAAATGCAGTGTGTTGACTCATGGTCTTCTCAAATGATGCATCAACTAATTGATTTTTAGGGGACAGCCCTAGGTATACTAGTTCCATGTACCAAATCTTTTCAAAATTTGAATCTAGAGTAATCTTGATTGGTCTAGAAAATAGAAAATCCAGCATACTGTTTAGATGGAGAAATTTAGCTAATAGCTAACTTAAGCTGTCATGTCTTTTTGCAGTTTATTACAGACATCACTGTAATGATTGATGAATCCAATTACAAAGACCCAGGAGGATTAATGAAGATTCTTCAATCTTACAGTCCTGATAAAAAAGGTTCCTGCTACAGTGTGAGAGGAACCTTTAAGGAACTGGAGCACCTTTCAATCAAACTGTCACCTGTGAAGCATCACTTCAGTCATGCCACTCATGGACGAATTTGTCAGCAAAATGAACATGTTTCAACTCATATCAAATCTGTGGATGTATCCGCAGTTGTTATGGCCTACATTAAGCAAAAACTTGCCAAAGAACTTAACAAAATTCAAGGGAACAGTTTTGTCATTGAAACACAGCCTGACCTCAGAACAATACAAAATAACTCCAGTAGTACAGTACGAGTCACTCTAAGACCACGCTATGCCTCCATAGACCCTGTTCAGGCTGATTGTGTTAGACAGCGATTCATCTCATTCTACCAGAGAACTGCCTCCGACCTACAGGTGACATCTGTCCTTGTGAATTCACATCACCACAAAGACCTGCAGAGGAGGTTTCCACATCTCATTTTCACACCCATCCACAATAAATATGAAGTAACAGTGACTGGGTCTTTTTTGCAAATAGCTAAATTGAAACAGTTCCTTTTACTAAATATGCCAAGTTCAAGCAAGAGTCTGGTGAACAAAGTCCAAGCAGACACTCTAAGCAGTAGAACCTTTGGTCCACAGCCCACACACTGCAAAGAGCTTGAAGATGAATCATGTCCAATCTGTATGGAACCATTAGTAATAACACAGAAACAGACACTGCGATGCAAGCACTCCTTTTGCAGAGACTGTCTGAAAAAAGCTTTTGACTACAAGCCTGTATGCCCGACATGTGGAAAGTTATATGGCACTTTGAAGGGGACACAACCTGAGGGAGGCAGAATGAATGTCACCAACAACTCCTCATCTTTGCCTGGATATGAGAAATATGGAACAATAATCATCCAATATGACATTCCAAGTGGCATCCAAAAGGTAATACTACAGATTACACAGATTATACTTAACAATTTAAATTTCTCTTTTGACGAAAACCAAGGAACAGTCATTTCAAGGTCCACTTTCTACAGCTACAGCTACAGAGAAAACTATACAAAATCAGGCAACAGCTAAGACAATACTGAAGGAAGATGTCTATACTAAGATGGCTAAAATGAACTATGAAAGAGACAATCGACAAAGTAATTGACATTTCTTAAATCTGGCCACAGATGCAGTGTCAGGTTCCTCAATTTAAATTAAAAGTGCAGAAGAAACCCACCACAGCATGAAAATACATTAGGGACAGGCAGCAAATCAGTGTTTGATCTGAGGCAATTATAGCAAGATTGCAAGGCTTTGTAAAATATGTCTGCAGAGATATGACAATTTGCCCAATATTGCCATATGATTACAAATCTTTAGTACCAATGATACTAGTACCACATACAGTGGCTTCAGAAAGTATTCAGACCCCTTCACCTGCACACTGTGTTGTAGATTTCATTTTAAGTTGATACAATTTCAGTTTTTGCACACCAATCTACACTGGGTTCCATAATGATAAAGTGTAAATTATTTTCTTAGAGATTGTTGCAAATATATTAAAAATCATAAACTGAAACCAGATTTACAAAATTATTCCAACCATCAAATGAGTTGGAGTCTGAACTGCCATCTTCAGGTGTCTACATCTTCTGTGGAGTTTATGTCCAGGCTTTGGCTGGGTCACTCAAGGATAGGCAAAGACTTGTCCCGAAGCCACTCTTGTGTTGTCTTTGCTGTATGCATTGGGTCACTGACGTACTGAGCGGTGAACCTTTGCTTCAGTCTCTGGAGAAGTCTACCTCAGGGTATTCGGGAGGGGAAATGACCTCCATCTAAAAGAACCCTCACTGAGCAACTTTTGCTTCAATTGCCCACAGCCCAGACCTCGAAAGCCCCTTTACCACTTTTTAGGAAATCGTTTAGAGATCGGTTCATCTGCCACTGACTTACATATTCACATTAACAGAAATTTCGACCAGGGGAGCCAAAATGATTTCAATCACATCTCTGTCCTGGCAGTACCAAGCAGTATAGGGTTTATGGAGAGAGGCATCAATTTTGGCAGTATTCTGGGGAAAAGAAATCTTTTTTTCTCAGTCTATTCTGCTTCTAAATCAGGATTTCTCATTAAAGCTATCAATTATCGAGAAGAGAGTGTTCTAAGCATTGCTCATAGTTGAAAAGAAATCGATCTTTTGTGGCTGGAAAGCATCCCACTCCATTTGTATGGCTGATGTGTTGTCTACCTTTCTTGATATTTTGTCTTTGGAATTTACCAGCTGCAAGAATGCACTTAGGTCAGCAGTCCAATATTTAAGTCTTGGGTCACCAAGCTAATAAAGCAAAAATAATGTTAGAATGGTCTTTTTGATCACACTAGATATGTTATTATATTATGATCAAAAAGATTATTCTAGATAACTAAAAAAACCTGTTGTTGCCTAAGAGCTGTGGAACCAGACTTTATTGAAAGCTCATGATTACTTAAAGCTTGGCAGATCATCATTAAGCAGAGAAACCTCTAATGTCTGTCCGCAGCAGGAGCATCCTAACCCTGGTCTTCCATATGAGGGTATATCTCGTAAATCCTATCTCCCAGACTCCGCGGAGGGCAGGAGGATCCTGAAACTGTTGAGGTGTGCCTTTGATCAGAGACTTATCTTCACTGTTGGTCGATCCATCACCAGTGGCAGAAACAATACGGTCACATGGAATGATATTCATCACAAAACCTCAACACATGGAGGACCAACTCAGTAAGAACTCTTTGTTTGCCACTATTATATTTGATTGATATCAATTACTTACCACTAAGCATACCAGTAGCCCCATTTTGTGCCTTTAAAGTAATCAGACCATTATGCCACTAGCCAAATAAGCCACTGAGCAGGTTGAGTGACAGTTTTTTTGACATTTCATATCATACTGCCCTCATTTCTTTTGCATCTATTTATAATTTCTGCAAAACTTATTCATGTGATCTAGATGTAATCATGAGTACAGAAGTCACATGATTTTATAGGAGGCACATTGCAAGGCTAAAGCACACTAATAGTGTAAGTGAATGGATTTTCATTGACTATGAAACTGACCATATGAAGTCACTTATTTTTTGTCTTTGTCTTGCAGCTATGGATACCCAGATCCTGATTATCTCAGCCGAGTTCGAGATGAACTAAAAGTCAAGGGAATTGAATGAGTCACTTCAAATTTTGCCAAGACATGAAACTGTTGCTTATGTGTAGCTAAAAGACTAAGATGATATAGCAAGTTTCATTACTGTCTGTAATAGTGTGCAAACATCTTGTCCATTTCTATGATACTCACTTAAAATTAGATTTGAGAGATTATGAGAGAGGTTGAAAAAAAAGTTTAATTAATGTAATTTTAATGTCATTTCATATTCAGTATATTATGGCACCAACTCACAATAGTCAACCATAATTTCAACTTTCTTTTTTTCTGTTTTTAGTATTTTTGCAGTTCTATTTTATAATTTTGAATTCCCTATGATCATTCTTTTTGGATTCTAGTTTTACTTATTTTTTTTATGGATTTTTTAAATGACCTTGTTTGAGATCACTAAATGTGGAAAATTTGTAAATTCCTATTCACCTGTTCAAGGTTAAATTTTACATATGTAGTATTTTGTACCCAATTTTTTAAGTTCATGGTAAGATATTTTTTAGGTCTAGGATTTAATTATCACTAAGCATTTTAGCTGTATGTCGTTTACAGCCTTGACAAGAGTGCACCTTGCCTGAAATCCAGTTGACCTTGGCTGAGTTTATGCAGGTGCTCCCCTCATCCCCCGCTGAGTTGCTTACTTGAGTGGGTCGGCACTTGGGATCTCCTCTTCTGTCTCAAGCTGTGCTGCCGGTGACCCAGAAGTTTGTTTCAGCTCGTGTAGGTTGACAAGCAGATGCAGACAGAAATTAAACCAAAGTACTTCAGGAATGAGGGTTATCATTTATTGTATATCACGATAATTAAAGTTGGTTTTTATCATCAGCTGCCTATCTCCCTTTTCTCTGGCATCTTCCGCTTTGAATTGTGGCACCCAATTGATAATGACAACCTGTGATCATGACACAACCTGTGATCATGACAATTCACAAAGTATCAGTTTTTAGTGTCACTGAACATGTGACAGATAAACCTGTTGTTAGATGAGTTATTTACATTTTGTTTATTCCTGTTTGTTTTTTTTGTTTATCAGACTAACATTTGTGACACGTTAAGTTGAATGCATGTCAGAAAATTCACATTACCTCCTATGTGACCTACATAACCTTACCATCTATGAATTACTATCACCTAGACAGAGACCATATAGATGCATGACTATGTTTGCACATAATGTACATTCACATGGACATGTACAAAATATTCACCCCCTTGAAATTTTCATTCAACACATTTTTTTAACATAGTAAATCACAGCATTTGTATAAAAGGATTTTGACGGTAACAGAGAACTACCTCTCTTAGCTCTTCACATGTATATATATCATGTACAAATTCAAAATACAAAATATTTGATAGCATAAATATTCACTTCATTTAAGTCAATGTTTAGTATTAGAGGCACCTTTGGCAGCAGTTACAGTCTTAGAGTTTTGGCTCTGCCTGAATAGATCTCTCCCATCATTGTGTGCTTGTGCACAGTATTTCTTCTAGTCACATAGACAAGTCTAGGGAGATTTTCAGAGAATCATAAGTGAACATGTGTCAGAACTGTATTAGTTCTGCTTTCTTATAATTATTTTGTCTACAGTCAGATTGACCAAAGCAGCTGTTGGACCTTCCAGACCTTCCATGAGTATATTTATATCTAAAATGACTTGTCATACCTTAATTACTCCATTTAAATTATTGTCACAGTAAAGTAGTTGAATTTGCACTTATCTAGTAATATTTTATATTCATAATTAAATTAATGGTCAATTTGTATAAATTCGATTTTATAAATTCAATTTACACTTTCAGTGCATTTATACATTCTATTTATCCACAGATTCTTTGTGTTATAAAAATGCAAAATTCCGTATACAGTCGCGGGAAACACATCTCATTTTCCAGTGGGAGTGTGGTGGAATTATTCTCAGTGGTTTATAGTGAATTTAGTATGTCGAACAAGTAAATTTGTTGTCAATGAAATTTAGGAAAACAATTCACCCACACAAACAAGTGCATACACTCTTTACAAATCGATAATGGGCATGAGCAAAATCTTGAGTCCTCATACAGGTCACGGTCCATGAGATTAAAATAAAAATTTAAATCAGTTGTATGATTAGGCACTTCCAAGCTCTTGGTTTATTTTCTAGATTCAAAGAAAGTACACAGACTAGAGGTCCCTTTATTTATATAACATATATAATCTGTCATATTCAATCCACAATTTGAAGTGATTCTCAGATATTTAAACCTGTCGGTCACCTCTTCTCTTCTCCCATAATCACATCCAGCCCTTTTGTAACATACAATATCAGGAGGCTATCTGTAATCAGCAATGTCTTTAAAAGGATCCATGAGCTTAATTAGCAAAAGTTGTGTTAAAACAGAGAACAGTTTAACAAATGTGAAAATAAAATTCATAAAATGGAGGCAATATGAAATTAAGAGCAAGGTTTATAGTGAGAAGGCTTTGTTGAATGTTTTAGAACAATATGTCCAACACTTTGAAAGACAGTGTGGATGAATCATGGTTTGGAAAAGCTGACAAAACGTTCTGTGAATTTGTGCCTGACACAAATAGAGAAATATACACATAAACATCTGGAATGTGAGCCCATCTTGATTCTTCTGATTATACTTCGGTGAGTGTGTTTAATAATCCATGCGATTCATTCAAAGTTTACTAAGTACAGTGGATTTCTCACAAATAAATGCACAGTGGGACTGCAAATTAAAGCATCACTGACAGTTTAGGAAATGCACTTCTCTGTCATCAAGCCCACACTCACAGGAGAAGATCAATCTTTCTTTAAGCTTTGTGTATCCAATAGTGGTAGGTCTGGACTAACCTTAGCCTAGTTTAGCATGGAGACTGGAAGACAGCGGGAACTGCTAGCCCAGCTCCATTTAAAGTGAAAAAATACACCCTCCAAGAATTCTTAAGCCTACTGAAATATAACATACTGTGAACTAGCTGACCAAGGAGTAGTTAGTACAGGTCTCTAATCTCCACAATGAGGACAGGATTTTTGAGATGCTGTGTTAAGTCACAACACATAGTAAGTATTGATCAAGAAATTGCTCCAATGTATCTTTAAAAACGTTTTCTGTGTTTCTTTTATGTTTAAGTACTGACAATATATATCAATTATAATGTACAGTACATGAGAGATATTTGGAAGTTGCAGGACATTTTTTTCCACCATTTTTTAGAGAGCTATGGTAACAGTTTGTCTGATCCAATCTGTTTTAAAGCAGCTAAAAACATGCTAGACCTTTCCCTGTATGGGAAGAGCTGGAATTCACATTCATCTTCAGATAATCATATTTTCACTAAATATTCTGAGTGAATAATTTTAATAGTTTCTAAACCAGGTCAAGACCAATATACCAACTCAATTAAGGGATTACTACATTTTTGGATATTTTGCTAACAAATTAAACTGGCATTGGTTGGGCCTGCTTTCCTAAGTTTGTTTCTGCCACTAAAATATTTTAGTTTAATCCTCAACAGCCACTCAAGCAAAGAGGTGTTTTAGTAGTAAGTAACAGTTAGCAGCTGTGCTAGCTGATTTCCATAAACATTTTTAGAGGAAGTTGTTTTATCAGAAGGATCAGAGCAAAACAGAAAATCATGACACTGAACCTCAGACTCAAACATGTTTGCTTTCAGTTGTTACCATTCAGATATTACATGCTGGAATCCTAAATATAAGCTGGTTTAAATGCACACATTCTGAAAGTCTATCTAGAAGAGATATCATCACAGTCTGAGTTTTACAAAGTTCAAGTTTCATTTATATAAAAAAAAAAACAAAACAAAAACAAACCCAAAACAACAAACACTGGTCAGGGGGCATTTACAACACTACGACCTGTTTATACTTAGTGTCAGATGATGTCATTAAAGCTACAGTATGAAACTTTTTCTTGTATTTTTTGATTAATTATGCTCCAAAACTTATCTAAAATGTGAAAAGCAATTTTCAAAAGCTCCTTTGACTAGACTCATTGAATTCCCTTGACAGCTCACAGCTGTCAATCAGTACATGAACACACTTCTGGTCTACTTTTCTTCTGGCCCTGAGGCTTAAAGCCAGTATCCGCTGCTAGAAGACGTTGTTACAGCAGACTCGAAGTGAACACAACAAATATGTAAGTCGGGGGCTGGGCTGGATGCAGCATAATGAAGCAGAGAGGAGAGGAGCACCTTTGAGTCTCATGCCAACACCAGCCTTATTGCTAGGGCTTGCATACTGTAGCTTTAAAATTTGGCATAGTTATTTTTCCTTTCATCATCATTTAACCTTGTATTTCTATCACCCACATCAATTCTACATGTGTTTGCAGAACTTAAGGATTTGTATTATCTGAGCACTATTTTTGAGTGTCTGTGTAATGATCACCATGCTTTGGCTTTTCATTTGAAATATTTTTTTTTATTGCCCCCAAATATTAAATAGAGCTGATGTCTAAATAACTGTTAATAAAGTCATACAAGTCAGCACTCCATCCTCCTGGAACTGTATACAGCCTCCATGTATAATTTGGCTTTCTCTCCTGTTTACAAATTAATGATCTAGGAGGGATGGACTGCTGGATTGGGTGGCTCCGTGGTTAACTCTTGTCACCTCACAGTAAAGAAATCAAGTTGAATCCAGCAGGCAGCTTTGGCCTCTCTGTATGTTCATGTGCCTTCGTGGGTTTTCCTCCACTGTCCCATGACCTGACCCATGCAGGTCATCTGATGTATAAACTCTAAATTGCCTGCAGGTGTGAATGGTTGTCTGCTTCCACACTTCAGCCCTGTTATATACTGGCACATGTCCATGCAGCCTTTACCCTGGCCAGTGTGAGGTGGAACAGTCTCCCGCTATGTCCCTGCACAGGATAAGCAGATATATACAGTAGAGTGGATGGATGTGATTGATTATGAGGCATCAGCAGAGTAAAAATTTAGAAATTGAAAAAGCACACAGTCATAGGTTGTGGAATCAGACTTTTGTAGCTGACCACTTTAGTTCTCTCCCAGTACTTGATATTTAAAAAAAAAATGCTGAGACACCTAATACATGATATCCTTACCCTTCATATTTGGCAGAAGAAATCCATTTTTAGACTTGTGAGGATCATCAGTTAGGCTTTCACTCCTACAGCATCACTGCCCTACACTTGGGAGTTGTATTTGTATTATCAGGTGTTGGTATCTAAACTATACTCTACCATACATAATGTACCTCTAACTGTTTCAAAGATATACCCAACAGAATAGAAAAAGGATATGAACCAACATCTTGATTTCAGCCTCACCCATATCACTGTCAACCATTTCATTCAAAGTTCCATATTATTATTAATTGTTATTAATTATTATTATTATCATCATCATTATCATCTTTTTTTTTTTTTTTGCAAAAGTGAACACAAATGACACATGGGGGAAAGGGGGCCATGAAGGACCAACAAGGACAGTTATCTTGAAGGAAAAGAAAATGAGGTGGGTAGAGTAACAAGAAAATAGGGCAGCCAATTCCAAAAGTCCAGGCAGGGGTAGAATGTAAGTCAGTCAAGTCACTATGTTGGGGTGAGTACTGTGATTCTTAGCCCAACATAGAATGCCACTTGAATGTCACAACTGCTTGCTATCCCCTTTATGGTAGCCTCATTTGGTGAAAGCAGCTACCACAGCCCATAACAGCTCGTTGGTGTTGGCTTTCATGCTCTCCCCCTCAGGCTCCAGTTCCAGCAGCTGCCTCACTCTCTTCATGGCCAGGTCATACTGGTCGTCTAGCAGCGGGGCAAAAGCATTTTCCAGGACATCAGAAGAATGGGCTAAGAAAATGAGGGCAAGGAGCCGCTTGTCCATTCGATGAGGGTCATTCACCCACTTGTCCAGTACGGCCTCCTGGACCTTCTTGATGAGGCGCTGCTTGATGTTGTTGTTGGTCAGAGGATGTGTGGTCATATCAAAAAGCAGGAAGTTCTGCTTCTCAGTAGTAAGGACGCCTTTTTCCACCAAGTTTTTTGCAAGCCGTTCGCGGACATTCCGCAGTTGATAATGCAGTTTCAGGGGGTTCCACGTCTCCCCTAAAGACAAGCCGATAAAGCACAAATATAGGACGGTTAATGTTGTCACAAAAAGGTGAAATGCTCATCTACATTTATAACGAGGTGCTGTGACAAAGACGATAGAAAGAACAGGGTGGTAACAGCAGGGTTCTTTGGTGCAAGCATTTCACTCACATATCAGAGAAAAAATTTGAGTCCGTGAATGTGAAAAATGATTTGGGCACACTAGTGCAAGTGACTGAGTTCTTAGGGAAGCCAGTTCTAAACTACATTTATAAGGACTGAGAGTATTTTATCAGTACTTGCAGAGAATAGGGAGTAAGATTAGCAGATCTGAAAATATGTTTTTTGTCGTTCATTGTACAGCAGCTTCTCCTCTTTGTTGGTCGCTAAATTGATGTTAGACTCAGGACGGGGCTCAGATCCTTCCACACAGAGCAGACAACAGGGCAGAGGTCACAGAAAATGACTGGTTGATAACAACTATGGTTGACTGTACATGCAATAGAACCCTTGTAAGTAAAGAACCAATTAAAGTATCAAAACAACTGTTAAACAAGTACAAACTTGCAGAAAATGATATTTTCCTACAGACTACCATCCAAGCCAACTGTGTATAGCCTAACTGTTTACTTACTGCATCTCTAATGAAGCTGTTATTTTTAATCCTTCATTAGTCCAACCAATCTTTATGTTTCGTCAGATTCACACTAAAAAGTTTTAATTCCCTGTTTATTCCTAGGACTCACAATATCCTGGTATCACTGTCACAAAGGGCTTTATTATTGTTGCCACAGTTTGAGAATCACCACAGTCTGAAAGCATATTGACAGATTCCTTTTATAAAGCAGGGTGTCTCAGTCTAATCAAAAATTAGTTATCCAAATACAGTCACTCAGATGCTCTTTAACAGGCTGATGTATGTGAGATTTAAAAGAACACTTTCTACTTTCAATGTCATAATTCATACAAATAACAATCATAGTCCTCCTATCCTGTAATTGCAGACATACAGTTTCAAACAGTCTATATTTTGCAAACCACATGTGCTGTAAAGCTCGAAATTTAGATGGTTACAAAAAGAAGGGGCAGCATGGATCTGCTTTGCTTAAATATCTGGCTGTAAGTTTATGAAGTAGCTGATCTCACCACTGAGGAGTTCAATCCAGCTCTGCACGGTCTCTGGTGGCTGGGTGTCTTTGATGTGTTTTAGGGCTTCGTCCAAGAGCACATCACCTGTTGGAGCATCTGACTTACAAATTACCTGCGAATTTCATTCAGAATGATGACAGCCAGTTACAATGTATACTTATCTGAGGACAGCTGCTGAAAGGGATGCAAAATAACCCTTTTCTTTTAATGGATTAAGGCCCTGCTCACCTCACTGACTGACAATTGAGGTCACATCAGACACCGAAGCTGACAACAGCTAATTTGTATATTATATGCTTTGCAGTCCTAAACTAGGACTGTAACTAAAGTGAACTATTCTACTAACTACTCTACTGTATTATTATATTCTAGTATCAACTATATGATCAATTTACTTTCTGATAAATTGTTTGGTCTATAAAATGAGATATGAGAGAACTTTGGAAAATGCCTATCAGTTTCCCAGACGCCAAGGCTGAAATCTTTAAATGTCTTGTTTTGTTAAACCAACATTCCAAAAACTCAAAGACTCTCATTTTAAAGGGACATAAAACACAGCAAACCAGAAATCCCTTGAATGGAGAGGCTGCAACCAGAGAATGCAAATATGTTTTGCTTCTGTCTGTTGATGTGTAGACATTTGAAAATAAATGGAAAATTACTTTGACCAAAAGCAAATTCGCTCACTCTCTTTAACTCTGCACTTTACTTTTATGTAGCACTCAATTCTAAAGGAATATGGAACAGTTACAAGTTAAGGTGTGTTGAGGGTATTATGAGTCCGATGGGTTGGACATGGCTTTTTGCAAATAACTGTGAAGGTTTTCTGTACAGGTGACTTATACATGCGCATGCTCCACTCAATATTTGTTGAGGCAGTAGCAAAAAAAAGAACACTGGCATGGTCAGAAAGGTGAAAATAGTAATATTCTCTGAACAATTTATATAGTAAAAATAAAAGCAGAAACAGGTGTCCTACCTTCCTAGCCAGCAGACCTTTCCTCCTCATGCCACAAGCCTCCAGCTGCAAGCGTCCTCGCAGGGCCAGTTCAATCAGCATGCACCCTCGCAACCCAGATGAAATGCAGTCATTCCAGAATGAGGTATAGCCCTATTTCATTTAAACAAATATCAAAACCCATGTTTGTCAAAAAGTTAACATGAAATTACATCAGGATTACCAGGATAATCTGTAATGGTCAATATTATTGGCCAAGTGAGTCGGCCAGATTAAAAATATAAAAAACCAAACGGGTAGATCGAAAAAACACCTACAAGTTTCAGTCACATATGTTTTAGACAACATCACAAGAGTAACACATTTTGGCATCAGAACATGCCACCATATCACTAATGACTGACCCGAAAGTTACAGCTGATATTACATTATGACAACATCATCTCTACACGTGTGTCTTTAGGCGACTGACAATAGAATATAAAATGTAGATAGACTACTGAGGGTTAGAATGCAAGTCATGGCCATAAGTAAATGGCTAAAAACAACAACAACAAACAAAAAAACAAAACTGTAGAACAAAACAGATGCTGCCTCATCCTTGATACTGACAAACTTCTAACAGGTTGTAAATGACAAACAACATAAGGGAATCTTTCTTGACTGCTGTAAGTGTGTTGGTTATGAGCTTGAAATGCGTCAAAATTTAACATGGATGGAAGTATTATTTGCATATCTGACAGTTTATTCTTTTTTTAGTTTATGTGTGTGTATTTTTTTTACAGTTTCTAAAGGAAATGGACCGACCAACTGCTGAAACTTACACACACGCTAGTATATAACTTAAAATCATTTGTCACGCCTTGGTTAGACACAGATGATTTCCAATCAAGTGATAATAAAACTTCTATTAATACCTGGGTGCATCTGTGAGAATTTTTGTGGAGATTTTTTGCATTTGATTTAATTTATATTAATGTCAATGCTGGTTTTAAGTTTAGTGTCTTTTGTTTCAGTTAAACAAACGCTAATTATCTCCAGAGAGATCCAGTGCTCAGTTAACTGTTCCAGGAAGTTTGAGTCTGTGAATATCTTCCAACGTTGTAACTCTTTTAATTGGCACTGTGCCTTTCTCTCGATGATCTTACATTTAATCAGTGTGAAGCTCATATTACAGAATTACCCTTCAGCGGCTGGTAATAGTTCCACCGTGCGACATTATTCAACATTCCTCAATACTTACATTTATACTCTGATTATTAACTCATCTCTTTGGATTCAACTTAACCCCTCTAAATGTTTTTTCTTGAATCCTTTTAACTCGCTAATATAGCGACGGCCACAAATGCCGGAATAAATATGGTCTGTCACAAGACAAAATTTAACTCACTGACTACAGCTCCTGACCAAATGTAAAAGATCGTTTCCTGACATTATACATTTTTACCAATAAACTAAACCGTCCGGTGAGGCCCATTATTGTTGTGATCTACAGCTAGCATGATAGCAAACAAGGATGCTAGCGTTAAATAAAGCTATGGGTGTTGGGAAAATACAGCTAACGTTAGCTTGGGCAACAGCCTATCGTCTAACGTTAAGGTTTAGCTTAATCGTACATCGTAAGAGACGAGGATTATCTGACATTACCTCTCGGTCCTTCAGTCCTAACAACAGCACTTCTTCCATCAAGGTGAGACGTGTTTCTTTGGAGTCTCCTGTATCGTCGTCCTCCTGCTCGTCCCCCCGCCGGGGCTCATGTTCCTCCTCGCCGGACGGACGCTCTTTGTCAGCGGCGTTGCGAGAGGCTTCGGTCCGCCTCTGCACGAGGCCCGAGCTCCGCTGAGTCAATGAAGTCATGTCTGACGGCGAGTTAGCTAAACAAGGACGAAAACAAGACGCCCCGGACGACGCTGCCCGAGATGTTTGATGTGGTTACTTGTTGTCAACCATACAGCGGTGACCTCGATCGCTGTCTAAGGGGACTACTGCGGCCTGAGTACCCCTGTCATCTGTAGCACTGTTCCCCTTCCTTGGCTTCGTCCTCAGCAATATAATGTCTATCTAATATGGCGCCGTTTGGTAAATGTGGTACCGGACTTATCCAGCAGGTAGAGGCCAAGATAAGTTGAACAAGTAAGTTTAAGTTAGGTTGAGTGCCACGTCAGCTAATTTTCTAAACAAATAACTTGATTTACACTCGTATACAGAGGTACTCCTCTTCTGCATCACGTTACCCATTAATGCGGACAAATTTTAGTTCCACTGTAAGAGAAACCTCCTTATTGTAATCAGATTACTTCCCAAAAGAACTAGGTTTTATAATACTAAAAACTAAGCACCTAGTATTGAAACTTCTACATATTCACACAGCTTTTCAGCCAGTCAGTGGCTTTCCCTTAGACCTCCCACATTATCCTAAAAAGCCTTTTAGAGGTTTTGAGAATCTTGCTCTGAGAAAAATTTCTTTTGCGGTACTCACAGGAATTAAAAGAAAATACATAAAAAGACCCTCAACATGTTAAAAAGGGACTTTTCCTTGCCACTGTCACCTAGTGCTTGCTTGTGGGGAATGCTCGATATGAAAAGGGCCCCGTGATAATCTCTGTTACCATCTAACTATCTCATCCAAGAATGAAATGTTTACAGAAAAAAAAAAACTCATAACTATGAGAAAAGAAAAATCTGTCAAAATTCATAAATTCACCATGTTCTGTAAATGGACTGTACTTATATAGCGCTTTTCAAGTCTTTTTGACCACTCAAAGTGCTTTTACACTACTGTCACATTCACTCATTCACACGCACATTGTGCGCTACACACCTACACATTCACAGACGGATGACACACACATCGGGGGCAATTTGGGGCTCAGTATCTTGCCCAAGGACACTTCAACATGCCAACTGGAGGAGCTGGGGATTGAACCGGTTGGTGGGGGACCACTCTACTACCTGAGCCACAGCTGCCCCTGTAACCTGTCAAATTCCATGACCTAATTAGAAATAATGGTTATATTGTCACTGCAAAAGTTTTTGTCATACTATATTGCATATTTTTCACCACAGTCAGCTTGGATTAATTTTAATTGCATGAACTATTTTACTTGTTCCTGAAGAACCACAGTGACTTCAGTCAGGTCTGCCTGAACAGTCCCAAGATGCATGTGCAAAGCTGATATAATAATAATAAAATCCACGCAATTCTGTGACAATATGTCCTAATGTGTCAAACTGTTTCTGTAGCTTCAAATAGTCTTCTTATACTGAAGGTATCTTGTAGTTTTTCTTATGATCATGAGATAGTTAACCATAACTATGACATGTAAAAAAATATTGAGAAATGGTGGGAGTTTTTTGTTTCTTTGATGGGCTTCCATGTATTTTCACTTGGATATTTTCACGGTATAAAAAGAAGTGATTTTCTATTTTTGCTAATTTGTACTTATTGGTACAACACTGTGTTCATTGCAGGTTTGATGCAAGTTAGGTTTAAAAGTTGAATGCTTTGTTTTTTATATGCCAACGATTATATACAGACCCACATTTATTCTACATATTGCATACTAGGCACAAATTAAGAGTGGTTTGCACCATAAAAAGGATGACTTTGACAAGCAAAAGAAGAGAAATATTTTAAACAAGATGTACACAACCTTGACTGACCATGGGCAGAATAAGCTGTCAGGGGGCCTTTGCAACAGTAGCCTGCTTTGCCTGACTGGCAATCTAGCCTTGTGATTGAGTGGATGGTGGCAAATACAGCAAGCAGTGAAGCAATAACTTTACAACCAGGAAACTAAACCTACTGCCACAACAGGACCACTAGACCAATGGATAATCCCTATATCCTCAACTGGGTAGTGAATGTACCAAATTGAACACAATTCTGTCACCTTACTAAACTATGGTTATTACTGTATCCCTTTCATCCATATTTCAAGACCCTATGGCTTCAATGTAGACAGCCTTACCCTGTTCTGACATCCCTCTGGCAAAGGACAAAGCTACGTAAAACAGGTCATAACACAGCTTACCAAGTACAACTTTTCCAGCCGACATTTGCCACACCTACCTGTGCAGAGGCAGGTTCTGAGCTCTGCTCACTCATCTCAGCCAAAATGAAAATTCTTAAGCTGCTGTGCTTTCTCACAGCCCACATCCCACCCTGCTGAAAATCTAAACTTTACCTCCACACTTCAACAGGTTGTCCCTACTCATCACTGCAGGTTGCAAAGGTGAGGTGCCTTGCATCGAAATTCCCAGTTGTTCAGAATCCACATCTATGCCCCAGGTTTCCATGTTAAAGTTTCCAAACTCGTGAATACCTTTTCCCAAACTGTCTAAGTCTTCTGAGGTCCACACTATGGCTCTATTTATAAAACCTCATACACTGCAACCACCCATGCATTGCTCCAAAACACAAAAGCATGTTTCTTGAATGAGAACTCCAAAACCATTTGTGCAATCAAAAGTCATGTCCATGCTGGACTATGGAGATGTAAAGCTGTTTATTCTACTTCAAAACAACTTGATGCATCTTACCATTATGCCATCTGTATCATTAAAGAAAATAAATATCCCACTTATCACAGTGTACTGTATGTCAAGGTAAGTTGTTCCCACAAGTAAAAAGGAGAGAACTACACACTATCATTTATGTTTACAAGGGTCTCCCCGTCTGCCTCAGTATATCACATTCTCTTTTCAAACTACTGTTCATCAGAACAAACCCTACGACTGGCTAACTCTTGATACCCCTCAAGTAAATACTGAACGTGAAAAGACTGCCTCCGGTACTTCACACATTATTAACAGAATGAAATACAAAGACTGTGGACCCTCTTGGAGATGTCTGTTGTTACTCGTGTTGTTTGTATCTAAGTCTACTTTGTTACTTTCTAAATTTGTTGTGTTACTTCTCTGTGTTCATGTTTTCTATGCTGTATTCTGGCCTCTCTTTAAAGTTCAAAACTCCAGGAACATTTACAAAAAGCATAACTTTATTGTAAGATAAACACATTTTAGCATTGTCCTGTATGAGGGTTATGCAGGCTTGTGAATATCAGAAGCTGAAACATGTAGCTTTGACTATAAATTTGTTCTTTATACTCCAAATGTTGCATGAGCCAATTCTCCAAGTATTTTGTAATATGCTGCGTTAATGGTGACCTGCATCTCTGTACTTAATCGGAATTTAAACTAAATATCTGCTTAATCAGTGTGTTACAAAAACATAAGATTACATAAATAAGATGTTTTAATAACAATATACACAAATTTTGTAGTATTTTGAGTTTTAGGTAATAGTTCAGGACATATTTAAAAGACATTACTTTGTACTATCTTGAGGGGGGATAGAGCCTGTGGTGTACAGAAATGTGAAAGATTTGCTATTCCAAATACTGCTGGCTAGTAATGAATTAACATTTTTTTTTAATTGCTACTTTTGCAAATTCAATACATACCACGTCTACACTGATATGTGCCTCCTCTAGGAAACAGGCATATGCTAGAACTGACAAAATTTCAATGACAAAGCCTCTGTTGCAAAATGTTATCAAACCTCCAGCTATATAAATAGAACCATATACCACCATGGTTACAACTTGAGTACTATGTGACAAAGTTTTGCTTTAAGCAGTGCAGGTGGTGACTGACTGAATCATGTTTTCTCTTCAGGACTTATTGTAGCTGTGTCTGCTCACTTTTGAAACCGTTCAGTGCTACATTGCCAAATACTCGACCTGACTCGACAGGCCAAGTATTGACCTGTACACATTCGCTGCCCCCCACACTTCCTTTATATGCCTACCTGCTACCCATAAGCCAAAGAGGCCTGCTGGAGAATTCAGGGCTCACCGGATTCATTAGTATACCAAAAGCAGACTGTAAACTCAATGCTTATCAGTAATTCAGCCTGTGTTTTTTGGGGAGACTCATGCTTCAGTCTGGTTGATAATTAAATTACTTTTAGTTCCAGTTAGTGTTGCTTATTTATTTTGCATATTTGTTCAAATACTTTTATATTCTCCAGGTTATTTGTTATTTCTGCTATTGTCATTAAACATTAAATACTTGAAATACTTGATATATTTAGAGGTCTTGACCTAGGTACACCAAGGCAACAATACTCTTAAACTTCATGGCACCAGCAATTTCCAAGCCAATTAAGTGGTCTTGGGTCGTAACTAGAATTTGGAACCCTGATAGTTCCTCCCTTTCTCACAGTTAGCTCCAATGAAAACTGTTCACAGCAAGGTCAGTGGACTAAGCAGAGAAATGTTTCTCATGTGAGTAGGAGTTCTTTTCATGAATTTAATTATTTTCTGACTTGGTCAGTGAGAGGTGTTTTGAAGGGGATTATCTTCTCTCATCTAGACAGTAAGGAGTCAAATTTTTTTGAGATAACATTACTGGATACTTTCTGGAACCAAAGCAATTCCTGGATGACATGATCAGCTATCCAACAAGAAGAAAGTCCTGATTAAGCAAAAGACAAGCTTGTGCTGCCAGCAAGTGGCTGTTCAGTTCGGGAAAGATAAATTAAGGTATAAAGGTCTGAGACCACTTTCAAATTCAAATTAATTGGGAAGTGGTCTTAGATTTTTAGAACCCACTGTATATACACATAAACAAATTTGAGACATCTCACTCTATCATCAAATGCCTCTGTTCAAATTTGGATTATAATCAAGAATAGATGTGCTTCCAGTTGGGATTTGAGATTGGCCTACCTTTCTTTATGGTGACAGAAACAGCTGAGCCTCCTACATATATTGTAAAAAAAAAAAAGATCTTAATTGTAGGATCAAACAGAACTGGTTTTTGCTTTTACGATTTTTTGCATACTAGCATCCGAATCAGAAAGCAGGGTCATTTCATTTGAAATAACTTTTTCAAATGGCTCTGAAATGACTTAATTAGTCCACAAAAAAAATTTATTTGGTGGTGAGGAGGGTTTCACAAACAGTAAGAACTCAATGGAGAGCAGATAACCAGCAAAAGAAATGGCAGCAATTGACTTAAAATCAGCATTTCAACAGTTAATCTAAACTCATTTTTGTGCACATCAGTCACATCTAACCATATTCACCTGCAATAATTAACTCCGTGACATAATGAAGAAACAATGCAGGGACAAGATTAAAAGCAGGGGTTATTCCTATAAATTTGTCAGCACAGTATATTTTGGAAGGCTCTATTTCTTAACACAAAAATTCTATATGAATGTTTATTTTACTTATCATAATCTAAAGAAATCATGTCTGAGCAGTCTGGTGGTGGTTGTTTGATTGAAAATACAATGACCCTGAAATAACGGCTCACTGTAATCTGTCACCCTGTGTTATTTTAAGAAGTATTCATATGTACACTCAGTGACCACTTTAGCACACCTGTACATTTGCCTCGTTAATGTGAATATATAAGCTCATCACATAGAAGCAGCTCATTGCATAAAGCCATGGAGAGATGGGCAAGAGGTTGACTTGATGTTCAGACCAAACATCAGAATGGAGAGGAAATATCAGGAAAATATCATCAAAGTAACCAAGCAACAGAAGAAGACCACGTCAGGTTCCACTCCTGTCGGCCAAGAACAGAAATCTGAGGCTGCAGTGAACACAGGTTCACCAAAACTGGACCGCTGAAGACTTGAAAATGCAGCCTGGTCTGATGAATCTTGATTTCTGCAGAGGCTCACAGACAATTGGGTCAGAATTTGGCTTCAACAGCATGAATTCTTGTCTCATTGGCTGTTGTAGGTAGTGGTGTAAAGATGTGGGGAATGTTTTTACAAGTCAGTCATGGTTTGAATGCCGCAGCCTTTTTGAGTGTTGTTGTTTACAGTGTGTTTCCCTTTATGTCCACAGTTTAACATCATCTAATGGCTAATTCCAGCACAATAATGCTCCATGTCACAAAGCAAAAGATGTCTCAAACTATTTTCATGAACATGACAATGAGTTCAGTGAACTTCAGGTACTTCCCCAATAACGAGATCTAAATCCAATAGAACACCCTTGGGATATCGAAGAACAGGAGACTGGCAGATGAATGTGCAATTAAGAAATCCAGGCTTTTCTGTGGGCAAAGGGGTCCTACCCAGTATTAGAAAAGTGTACCTATTAGCATGACCACTAACTGTAAGTGCTGTGTTTTTGCATCTCAGAAACACCAGAGGTTGAGGAGAAGGCAGCAAAGAACTACAGGCCAGATTGTAGTTGAACAGTCAGAAACTCGTGCTGATTCAGACATTCACAAAGTTGCTTCACCGAAGACTGTCCAACTTCACAGGAGCTATCATGTTGATGGGTAGGAAGGTTATGGGCTGGAGGCCTTGTGTGGAGGACTGAGCAGAAGAGGAACAGTCAGCTGAAAAGGCTGAACCATCCAGCCGATGTTCTGAAGTCTGCTGGGAGAGTCAAAGCATTGACATTGACATTAACATTGCTGGAAGCTTTTTTATTTTTCAGGTCAGGAAAGATTTTGCATCTAATACTCATGTCTTTTCATCAGTTCCTCCTCACTCGACAACCGCCCTCTCTTCCTCCCTTCAAAACATCAGCAACAGTAATATATCGGTACAGCTCTCGGTGCCCTCTAATATGTATAACACGTGATGGATAAAATATGGTAGAGTCATTTTTGAATGTGTCTAACGCTCTACGGTTGTTGACGCCAGAGCCCTTCCTGTTATGCGTAGTATTGGATTTGTGGGCCGCTCAGTGTTTTCACAGCATCACGTCGTGCGGGAGGAAGTAGAGCCTGGGAGGCGGAGTTCAGGGCAAAACGGCCCTCTCAACAAAATAACTTTGACTCCGCCCTTCGGCCGCAGCCGAGAACAGGGCGGTCGCACTAAAGCTCATCAATTCCCTAAAGCGTATTATCAATACCTGCGGAGCGAAGAACGCCATTCATCAATGACTGCGCTCCTTCCTCCGCGTCCTGGACGGGTCCCTGCAGGGGATGTATCAGGGGATGTGTCTGTGGATGCGTCTGTGGATGCGTCTGTGGATGTGTCTGTGGATAGAGTTCTGAAGTCTGGAGACACTTTTTTTTCAAGCTGAGCGTAAATGCAGCTTTGCGCTACTTAATTCTTGCAGGGATTTAACCGTTAAGACGCATTTATAAATTGAGAATTTGTAGTTTAAGGAGAACTAGCTACCCTCGGTGTTTAGTTCACTATTTAAAAACCCTAACAACATGGAATATTCTGATGTTTTCAAGCGGAATCGGGACCCTCGAACTGCATGACCATGTAGCCCAAAGGTAGGGTGTACTTCTGTTACATGTCCCATCTTACCCTGTCTGATACAGTCTGACATACAGGAGTATACGGTAACAGTGACTTAACTAGAGTAGTTGCTGTTTTTCCTATCAGAGAGTGTCAAAAGTGTTGTTTTCACAGGGAGACAGATTGTTAACGGTAGGACCTAATATAATTATAGGCGCGACGCGAACTACACGAATCGACTAACTAAATCACTAACTAACCAACCAATCAGCTAACTAACAAACATTTCATTGTGTTTAATCGATCGTTTAATCTATCGGTGCCATTCTTAATGTGACCACTTGCTGGAATTTAAATGCACTATAGGAGAGAGGCTACCATTATACCTTAAAGCAGCTATATGAACTACATGTTGCGTCGTATTTGTCCTCCCAGAGAACAGCCAGGGACTTTCTGACCTTACTTTCTAACTACCAAACATAAAACCGCCACTGTACCTTTTAATTTTTTTCTGGAGAAACTCCTTTTTATTAATAAACTAGCTTTAATAAGAAAGCAAATACTAGAAACTAGGTTACTGCATCCATTGCCATTAACAAACCCACACACACTCGATTCTGTTGGTTTGCTATGTAGTGTTGGAATGTTTTGGGGTTTTTTTTCAGTAAAGGAATTTGAACAATAATGCATTAACTCGAAAGGCCTTTAAAAATAGATAGCACATCAGATAAATATTTTTTCTCCCTGTTTATCCATGTGGTGACAACAAAAGGGCCCACTGCAGTGCATTCATCTGTCCCTGTCAGTTTTTTCTCTTTCTCGGTCATGATGAAAATGAGGTTGTGGATTGGTATATCTTCTTCATTCTCACTGAGGAAATCTCTGTTCTCTGCAACTCCATTTACTGTTTTGTCTCAAACTCTTTTACTACAGTATCAAAATGACCTAACTATGAAATAATGTTATTGCTTTTACATATACAGTCTGCCATCCAAACTGCATGTATCACACCTATCTTACCACCTCAGCTCAACCAGACAGAGGGGATTTATAGTTTACACTTAAGTTCTGGATATACTGCATTTTGGAACGGAAACTGTTATTTACCAGAGAAGATAGCAGTTCTGGGAAATGTTTGTATTTAATCTAATATTTATGGTTAAATCATTTCTATTTTCCACTTCTATAACACAGAAAGTTTTTTTTTAAGCACTGTTAATGCTAGACCTACCTACCAGATATCCTTGCATTTTATTAAATCAGCAACTACTTCAATGTGAACTTCAACTTCATCTGCACGTGTGATGGATGTTACTATAGGAGATGCTAAAAAGCTCTGTAGGGTTGCAGAGTTATTTGAGTATTATTTCAAGGCGGACTTGAAAAAGGTGAACCCCTCTTTTAATTATCTTAGTTGTGTATAGAACACTTTGTGGGGTTTCTTCAGATAGGACCAGTAGTTTTAGAAGGAGGGGTGAGGGTTACTTTAGGCTAATTGTAAGAGTGCAAGTTTTTACAAGTACATAGTGCTCAAATCTTAGTCATTTCTAAACCAATTATTTGTTTCACAAATTTACATGGGTCAATAACCCACTCCTTTTATAAGCAGATACAAGCACATTCCTCAATTGATCTTTCATGCATTCATAAGCAATCATTTAGTTTGGAGTTTGTTGTTTTAAAAGCAAAGAGGATCGATTTAGAATAAGTTTTAGAGACCTGCAATTCAGACTGAGGCCACAATATCTGTATTCTTCTCCTAGTGCAACCGCAAAGTTTTGGGCCCAGACAACCAGAGTACATACCAGATTCTGTAACACCTGCATACACATGACCCCATGTTTTTATGTATTAGTCCCTTGACTATATATATATATATATATATATATATATATATATATATATATATGTATATATGTATGTATGTATGTATGTATGTATGTATGTATGTATGTATATATATGTGTATATATATGTATATATATGTGTGTATATATATATATATATGTGCATATATATATATATATGTATGTATATATGTATATATATGTATATATGAATATATGTATGTGTATGTATGTATATATGTATGTATGTATATATATATATATATATGTATATATGTATGTATATATGTATGTATATGTATATACGTATGTGTATATATATGTGTATATATGTGTATGTGTGTATATATGTGTATGTGTATAGATGTATGTATGTGTGTGTATATATGTATGTATATGTGCATATATGTGTATATATATGTATATATATGTATATATGTGTATATATGTATATATGTATATATATGTACATGCATATATATGTATATATGTATATATATATATATGTTTATGTGTATAGATGTATGTATTTGTGTGTGTATATACATATATATATATACGTGTGTGTGTATATATATATGTATATATGTATATACATGTATATTTGTATGTATATACGTATGTATGTATGTATATATGTATGTATATATACGTATGTATATGTATGTATATATATTTGTATATATGTATATATGTATGTATATATATGTATATATGTATGTATATATATATGTATATATGTGTATATATATATGTGTATATATATACATATATATATATATATATATATATATATATATATATATATATATATATATGTGTGTGTGTGTATATGTGTGTGTGTATATATATATGTGTGTGTATATATATATATGTGTGTGTGTATATATGTGTATATTGATATTATGTGTAGTATGTGTTTGTGCATGTGTATGTCTGTGTGTGCAAGACAGAACTTTTATATTCATATATATATGCACATGCATTTGCTAAAAATTTGAAGTGACTGTGACTACCAGTCTGGTTACATGGGCTATTTTTGGTTACAAGATGCACACTACAGAGAGACTGATGAGGTCACATTTGTATGAATACAGTATGATAAAATATTCCCTAATCCAGTTCTAGACAGAAGCAGCCTACTCTGCTCTCTGCACACTGCTCGCATTCTGCTGACTGCAGCTCACCATGGGCTGAAACAATAAATATCTCTAATCCCTGGCATGTTCCACTGCCCCTGTTTAACCTCAGAGCCCTGAATCTGTTTCACCTTCAAACAAACCATGCCTTATTCTGCATGCTTTATAAAAAAGTTTAAAAACCTGAACAAGAGGAAAAGGAAAATGATGACTAATAATTATGTTTAAAGTTATTTTTAATGCAGATGCTTTTAACTAAAATGTAGTTTGTTTGAGCTGCAGTGCTGCTTGCACTTATCCACAACACACTCTCTGTGGTTAAGGGTTACTCAGTCATCTGATTTTAATTGATTTGAGTTGTTGTACTTTTCCTAAAAGGGAAAATTAAAAATAAAGAAGGATTCTTATCATACCTTGCAAAGTGTTGCACTGAGTAGTTATGTAGAGTGACAATAAATATGTAATCTATCAGTCACTGTCACCTGCTCATCTTGGCTTGTGATCAGTTTAGTTTTGAGATGGCCTTGGCTGTGTGATATTGTGCCTTTGCTTTTTTTCCCCCCTGAATGCTACTGTTACGTTTAATTTGAAGAGTAGTAAATAAAATGTATACCTACGGTAGTTGTGGTGGTCTTTATCTCCGGAGAGGAACTTGGTCATTCTGTGTCAAATCAGACAGAATCCAGAAGTGTAATCTCAGAACCACTTCAGATTTTTTTGAAAGGCCTGTGAAATACTTTTGTTAAATTCAAATGTTATTAAATGTTTATCAGCCCATGATATTTTTAATTTTCACACTCTCAAACACACCTTATCTGGGAAGCCATGTTTGGGAATTAATACCTAACTAACAGGTATTTTTTCATCACCGGCCTGTGTAGGATGGAAGACAAACGAGTATGACTTAACATAAGAGTTTTTACTGTATGCACAATGAATTTCTTTAAGGCTCTAGATTTGGAAAAAAAAGTGCAAACTTCTCTAAGTTTTATAGTGATATTGAGGGTATTATAAAGCCTTTTTTGCACTCATATGATATAAATCATTATTGTTTCTTCAAAAATAATAATCTTAATCTTAATTTGTGCCAGTGTTTGAGGTCTCTGCCACAAATGGACCTGAAGATATTATGAATAAAACATGGCAAAGTTGCATTTGGTTATTTTCATAGGACCAAAATGGTATGTGGTGTATCTAGAAAATGTTAGTGGCAAAATGTATGATCATTTAATGTATAAAGTACTAATTTCCATTTTGCCTCTAGGAGAAAAATCTCCATAATGAAGAGGCATGGTCTTCCCTTATTATCTCGACTTATGAGAGTACCAGCCTCTGAGATATTGATTGGAATAAAGAAAATCTATATTATATATTGATAATAATATTTTATATTTCTTGTGAGCTAATTTTATTTTAGATCATTAATGCAAGCTATATTCTTTATTATCAGGGCATTTATTATAGAAAAAGATATTAACTTGGACAAATGCTATATTCAATGGAATGGTCACATTTAATATTCCATATTTGAAAAAGACAAGGTCAAAACCAGGTATGGTGCTGGATCCCACTTAATCTGTTTGCCTCTCTCCCTGTGTTCACACATACAGTAATTTTACACTGTCAAATTCCCAATAAGGCTGTTTTTAATTTACATGTTTTTCTGTTTCTGTTGTCAGCCAACAGAATCGGAATCAAACAGTGACTGAATGACTACATGTTAACCTAACAATTTCTAAGCAGTTGCCCTGCTGCTAAAATCTTTTTTTCATAACCACAAGATCATTTGTCAACATCATCTCAAAGTCATGAGACACACAAGTTAAAGACAACAGCTGTGCCGTGACTTTGGTTGAAAGTTGGAAGCTCATTCACATCTTTGTCAGCTAAAGTGTGGTCAATTGAATGAGAGGCATAGAGAGGTGTACCTGTAGATGGAGAGCTGTCCTCTTGCTAGGAGGGCAATACTGGAGACCCTCTTATGCGGAGAGTTACTACGGTTTGTACAGAAAGTGATTAGATTTGTTGCTAGGTGCTTTTGTGGGAAAAAAAGGTCGGTAAATCCAGTAACAAAGGTGCTAAGTTGGCAACGTTGCCTGATGATGCAATAGAAAATGTCTGTCAGTCAGTCTGTCAGTCAGTCAGTCACTCACATTTGTAGGGCTGGTCATGCTGTTGTGGTCCAGCCAAAAAGAAAGAAAGACTCAATTAAAAATTCAAATAACAATTAAAACTGATGCGCAATGTAGGGTAATATGTACTAGAAATTGCATGTGATGAAAACATTTATCATTTAACCATAATTTGAACAATAGGACTGAATTGTGTAGATGCTTGGTGTTTTCTTGACGTTTTGCATGGGCATATACTGATGATTTCACTGTTGGGACATGTTTTAATACATTTATTATTACAACTTCCATATAAAGCTTTTGAAGATGCACACTGTAAAATTACATGTATAAACACATCGAACATTTAATGTGGAAATACATTTACACTCCACAAGAGCTTAAGGAGGGCCATTCAGGATACCAAGATACTGACATGCCACTTTGGTCCTATGAAAACGATGACAACATGCTACCATGCCTTGTTTTATTTATAATATCTTCAAATTCATAAGTGTTAGTGGTAGAGACCTCAAATATTTGCACAACATTAAGATAGAAAAATTGAATTTGCAGAAAAGCACAATGATCGATACCATACTGGTGCAAAAAGTAACAGAAGTATTCTACAGCCCTTAGTTCTGGGACTCATTCATGATATAGACAAGATTTGAACAAAGTATGAGATGGTGCTGGAACAAGTTTATATGACCCAACTGTGAAGAGCAGGAAAAAAATTACATGTATTGTTGCTTGTTTTTCAATAGGGTTAACAGGTGGAGCTTCATGCTGCTGCCACTGTTGCTGTTCTCTTTCTGTTTTGTTCTGTTTTATGATTTTCCTTGGGTCAATTTGGACCAGGTCTCTCTTCAAATTAATTTCGTCATGTTTGATATGTTTAGGTATTCCATTGTTCCATTCCAGATCTGGTCAAAGGTTATGATTCTGTACCTGCAGCAGTAGAATTGTAGTGGTGAACCACAGGTTTCTTTATAGGAGAAACACTGCACAGAGTGAACAACAATAATCAGACCCTTTTTGGCCTTGATATGTCCTCATGATCATGACAGGATTGTCAGGGCTGACTAAAGTACAACCTAATCTTTGTCTTAGTCTTGCATAAACATCAGGATTGATTTTAATAATTTAAGAGTCAGATAGTCCTTGGAAACTGTAACATTGCTTGCTTAGCCTGTTTGAGATTGTTTTTTTTTTTTTTTTAGCAGTCAGACTTGTAGCAAAATAAGTTAAATTAGGAAATGTAAAGTCAGATGTGCCCTTCTTTTTGATCCATGTCTTATAACATATTCACATGGCACTCAGGAACATCTGACTGGACTGAATGCTCAGCAACTGCCCAAATTACGTAGAAAATCAATAAATAAGACGAAGCATGTAGCCTAAAACTTAAGAATTTATAGTGCCACTGCTTGGCATATTTTAAGAATTTCAAGTTTTTTGCAATAACACAAAAGCGTCATCAATTAAAATCTTTTGCACAAAATATGTGTATGTATGTATGATCAATATGTTAATACACGGTTTCTAATACTACTTGAGAAGGAAGCTGCAAAAATTGGAAACGATATGGTTTCATTGAAAATGAAAATTGAAAATGAAAATTGTTGGTTTTGAAACACGTTTTTGATTCCTAACATGACACACGCATCACTGGATCGATATCATCAGTGCTTGGACCATTTTAAACCTAATGCAATGTAACAGTTTGATTTATGAAATATAATGGAAGCACTATCTTCACACATATCAAATTTCTGGTTATCAGCTTGGTATTACAGAAGTGTAACCTTCTGCTAATATTTGCTCAATGAAAAAGAAATTAAAAAAACTTCTGTCCTAAATTTAACTATTTAAGTAAAATGATTTGAAAATGATACAAAACAACTCTAAAACTGCAAAAAGAAATGCTACTTCTCACATGTATTGTGATAAGGAAAAACAGTCTTTGCATGCATGCTACGTTTGTTACAAGAAGGAGAGTATCCTGTTATGGTGGGTTTAAAAAAACGTCCAAAACATGTTTTGAAAGTCAGTGTCCCCAGCTGATTGACTAAAGTGGATCATATTATGTGTTGTTCCTTTGTCCTGTAACATAGTGACCTTTCCGATGTACAGAAATGAGCTTTTTACTAATCTTTGGCCATATGGCGCCTAGGGGAAGAGCAGGGTGGTGGTGTTGACACATGTAGGTCATCCTGATACATGGAGTAGGAGTGGTAGTGGGGAAACTAATCCTTGTTGTCAAACTGCTAGATAGAGAAAATTGTCTACCAACACCATCTGTGTTCCTGCAGCTTGATGGTGCAACATCAAACCAAAGAGGGTTCTGAAAGGCACTACATAATTGTGAGGGAAAATATAGATGAGAGGAAAAACAGAGATACACTTTTGGTTATATGTATTGTATCGCTACTGTGATAACAGTCTGTGTATCCTACAGCATCCGGTAGAATGTCGGAAAACAATGGCAAGCCCTGCATGGATGAGTGTGTGGCTTGCATGAGTATGTAAATAATTATTGCCCATACACCATGTCAGTGAAATGTAGCAGCCTGCCATGTGGGGTGATGCATTGGCAATGCTGATAGCTTTCCACATAGACTGTTTACTGTGATTAGAACAGGTTAATGTAAGTTAATGCTTTGCCATATGGTTTCAGATAAACTTAATGATAAGGTTAACTCACGGTTAATTTGAGAAAAAAGTGGCACTGGGTCTTTGCTTTGCCTAAAAGGTTAATTCATATATTCTTTCATTGATATTGTCTTTGTCTGATATTGTCACTCTTTTAGAACACACAAATACGTCTACTTTATAGCCTTGTAAGAAAACCCAACCAGTTCACATTCCTGAGACCCCTAATATGTGTCAGGATTTTTAAAAGACCAAAATAAGCTGTCAAAGCAAAAACCTCAGGTGATTGGAGAATGACAGTAGACGGTACTCTTTCCATTGACAGATGATTAAATCAATGGCTAAATATACTACATGTATACAAGGTTATGGTATATCAGTTTACATTGTAACGTGTGCATGCATACAGAATATTTAGTTGGATATCAAATGAGTGTACTGTCTTTTGATCATTTTTTCAGTCAGGTTCAGAGTTAAATTGCATTTAGAATGGCTGTGTGTGCACATACATCAAACAGATAAATGTCTCTGTGTTTGATCATATGATGTATGTATTTCATATGGTAAGGGGGACAATAAGATAGAGAAGGGTCTCTGCCAATCAAGTTTATTCACAGTTGTTCTCAGGTGCTTAACTTCATAATTCATTGTTCATAATATAGCACAAAATAAAAGATCATTGGCCATGGTATGCTTTCAAAGCATTTTAGCATTTTTATCATTGTTTTCAATAACAGATGTATTTGAAATGGATAATATTATCACAGATGAGCAGAGACTCATGTGGATGACAGTGGATCCCTGCTGTAAATCTGTATCAATACAGACTGAAGGTCTTTAATTCTGTGTTGAGCCAGAGATTATGTTAAGAGGGGGAAGGGCTCTATTTAGAAGGATTTAGGTCGTTACTGGATATCTCATGTTAATACTTTTGTTATTTAATGGATATGTGTCACCATATGAACTGATTCTGTTTCTGGTGACAATCAGAAAATGCTTCTCCATATACAATTTTTATAGTAAATGTCCAGTAAAAAGTGGCAGGATTTGATTTAAATAAGTGACAATCTGTTGCAGAATATGGTAACAAATTGGTGACTGAGCCAGTGCCCCACTAATTAGAGTATTGCAATATTTATACATTTGCATTTCTATGAACTGGGCGTTGGTATGCCATGTGAAACACAAGCTTACTTTCATTATGAAGTATTCACAGGAAAAGGAATGTGTTTGTCAGCGAGCTCAGCAATTACTGCTCTTGTTTTTCAAAAAAAGAAATAAATGACAACAGCCATTTTGGACATTTCTGGACACCAGATCCATTTGAAATATTCCAGGGAGAAATGGAAGAAGGAGCCACAGCAAAGAGCTGTTAGATGAAGAGATGCAGGTGACTGGCTACCCACCTCCAACTTCTCAGCCAGGTACCCAGTTCCTGTTACTTTAACCTGCTGTTTACAGACTGCTTACAACAGAAAACAGAAAACTGCAAACAGCATGAGGATCACTCACATGCACTAATAACTGTAGTTCCATCTGCTGTGAGTTCAAAAAACGAACAGTGGTGAGTTTCAGAGATTATTTCCCGCTGTATTGCATGAGCAAACATTTCAAGGATTTTGTTTTAGATTGTATCAAACATCCAATTGTCTCTGCGTAAAAGCCATTCTCTAGCTTTCAGGAGTGAATGCTTCCTCTCCAGCATAAGCTGGCAAAGGATGCCATCACAATGGCTGTACCCTCTGAGTGGCACCCCCTGAGTGGCCAAGGAATTATATGGATCTGAATAAAAGTTCCAACATGGTCCTGGCAGTATTTTGAGCCCGAGCTGCTAAATCAGATAGCATATCACTGATTGGAGCTTCTTTTTAGTGTAGCAGATACATGCAGTAAATCAGAACCAAGGTCTGATATCTTGAGCTGAGAAAACTTTTGTCTTGCTTTTTCTAGTTACAAACGCTTCCCTTAGCAAAGGAACTGTCACTGTGGAGGTGGCTGCAGGTTCCAATCATGTGCATTGCTAAATATTTCATTTAATCAAGTCAGTGTTTCAATTTGCTATTATTATTATTATTATTATTATTATTATTATTATTACATAATTGTAATCAGTATATATATATATTTTAATATCAGGAACATCTAAATCATTAAAAAATGAGCCCTCAAAACTTAAAATGGGGAATGCCTGAAACTATATTATTATATATTATATATTATATATTATATATTATATATTATATATTATATATTATATATTATATATTATATGTTATATGTTATATGTTATATATATCTATATAATAAACTGTGTCACAAGAAGTAGTGGCAGAATGACATAAAAAAGGAATGGCAAGTGGAAAATAGAACAGCCAGGCACAATTGACAGAGATTCTTTTGTAGTCTGGTATCACCCTAATATTACTGGTATCCTATTAGAGAGCGACAATTTTAGCATGCTGTATTTCCACATATTTGCTGCATTCTTACTACCACATGTTTTGCAGTGTGAATGGGTTTCTTTTAGAATGCTCTCTGCTTCTCAGTAATCAGTCCAACCTGCTGTAGCCCACAGTCACACTGAGCTGGTCAACCTGAAACAGTCCTTGAAACAGCAGGTGTCTGAACAACAATAGTATGGAAATAGTTTTGTTTCAGGAAAACTTTTAAACTGATTAACAGCAAAGCAAGCTCTAGACTTTACAAACAGAGTCTTTTCTCAAAATGACTAAACCACAAAACAATGGTGAAGATGGGAGGTTTTAAAGGAGGGCAGTGCAACTCTTATATGACTCCGAAGACCCTAATTTGTTGACAACCCCAATGTGTTGTAGCTAAGCAGTAATTGTTTGGTAGTTTTCTCATATGTAGTGTTTGTCTAAAAAAAATCTATAGACACTGACTGTAAAACAATGTATTCTTCTGGCTTTTATTACAGTTTATTTTACCAAATCCTATGTGTCCCGTCCCAGAGGTTCTCTAAATAAAGAGAAGGAGAGCAGTTTGCCAGCTGCCTGTGGTGATACAAAAAGTTGAATCCTCAGCTGTTTTCTGAACACACCCATGTCGGGATCACCACCCTCAATGTAGCTGTAACAAACAGCCCAAACAGGAGATTTATTATTGTTTGAATGATAAGACAGGGAAAACCACTTTGGCAGAACTCAGTTTGCTGAACTAGCTGGTTAATATCAGTTTATCTATTTTGTCTCTTTTTTTTAAGAAAAATTTTCACGTACATGTGCACTACATGATTTCTCAGCTCATACAGTCAAGATGCTTTGGAAAGTTGGACAAATTAATGAACAGTGATACAACACATTATTAATCAGCTATAAATATATTACAGGGCTATTGTAGTCATTCAGTACTGAACTTCTGCAAAACTCGCGGAATTGCAAGAGACACATTAAAAAAATGCCCCAGGCACCCTCTTAGCCTAGAGATTAGGGAACTGAGTATGAAATGTAACATTCTCATTCATAATCAGGTCGGGAACCTTTGCTGCACATCATTCCCCAGCCCCCCCCTTTTTTTTTAAGCAAAGCTCCTCCAGAGTCACACTGGCAGATGGTTACTGACCATGATTAGTTCTCCTTTAAGAATTGTGCATGTTTATTTAAACCTAGAAAAGTTCTAATCCATCTCTTTGACTTTCTCCCCTTGGTCATATTTTATGGGATTGTAATTGCCTTCTTTGCCACCTGACATCAAATTTGAAAGCTTCATCCTCCTGAGATTCTACTATACCCATCACCTCAACTTCCTTGTAAACCTACACCTTCTATTTCAGCCTATGGCCCTGGCCCTAACCCTAACCCGAACCCATGGCTGAAATAGGGGCCAGAATGTTTGCCTTCAGTAGGAGTGTACAGGAATAGTAGAGACAGATGGTACCACGAAGCCCAACAGTTAATTTGAAGCCCAGGCTCTGCATAGTCATTTAAATGTGGTCTCATGGTAGCCTGTGTTTTTGTCTGCATATGCTACAGATGTGGCTTTATTCTGCTCTCTGTCTGTAGTTAAGTATGTAGATGAAGTTTCAACCCAGTTCCTCACTTCACATATGAGCACTTTATTATGAATGGGCCCCCTGAAAGACCATTAAAAAAACCTCAACATTACTATCAGTCATTTCTAAGGCATAACTTTATAAATGATAGCAATTAAGCATATTTTTATAGATATATTTTAATCCCCCAGGCAGTCATTGGTTTTCATTTATTTCAGTAGGAAACTGGGGTAAACAAGCCGGATTTGAGTTAATAGTTTATAGTCAGTTATAGTTTAGGTGTTTGTCAGGGTGTTTTCTGTTACTATAAATGGTTAGATTTAGCTTAAAATATACTTTAGTCACTCAAGTAGTAATGTCATGGCTCAACCTTCCTCATATGAGAGGAAAGTTAATACCCATCTAGGATTTCAGATAGCCAGGTAAACTAATAAAAGGAAACAGCAGGTGTGGTTTAGGGGAATTCACCTTCAGAGAAACATTGTTATCATGGCATCTCATCTGTTGCATTTTGCAAAAGTTATATCCTCTGCAAGATGTAAATTATGAGGAATACTGGCACATTCAAGCTGACATTCATAATTGTCAATCGATAATTGGCGTTACATTACCTGGTATTTTATTTTTTTTTTATTTTTTTTATTTTTTTTTATTTTTTATTCTACAAAGTCAAGAATTTCTGTTGTCTTTTATGAATAGTCAAAATAAGGTTTGACTAGCTAGTTATTCTTTTATTCAGAGTAATTTTTGGTTTGAACAACATCAGTTTCAAAGAGAGCTTTCACACCGAACCAGTTGGGTTTGTTTCAAATGAATCCTTGTACTCTATATTTGATGCCTGAGAATGCCTTTGTTTGACTAAATCATATACCCTTATTATAAACAACTTACTTAAGTGTACCTATTGATAGGACTGCATTATCCTACTATTTTTGTCTCAGTTGATTATTAATATTATTGTTATTATTGTCGTCGTTGTATCTATATTTTTTTATATTTTTCTCCACTAAAATTTTTTCAAATGGCTTGGCCAAAATTCTTTGGTCATTTTAATCTTTTGCTTCATTTGCTTTAAATCTCCATTGGTCTTGTGCCCTAAAAAAAAAATTAAATTTTAACATTTTACAGCTTTTTCTTCATTATTTCAAAAAATTATTTTCAACATCTTCTCCAAATGTACAAAGCACTAAAATTGGCAGGTGGGTTGCAAATCTAACCCAACACTCGGGCACCTCCATTGACTTAAAGGAGATGTTTTAATAGTCAACTTGCAGAACTTAGTCAAAATAGCTTGGTCTTGGTCTTTTTTTGTAAAGTTAAATAAATTTCCATTTTAGTTTGCATCAATTACATAAGCCAGTCATTTTTATGAAAATAGCTATAAATGTAGTCATGTGAAACAAGACTTCCCTGAAAGTCGTAAGTTACATCAGATTGTGTTTTGTCTCAATCTTTGAATCTCAATGCTCAAAGGTCTGGCTTAAAATCACAAAAATCTGAATTTACAAATTCTTAAATAAGAATTGAATGTTCATGAAGATCGAAAGCATTTCTCCATTTGCACCATCTCCAAAACCAAGTTCAAATTTCTGACCTTCAGCGTTGAGTACACATATAATTTCTGCAAAAGCCATAAATCAAACATCTACACTGTGAATTTCATTTAATGTATAATTATCCCTTTGTTTCAAAAAAGCTTTCGTATTATGTGTACCTGCACATACATACTCAAAACTCTGAGTTGCTCAATAGCCCATAGATAAGGCAGTATCACAGTCCAAAGGTTAAGGGTTGAAACTGTATTTCTTCCAGGTTGCATCTGGTCCTGATCTTTCAGTTGCAGTTTGTAAATGTCTTAGCCAGGACCTGCTTTCTCCGCTGAGGATTACGGTCCCTAATACCAAAATTAAAAAATTCTGTAAAAATGGGTCCCAATGCTCTCAAAGGAACATTGGACCCTTATTGTGAAGCTATATAAGGCCCCATCACCAAGGGTGCCTGGGCCGGAACGGCCATACCAGGGTCAGAATGGTGCATAGCATGAAAGGTGCAATAGACCTGTTGTTTCTGTAGCTATTATTATTAGGGGTCCAATCCTGGGGCTGGGGGCCACTTATGCAAAGCAGAAAACCATGTTGTAATACAGAACAATAAGACTGCACATAAAATCAATGTGCAATCCAAGCTTTCATGTTCAGAAATTTTCAAAATAATTAAAAAAAACAAAAACAAAACACACGTTATAATGGGACTACTTTCTTATATATATATATATATATATATATATATATATATATATATATATATATATATATATATATATATATATATATATATATATATATATATATATATATATATATATATATATATATATATATATATATATGTGTATATATATATATATATATATATATATATATATATATACATTTTTTTTTTTTTTTTAATTTTTTTTTTAATCTTCCTTCCTTTTTCTGCTGCTATAATTTGACATTAATGCTTTCTCCTTAGGTAATGAGCTGGTGACGCAGACAACTCAACAGAAGTATCCTGCCAGTAATCAAATATTTTCCACCTTGGCTCATCTGGTAATCTCAGAGTAAAGTTTTCAAAGTTTCTCTGCAGCCAGCCTTTTTCAAAAAATGGATTTTGGGCTCTCAGCCCACGCTGGTTCCTTTAGCCTATACTAACTTTTGAAGCATCAGTGTGGTGTTTGGGGAGAGACCCACTAAAAGGCCCAGGATGCCAGGATGCCCATCACTCGGGACAACGCCCTCAGCATCCTCCCATTGCTTGAGGACTGGCAGGAGGATCAGGCTACAAGATCACAGCAGGACCACAACTTGAATCAAGACACTATTGGCTACAAGGTACTTGTTCCACAACACCCACCCTGTATTCCTACTTACCAAATATGGAATACCAAATATAACATTATACCATCATATTTCTGCTACCAAGACTGAGACATGTTTCTTAGTATCTCATATAACACAATTTCTACATGATCCTCTTCACATTATAACAAAATATTGTTAATCTCATTATGGCATTTTCCTGTTATTAAGGTTTCTCATTATAACAACACATCCCTTTTCTAGCTTATCTCTAGTCCATCACTGCCTGGATAGATAATAGACAGATGGCAGGTATTGTGCTATAACTGCTTTGGTTGTTCGATTTCCACACATATAGTTTTACATATAGAGAACAATGTATTTAACCACCCCCCCCCCAAAAAAAAAAATTGCTCTTAGATGTGAATGTGATAATTATTATCCATCTATCTTTGTCAGCCCTGTGAAGGACAGGTGAACTGTCCATGGTGTAGCTACCATGTTGCCCTGGGACAGGTTCCATCTCTCCAGGCTCCAGCTCTCCACGCACCCTTATGGTGCATCATTCCCAAGCATCAAATAAAACTTAAACCATATTTAAACCAGCCATTTAGGGTTTTTTTCTAGCCAATACAGGCTACAAATACTCAATCTTACTTTACTGTATGGCAGTTTCTTAACAACATGCATGTCAGCTTGTCATGATATAATGAAAAATAATGGCTTCAATAAAATCTGTTCATTTTGTGAAATAACCAAAGGTTTATTTCATAACAAAATAGTGATATGTTTTTATAACAAAAAAAATATTTCATTTAAAAAACTGAAAAAAATGACAAAATAATGTCAAAACCTCATAATGTTTCTCATGTTAGAAGTAACATGAGAAATATTTTGTTATACACACACAAGTATATATGTCCATAAAAAGAAAGGGCATACAGTGTTTCATAACATTAAAGCTAACACTCCATACATTTATAGAGGAAATGAAAGTTTGTTCATAAAGGCTTTTCCTCAAATTTTATCATTCAGTTTTTTCACTTGTCACATCCCTTCCTCTTCCACCAGCATTTGGATCAGGACTCCAACCAGAATGGGGAAGGAGATAATGTGGGCAGTAGCAGCAGCCTTAAAACTGTTAAGGACATGTCACTGTGTGTGGCTGCCATTAAGAAGTTGGTGGAGTATATTAAGTTCAACTTCATGGAGGGTGAAACAGCTCCGTCAACCAGCCCTTCGTCCTTCAGGGAGGGGTTAGATGTTGAAGTTCATGCTGTTTCCCTCAGTAAAGGTGAGGGGGATAGCACTGAGTTTGGTCTCAGTTTTGGGAACATCCCTATATTTGGTGACCCTGATGGAAGAAAGAAGGGAGGTCCTAGGAGGAGGCGAGACCAGGGCCCCATCATGGATGTAGGCTGCATCTGGGTGACAGAGGTGAGGAAGAGGAGCCCAGCATCTTGTTGTGGGGAGATCAAACTGAGAGACGAACTCCTGTCACTGAATGGACAGCTGATGGTGGGAGTAGATGTCAGTGGAGCCAGGTAAGACTACTCTAAAGGAAAGTCCATGAACCAACCATGTGGGAAGTGATGGATGGATGGATGGATGGATAGAGAGAGAGATAGATAGATAGATAGATAGATAGATAGACAGTTTATTTGTACTTATGACTGATGCTCACTTTCAATATTTCTCTACACACCACATCATTAAAAATTCAAGACACTTGACAAACTTGAGTTTCCCAGAAGGTGTGCTTGAAGCATTCTCCAGAGGAAACCTATGGAAAACATCTTTTTATTTTTTATTACGCTAAGTCACAGTTTGATAGTGATGAATACAATGACTCTTCAAACTGGGAGCATGTAACTGGAAGAGAAATTTGACAATTTTTTTCAGTGAGTAAACCGTTGTTGAATCAGTTTGCATTGTTTTGGAGTAATATTCAAATTCATACAAGTCATTTTGATTATTTTTCGTACACCTTCACTAAATAACTTCACTCACTAACTTCCTTGCTGAGATCCAGAGGTTGTGACCCTATAGACACAGCTGTACACAATCACAGGAGCAATAAGACTCATGATGTATAGTTAGCAGAAGGAAATGTGTGGAAATTATCCTGTGGATGTTAAGAGTGTAGTTTTCCTTATAATACAATACTTGAATGCAATGATAGCAGTATCCCTTCACTGCTTTTTTAGTTACCTCGCTAACCAGTGCTGGAATGGAGGCTATATCTACCTGATCATGCTGCGGCGAGTCAAGCGGAAGGCTCCTCTCCCTCCTTCTGATCTCAGCGGTAGTGTCAGTGCCCCTGTCAGCAAAGACCAACAGCAGGAAAGGGCTACCACTGAGCCCTCTGACAGATGGGCAAACTGCAAACGCACACGCAAGTTTGGTGTCATATCACGGGCGTCCTTTAACCGAGACAACAGGGATAATACTGACCCAGCAATCCAGAGCTGTTACAACGGCTACAACTCTTCTATTCCCACTAATACAGGGGTCAGTCCTCCAGGAGAGGACTCAAACTACATTCTCTCCACACATACACCTGCAGAGGAAAGTCCAGACACCTTTCTTCAGGTGAAAACAGTTCCTCAGCGTCTACACAGTGGAGGCACTGCCACCTTGCCCACAAGGTGTCACAGTCATCTCCTAGAATGGAAAATGGATTCTTTCAGCAGTGAGCCATCAAGCCAGGTAAGACACACTGCTGACATACAAAGCTATGATTTAATGCACAATTACAGGGGACAAGTGAGGGGTACTACTAGTAACTCTCCCAATCCATTTTCTCCCAATCTATTTTAAAGATACAGGATTCTGTTCTGAATAGAGACCAAACATTTTTTAATAAGGGTAGTTTAAAATTATTCAGTTCATTTAATTCTAGTTTAAACATATACTTATTCCTTCATCAGCTCAGAGTTTATTAAATGAAACACGTTTCATATGTCAGATCCATTGATAGCATCGGGTTGGGAAGAGAGAGAGGGGCCATGCATATTTAGACAGGAGTGCAGTGTTAACCTCATCTGTATTTGGAAATCATGCAGTGTAAATTATACTTAATTTGATTATTGCCACCTTTAGGGTGTGCATTTTTTTACATCCAGTCTGCTCCCTGTGCTGTAAACTGTTCCTGATACCACAGGAAGACCACTGATAGCGGATTTGCGGTCAGTAAGGGTGGAAAGGTTTTCAAGGATGGATAAATTAACTGTCATACACAGAAAAAAATATGAGGGAGAGGCTGCTGAACTGATTGTGTATTTAGTGCACAGTCATTCATGTCAGGTCCTCTGGTAGTAGGTGGTGGCAAGAAGGAGTTGGGGGAGAAGGAGTTGAAGTCTTTCTTTTCAGAAAAACAGCACTACATGGACTGGTGAGAGATCCCAGCCTTGTCAGGTAAATCACTTGTCTACATAATAAATAATAATCACTTCCTGCAGTGCCTAACTCTCTTGTAGGCTACTGGCACAGTACAAATAGAAAAAGAATTATAATATATTAGGTTGATTAAAGCTGTTAGCCCAATGCAATAGAATTCTTACAATACTATTTCTGTCCTTACTCTGACATGTTACATCCTATCTCTATTGAAAAAGACTAATAATCTACAGTCATGCTAGCAGGTCTGTGATGCTATATTTAGGCAGTTGTGAGTATGTAAAACAGAGGCTGATGAGAATATCATTAGTCTTGCAGATATTTGGTCATAACACAAACTTTGTCAGAAAAGTTGGAATTTCTGTAGTGACACTGCAGCAGAAACAAACCAGGGGCCTCAATTATCAACCTTGCCTAATCACAGTTTTGTGCTTAAACCATGCAGAAGCTTATTACTATGTATAGAATTGAATTTATGTAATCTCTTATGTAAGCCATGAAATTTTCTGTTGTGTCTTAACTGTTAAAAAGAGTTGTACAGTAAATTAAAATGAATTTGTAATCCAACATTTGCATTGAAATGGTAAAACACCCTGTATCTATTTGATTTTTCTGCAATGCTTTATTTGTCCATTATGTAAAGTACATCAATAACCCTTCCCCATACTGTATCTTTAGTGATGCTTTTTCTCTTTACACAAGCCACTTGTGGGAGCATAAAATAAAACTATGTTATTTCACAGAATTCCATTAATTTCTATGATTATCTTGGCTTCTCAGCTAAAAAACTTTAAAAAATAGAAGGTCTGACAGTAAAGGGTATATTAATATGTTTACAAAAGGCACAACATATGTCAGCCAAAGTCCTATAATGTATGGTAGGGTTATCTTAAGGAATTGTCCACGTCACCTCTTGCGGTCTATTTTATGGCAACAAGTGAAGGGGGGGAAATAGTGGCAACATTGTAGTCTACAGTGTAGAATACAACACCAGTAACAACACATAATTACATACAAAATGAAACCTATGTGAATAAGACTACTGCGCTGGTGCGGGTTTGGAAGCTTTCCCCACAAGCCTACCCCATAACACAACAGTTGATCTATCTAAACCTCCTTGTTTATGATGTTTTCCATATTCTTCTTTAATGGTTTTTATCTTATATTGTCCACAACAAGAAACTATAAATTAGGGGCAATATGGCTTTGAAAGGAATGTGGTGGATCATGTTTGGCATCCTGGGGGCATTTCTGTATTTAAAACAATGTAGAAATGGTGACCTTTATTATCCTTCACTGCATGAAGGTGTCTGCATTTTCATGCTTGTATGTTAACATTTAGAACTTCTTTTATACAAACTTTGATAAGTGAGGCCTCTGGCTCTGAGATTTCTGTAGGAAATTAGCTTGAATTGAAAATTTCATGGGAGAAATACACAGAATAAATATTTCAACTGAAGTAGTCTTTAGTAGCAATGATGACAGGGACTTAGAACAATGTATGTTTGATTATGTGTTTCTCTGCTGGAGATTTAACTCAGGATTATTATGGCAGCAGGTCTGTTAGTTTTTGTTGTCAGGTCAAGTAAATTTTATCCCAAGAAAATGTTATACCCCTTAGAGGGATTTAAAGTCTGTATAGCATATGACACCTTTCTAGAAAAACAAAACCAAAAGAATATACCAAGGGAAAAATGAAGGAGGGATACCTCTACCAGGGTGGAGAAACATGCAACAGATTTCATGTGTACAGAATAGAGCAACAGAATAAATGGGTATTATAGACAATGAAAAGATTACAGATAGACTGTTAACAAAGTATATGAAGGATATGATCCGGGAGGACATCGAGCAACTTCTGCCACTGAACAGACCTAAGACACATAGTATCAGGACTTTGACACCAGAGATCAGAGTTCCTGTTCTTATACACAGCTATAATAAGACCATTATAATACTTGGTTGAGGTTCAGGAAATATTATTGTTTTAGTGCTTTGAGTTGTCTAATCAGAACCCTAAAACCATTATTCAAGCTTTATTTGCCAGTAGCAGATATAATAGGGAAACATGCAGTACACAGACTGTGAATGTATGACATTTACTAGATAAAGTAATGTAAATTAGTTGCATATAAATATCGATTTTGTTTGACATGGTTGTTATTTGTTTGGTTGTTTTGATTTTTCAGCCTCATAGTGGCCAATATTAACAACCTTTTCTTTTTTTCCTTTCTGGTTTTATACCTAAATTTTCTATCTCCATAGCAAACCGGTAAATGAAACTGAACTAGAGAGAAAAGGACATATATTAAAGCTTCCTCAGCCTTTCTGATACTTGGAATTTATAAGCATCAGAATATCTGCTTCAGTTTATGGACAGAGGCGTTGTGTACCGAGTAGTCAGTAACATTTAGTGTGTGGTGTATGGTACAGGTTGAAACCAATAACCCAGATCACCTCAGGTCAGCCTGAAGCTTTTTAGATGTCCTATGTGTTTGTTTTTCACAGTCTGAATTAGCCTTTGCAGACTTCTGTCACTGAGTTTCTTCTCTGCAGTATATCCTAGAATCGTCTCAATGTTTTTTTATAAACCATCATTCACTGAACAATTCAGGTCATTGAACACTGAAAATTAAGCAGAGATGAGTCTTATTTCTTTTTTGTTTTGTTTGAGGAACTAATTTAAATTAACCACAAGGCAGCCAATAATTGTGTCAAGCATTCATTTTATGGCTGTATTCTAATCTCACTAAAGGTAAACATTTCTTTGTTGTTTTTACCATAACTTTGGACATTTTATTAAATAGTCTGATTCTGACTACCAAATTGGTAAATTTTGATTTATTTAGGAAGATATTCTAAATCCTGTACTTAAAATTCACAGGTGCTAATAAGGACTGTATTTATTAAATAATGTTTTATTTTAAATTTCACGTTTTGGGTGTTGTGAGTGTTTTTGCAAAATGACTTGCAAAATTTTAGTTGTCATGTCTAATTCCAAGGAAAATGAAAAATATGTATCACAGGGAAAAATAGAAAATTATAGGCATACACAGAGATATGTAGCACGGCATACAATAACCTGCAAAAAACCAATACACTAATATGAATTTCCCGGGGAAAATGTGTGGTCCCAGAACCTGCTCCTACAGTTGTAAAAGGCATACTTACACAACTGAAAACAACTGAGAATTAAACCAGACATAAATGCGGGACTCCTGCATGATAGTCCCAGGCCCCAGTGATCTGGGTAGCATAATTAGTCATATGACCTGCTTAAAAAAAAAATCGATACTATGTTAAAGTGCCAAGTTTCAGCTTTAATTTGAGTAGGTTTACATCAGTCCAGAATGAACCTTGTGGGAATACAGACCTTTCAACACATTGTGCCCAAAGTTTAGTTGTTCAACGTAATTGGACTGATACACATGTAATCAAGTAAAATCATTATATTTAACATTTTGTGATGTCTGTTGGTTGAGAGACTCTGATTCTTCTGGGGTGATGATCTCTCAGAGCTTCACTCCAGCCTCCTTCAGCTCTTGCTTGTTGTGGAGTCTCTCTTCCTTTACTCTGATCTTCAACAAGTGGACTGCTACTCAGTCGAACTGAGGTCAAGAGATTGACAAAGCCAATCAAGGATACTTCACCTCTAAGACCTGAAAAGCTCTCTGGCTGCTTTGGCCATAAGACTAGGATTGTTGAGCTGTTCATCTTTTTCTCTGTACTTTCCTTTTTCCATCATTTTGATAGAGGTTGATTTTTTTTCATTAGTCCATACTCTGCCGGTTTCTTTTTGTGTGTTTCTGTGAACTGCAGTCTGGCTTTTCTGTTTTTGAGATTCACCAAGGGTTTGCATCTTGTAATGAATCCTCTGAGGTGATGGTCATTAAGTCTTCTTTTGATTGTTGACACATAAACATGTCCACCTACATCCTGGAAATTATGCTTCTCATTTTAGTCACAAGGATAAACCAATTTAGTGCCCTGGTTGATTGTTTTTTGAAGTACAGTATATTTTTATCTCAACTCTATATGCTATATTGTATGATGTATGTTTGTTTGTTCTCTCTTGTAGCCTAGAGAGGGGAGCCACATCTGGAAGATGCATATGGTGAAGGATCAGGAGGGCCTGGGCATACAGATAACTGGAGGACGTGGCTCCAAGCGGTCTCCTCATGGCATCATTATAGCTCATATAGAGGAGGGGGGTGCCATTCACAGGTAAAGTTAGTCCTATTAAAGTCAGAAAATATGTACTTTCTTTGGTACTGTGCTTTTGCAGATGTAGCTCATATTCCATGATCAATTTCAACTCAACTCCCAAGTGAATGTTATTAGTACTGTCAAGTTTTACAGTATATGAGGTCCTCCCTGCAGTGCAATTATAAACTGTAATCTAAAGGTATTATATGCTTAAATATCTGCTATAATGTTGTTTTTTGAAGTTGATTTTATATTTTCAAACCATTGTTTACCAGAAGAATTTGTTGAGCACAAATACTATCTTTGGAAAATTCCCTGCTTTGTTCCCCTGCTTTGGAGGGCAAGACCCTATGTTTTCAGATGTATTGAACTGAAAAACCAGCTGTTTAAAGCTATACACTCTATTCTGCCAAGAAAAAATACACAATTCCTGACTAGTTTATCTCACCAAGAAGCTGACATTTTCAGTCTTGTTTGCTAGTTTATCTTTTATTTTTTTGGATTGTGAGAAACAGTATGATTAAATTTGGTGTAAATTTAGGATATCAGTTTTTAATTCAAAATAATTTCTATATCTCAGATGAAAAAAATGTGGTGCTTTCTATTACTGAATAATACAATCGGTTGAGAATATTGCAGCTATAGATTGTATTTGTGTGTGTGTGTGTGTGTGTGTGTGTGTGTGTGTGTGTGTGTGTGTGTGTGTGTGTGTGTGTTTGTGTGTGTGTGTGTCTGTATCTGTGTCTGTGTCTGTGTCTGTGTCTGTGTTTGTGTCTGTGTGTAAAGTACAATGTATGTAAGTCTTCCTCTCTAAAACTGGGTGTGTTTCAGGGACGGTCGTCTTCATGCTGGTGATGAGTTGCTGATGGTTAATGGTCAGTCACTGGTAGGTCTCACTCACCAGGAGGCTGTAGCTATCCTGCGCTCCACTACTGGTCTGGTCCAACTGGTGGTGGCCAGCAGGGTACGTGTACACACACACAAACACAAACACACACACACACACACACACACACACACACACACACACACACACACACACACACACACACACACACACACGCGCACACACACGCACACACATTATCTTTACTTTGTTTCTGTCCCTGCAGGAGGAGTCAGATGTGGGTTTCGAACGCTTCCCATCTACCAGTCTGCCAGACCTGGTCAGCACCTGCAGTCCCTCATCCCCCCTGTCTCAGAATTTTGCTCACTCACCCCAGCCTTCGAACAGCAGCATGAGTCTGCACAGCCCCTTACCGGTACACACAGATAATACGGAGTACATGTTTATGTATCTATTATATGTGTCTGTGTGAGGAGTGTGTATTTGTGGAACGTAATTGAATTTACTGGTAGCAACCTGTGACACAAAGCAGAATTATTGACCGCCTGGAGGGTAGCTAGAGTTATTGGGGCAAAGGTTTTGATGGCAGCAGGCCAGGTGTCTTTCTCCTCACCCACTATATTAAACTCTTCCTGAGCTAGATGAGATGCACACTCCAGTGTGTTCTGGGTCTGCCCGGGATAATACAGATGGAAACATTAGGGTCCATTTTCATCGCAGGTCTGGACCATCTTAATGGACTCCTGAGAGTAGAACAATGTAGCATCAAAGTTTTCCTCTGGCAATTTCACAGGGCTCATGCACCAAGGTCTATAGAGTATATTCATTGTTTACTCGTACAGGCAGTCCTTAATTAAAGTAAAACATTGTGTGAAATAGTCCTGTGCTAATGGAAGAAAATGTTATCAAACACAAGGTAATCTATTTATGAAAATGGTTTATACACTAGCAAATTAAATAAATATTGTTGTGTGGCTTAATTGTGGAAATACCAGATTTCATACAGTCCATGGGTGTTTAAGAAAAGATTAACTTAAAATGCCATTTTATTTGACCTTGCAGTTGACTAATCTGGAGAAACTAGAAGAACAAATTCAAGCAGAGGCCTCCAAAGGATCCTGCAGCAGTCCCACAACCACAAAGCTCTGCAGCCGATCTCAAGGTTGGTATCTCATAGAAACAGGTTGTTCATCAACACAGAAATTCCCAAAGGAGAAACAATACATCTAAAACAGCATGTAGCATAACCCTTTTTTTTAAGAGTAATCTTTACACTTAAGAAATAATCATGTTGTTTTACATCTATTCATGTTGATAGATACAGTAGATGGAATCAGTAAATGATAGGTGATATAGAGCTCTATTTTTGGTGCTACAGTCAATGTAATCAGTTCTCCCCTCATAAAGTTTGGTATTTTCCTGACTTTATCTGCTTTGCCCATTTTTCCTTAGTACATTGTTCAATACATTTAAAAGATTAAGCATGCACTATGTGTTATTTGGAGATATTCAGAAAAAAACAGACTGTGACAAACTACTACTACTAATTACTACTTCTGTGCAGAGAAATAAACCATTTTTGTTCATGGATCAGGAGGGAGCAGTCGCCTGGAGTCAGTGGGTGAGAATGATGAGCTGTTATTGGAAAAGGGTGTGAGCAGCTGTGAAGTGGTGGAGAAGCCTCCACCTGGTCGACGTAAACACTCTCTACCTCAACAACTAGACACTGCAGGAGTGAGACAGGTCAGTAAATGCCTCACCTTGTTCTTTATACAACTAACAGTGTAAGGATGTGCATAATTTGATCTGATGTATTTTACAGGGAAATGATAAATAGAGGAAATCGAAGTAAGATAAGTTGAGCTTCCAGCTTGTTACCTTATGCCCCTTTTGATCAAATAGTTCCAGGAATTGCAGAGGTGTGAAATGGTTCTGAAAATTTTCTGAAATGGTTTCGCAACCCTGGAAAAGCTCTTTCATATGTCTGGATTATAACACCACATGGATTTCAAAAACCCTCAGTAAGACTGACATAATGCAAAAGTGAATACTATATGACCATATCATATACAGATTTCTGTCATCCTGTCAAGTTTTTTACTGGGGTGGCTAAAACGCCAGAGCTCAAAGTCACTGCCTTTTCCACCATGGTCTGTGTATTTCTTTATTTAATTTCTTTATTTAATCCAACTTTCAGGTTAAACTTGAAAGGTTAAACTGACAAATAAAAGTTCTTAAAAACATCTTCCTTGGTGACCTCAGGATGCACTAGTGGGTATAAAAAAAAATCCAAACAAGAGGGTCTTACCACATTTTGGAACAAGCTGACACCTCATTCTCCAATGTCCCAGTCTGACAACCTGTTTCAATAGGAGTTACATCCCAGTATGGACATGTAAATAATTTCATGGGACCTTTAATTACCTTAACATATGCCCTGAAGGAGGTCAACCAGACCATAGGCTTGGTAAGATAAAGAGTTCTCTAAAGGTGTCTAGGTCTGAATGTCTAAAATATCTTAATGTTTTTTTTTTTTAACAACAAACTAACCAACTAACTAACTAAACTAAACTAAACAAAAAAACAATAAGTATGTATTTGATTTCATTTACATGTTAAGTTATATATTTTTTTCTCCCTGTACATGTAAATGGTGTCTAGAAGTCACTTGTATCAGTGATCATTGTTACTGTCACTGTATGTTTTTGCCAAAAGTAAAATTATTTATCAAAGCCTCTGATGCATATATAAATGAGAGCAGAAACAGAGCAATGGATAACCATAAGTGACTTCATAAATGCCCAAGGAACCACTCTGAGCAAAAGCATTTTCCACTTATCTGCATCATTATCTTTTGATAGTGTCCTTAGCTCTTAATGTTAACTATAATGCTTTACCTATGTGCTTCAAAAGCTTTTATGAATTTTCGGAGGCTTTCTGCGGGCAAGCAGCTTCTTTTTCTGTCAGGTGTTTCTTCTCTGTTCTTCCCAACTAAATTTTAAATTTGGTTGAAAATGTTAAATTGTAGGCAGTTTGCCAGAAAAAAAAAATACAAAAAAGAAAAAAAATTCTATATCCTTCAAATGTGGAGATGATTTTACAGTTAAATGTGCTGTATCTTCAGTGTTCTAATTACATTTATCTTTTGGTAGTGTGGCAAATGATTTTTGTATGACTGCTAATACAAAAAATAAACAAATATATTTGATATATCATATATATAGGATATATCAAATTTATATGTATATATATATATATATATATATATATATATGAAATTTTAACCTATTTTTTTTTTAAACACTGATGCGTCTTACCACAAATTGAGAGTTGCCTAAATTAAGAATTTAAAGTACAGAGTAAACAAAAACCAAGTTAGTATTAAACATAGCAAACAATCCTGCACAACTTCCAGGCTTCATTGGAAAATGTAATTTACATCAGACTGAACAGATTGGACATATTGACAAAATCAAGCAAAAAGTCTGAGTCATTTGCCTTTATTGAGGATGGCTAAAATCTTTAACAGAAAATAACCTGAAAAGTTATCTAATGAATTGTAAAATTCTTCTTCTAATAGTTTTTTAACCTTATCTACATAATGGAATTGTCCATTGTTCACTCAAGCTAACATTAGTACAGCTGCTGGAAACACCTCCTCAGGTGGGACAGAATTCCCAGGGTAGCACCAACTTAATCAGTCAAGGAAATTTTTGTTAATGTACTCCTGTCAGTACAATGCCTACTATATTATCCAAGCAGGAGGGTGTCATTTATACAGTTAATCACGTTTATATAAATCATGTTTTAAGGAAGTTTAATCAGTGTCCTGAATTTTAGCATCACCGCTGCAGCAGCACTCTGCTTTCTTACACTCAGCTCCCAGTCTGCTTTAGTCATGCAGCTGCTTGCTGCTTCTATTAAAGACGGTAGTTTGGCATCCAAACCAGACAGCCACCTGACAACAACTCGGTAGAATTTCTACAACTTGATGATTCAATATAATTGTCAAAGTGAGCAGAGAAATCCATGCTGCCACTTATTTCTTCCTTAGATGCCAAGGAGGTCTATTCATTTTATAATTTGTCAGCAAACGCATTTAACTCCGTCTCATCAAAAAGTGAGAGAGACCTAGTGCACTACATTGCATTTTCTGACAGTTACACCGGACCTTCTCTGATTTGCTGGTTAATGTATTGTTAATCAATTAAATTATTAGCAGTAATTACTTGATAGTTGATTAATCATTGACATCCCTACTTTAATGTAACTGAGGGCTGGCTATTTATCACAGTGCAGACATGGTGTTGTTGCTTTTTGAATAAAATAATAGTTAAAAATACCGTGTGGAGACAAACCAGTGCACTCCTGATTTGATATATTCATTTGCACTTGAGCATCTATATGCATGTTATGTGCTTTATATGTTTGAAGAATAACAATAAGTGTATATGTAAATGAAAAAGCTGAAGGGGTGCATGGGTAATAAAAGTAGGCAACATACTAATAAATATATGTGTGTGTGTGGTATTTTGATGAGTCTTCTGCCTCATGCGGACTCTCATTACACACAGATAGAATCAGATCAAAGCCTGGTCACTCACTCTGCCCTGACTATCATGACAACAATGACAAGGAGAGCTGCACTAATTGGTGTGTTAATGAAAGGTTAATGTGAAAAGGAGATTAAAAAAGAAGGGAAAAACGCTGAGAATGACAGAATCTTATTAGCTGTGTGGGTGATATCTCAACAAACCCTACACAGCTAAGTCAAGATAAAAAATTTCCATCAGCAGCTATAACATCATACCTTAATGAGACACCATGATGACAGGAAAGACGGGAAAACACAGATTTTATCTAAAGTATGAGGGAATAGTGCAAATGATACATTAGAATTATTGGGAACTCATAAGAGAAAGGAACAATCTTGTTACAGTATAAATAACAATGTTGTTTTTACCGGACGAATTTTACTTCTTTTTGCTTTTTATATTCATCAACCTTTTAGGAATATCAGATAATTAGGAAATCAGCCCGCTCCCTGAGTACTATTCAAGTGGAGTCTCCATGGCGACTGGCACAGCCATCTATTATCTCCAGTATAGTGCTGATGAAAGGCCAGGGCAAGGTAAGCATGCATAAAGCTCCAACGATGGATGTACTCTAAGTATGTGTATGTAAGCTCACAATAACAGACATATGTGTACATTGATACAGCCACAAGGGTTTTGATATATTGTGATATGATTTCCTAACTCCAATTTTGTGTTTGATATTAAATCACATATTTCCATACCAAATAAAACAGTGGTGCTGCACCATCTTTCTGAAGCCAAAATAAAAGTCACATTTGCATGCCTTTAATTATGGACACTTGGTGTATTATGTACAAACTGAGTAGGAAAAAAATTCTGTGATAACTAAAAATATTTTTGCTATACCATCGTAGTACCCCATTTCATAAAATGGCTTATTTAAGAAATTCACACTTTTGTGAAAAAAAATAAAAACTGTTACAAATACTGTTACAAACTGTTAAAAATAAGAATCTTTATTGATTATGACACATAAATATTTCATGAAGGTACTAGATGATGATTTATATTATTCAGCAGGAGAAATACTATCAAAACATCCAGAGTCCGACTTTACCATGTATAAACTTTTTATAATATTATCACTATAGCAACTTAATACAAATCTGGTAGGTTTAGTACTTCACATTGAGTTTAACATACTTGGACTTTAATTTCTAATGTCTGAATTATATTAGATATAATATGTAATATTCCTATAATGATTCTCTGACTGTATTTATATCTTGTCATTTTAAAAGTATAAGTAAAGACATCACACTCAGTTAGAGACACAAATGGGGAGCTGAGATGCATATAACCAAAGTCAGAAACTAAAGCACAAAAATTATTCATTCATACAACAAAACAGTTACACAGTAGTGATATTTCTGATATTTTTCTCTTATCTCAACCAGATAACCGGATATCAGAATATTATATGGACTGTGCCTCTGTGCATCCTATCCTGGAGCTGTGCAGATTCTGGAAAGTGGAGTGATTTGTTAAATTTGGTGAAGATTGGATGAAAATAACACAACATGAAACAAAATTATGTGGCCTTTTTTTCTGAGACTTCATGGGGACAATATGGGTCTGAGTAATTGTTAATATAGTATCACCATCTATCTGACTATAAAGCAAAGCTCAGAGACTCAGCAAATGAGAAATGTCACATTCCAGACAAACCACTAGAATCCATCTTCAGACCCCTCCATCCTGAGTTTTCTTCACAATTGTCCCACCTAATCAGTTGTTTTTTCATAGATTTTTCTTGATTCTAGAAAATGTGAAAACAGTCACATCCATTGTAGTGCTAATCATTGATGTGCCTGCACTGGCATTCTCTTTTAAGTCCTATTGAATGTAGGGTCCAGGTTTGGGCTGGGTGATATGGTCAAACTGATTATCATAGTATCAGAAGGAATATTTTTTTCGGTTGGTTTTTATTATATGATGAATTTATATAAAATCACATTCAAAATTGACAAACCTTCACCAAAACCACCACCTTCACCATCTACACATCCTGACACCTGACACAGTCTTCATATTTTACGGATTAAAAAAGAAATGAGTGGAAGTCAATAAACAATAAATTAGAACTGCTCACCATCACTTCCCCCAGTTGTCTTTTTCTTTTTCATATTATCCTCCCTTTAGACCTCAAAATTTTCTGACTCCTTAGCCTTGTCAACCAATTACAATCAGCCCAGCTGCTGAGCAACAATCTTGTGTTTAATATATCGAGAAGGCTTGGACAGAAACTAGGTTGAATTTTCATGTTGTCATGTAGCAGTACTGAGAATGGTGCTTTGTGAGTTCATGTGTATACACTGCAGTGCTATCACAGTGGCAGCAATAAATGTGAGTTTATAGGCTAGGATCTCTGTTCTTTGTTATCCTCTCCCCTCTTGTGTCACCACCTTCATGCATTAAAACATTAAGCCAAAAAAAACATATTCTCAGAAAACAAATCTCTCTGCCTTTGCCAGCCCTTTCTGACATTGAGATCTACCTTTTATAGGGCCTAGGATTCAGTATTGTTGGTGGGCAGGACTCAGCACGTGGTCAAATGGGAATTTTTGTCAAAACTATTTTCCCTCAAGGAGCTGCAGCAGCTGATGGAAGACTAAAAGAGGGTAACCATAATTTTTCATTTTCTTCTACTGAATTGAGAGTGTACAGGATATAGGATTGTAAAATTTGTTATGAGAGAAGCATCTAAATTTACACTTGTGCTGAACACCCATCTCAGTGTAATTGTATGCTTCCCTGTATAGGAGATGAGATTCTGGAAGTGAATGGAGAGACTCTCCAAGGACTCACACACCAACAGGCCATCCAGACCTTCAAGGTGGACTGCATGTTTACAATGGGTTCTGTCTAACATTGCTGTTGAAAACACTTAAACCAGACATGAAAAGTTATCCTGCAACATTGTATAGAATGCTGAAAGTTTTACATTTTTTAAAATCAGTATGACAAAATGTGTTTTCTCCTTCAGACATAATAATGCCTTTGACTAATTTATCAAAGATTCTTTTTATGCTCACAGTGCCAGGAAATAAACTGACTTCATCAAATTTTTGTTGAAAAGACAGAGGACTTAATAAAAAGCCTTTTTAGGAAAAACATTTGTTTCTGCATCTGTCTGAAGCCTGGTCAGAAGCTTTTCATCTGTTTATTATCTCAAATTTATTGAACATAACTTATATTTTTCAACAGCAACTGAAAAAAGGTGTAGTGACACTGACGATTCGAACCCGACTGCGTAGTCCCAGTCTGACACCCTGTCCGACCCCAACCCTCCTCAGTCGCTCCAGCTCACCCAACTCGAATACCAGCGGGGGAACACCTGTTCCCTCAGGATTTGAAGAGGCTGAAGGCAGCAAGTGCCCTATGCCTGGTCCAAAAGACTGCATCATCATGGAGGTCACACTCAATAAAGGTTAGGTGACTTGACAGAATTCCCTTTATTGGAACCAAGGCATCCAAACCAGGAAACAGAGACACAGATGAAAACTATCCGGAAATATTTCAACATTGTCCTTTTACTTTTATATAGCGTATCCTTGACTGCTTTTAGCTGCTGTAGTAATATCTCCTGATGAATCATATTTTTGTGCCAACTGTCGTACTTTAAAGAGAGGTCTTGTGTCATGGCTGCAGTAGTGGCTGACTTGTATTTTTTTTTGTTTGTTGTTTGGGTTTTTTTTTAAGAACACTTCTTTTCTAATAGTGAATGTTGATTTATTTAGAGTCTGGTGTTGGCCTTGGGATCGGAGTTTGCTGTCTGACCCTAGAGAGCTCTGCTCCTGGCATCTACATCCATAGCTTGGCACTGGGATCTGTGGCCAAGATGGATGGCAGGCTCAGGTAAAAACTTTAGGCTCAACTCTGAAGTGGAAACAGATGGACGCAGGTGAAATGAATATGCAATGTCACTGATGCAAAGATATTAAATGAAAAGCCTACTTTAATATGAAGTCATTAACCGAACAGTGTATTCATTAACCATTTATTGGTCATAAAATTTGACATTTGAATGTATATGTGTGCATTTATGTTCCTGTATCTGCAAAGTGTTGTCTTTGATAGTGTTTACACCACTGCTTCTCCTTGCAGTCGTGGAGATCAGATACTGGAGGTCGACTCAGTCAGTCTTCGTCATGCTGCTCTTAGCGAGGCCTATGCCATCCTCAGTGAATGTGGACCTGGACCAGTCAGTCTTGTTATAAGCAGGCACCCTAACCCCAAGGTAAGAGGATGTCTGTTTCGATTTATATAAAATAATATATTCTCTTTTAACATATTTAACATAGATCTAGTACCGTGTAGAAGCCCTATAATCTACATCGTGTTAAGAGTATGTCCAAAGATGAGTTAATTTAAATTTCCTCTGTAATCTTGAACTATCCTTAACCTGGTGAATGCTTTATTTAAACCTCCGAGGGCATATTTTAAACCAAGAAAGCATTAAATCCAGTCTCTACTGTTTACGCAAGGCTGGGGAGGTTCATATGTAAAGTTGACCATTCCCATTAACTTGCTATAGGCCTCTGAAAATACAGGCTGGAATGTATAAGCTCTGTCAGGTAGCAGAAGGACACTTTGGGAACAGTAGGGGTCGACTGACAGGTTTTTTTCAACACTGAGTCAACAATTATTATTAGTAATTAAAGTCACCAAGTGCTATATAGGATATTTGGAGCTGATATGATTTTGCATTAAAAGATTAAAATTTTATCTCCAAAATTTACAGTAAAATGAACTTTTCTTTAAATTTCTGGAATACAGAAGGTTTCTGTAGAAGATTTTAAAAGTCATTTTAGTGTTGTACAGAAGAGGGCAGTGTAGTGTAATAATAAAAACACTGATTAGATTCCATGCAGGGAGAGTCTTTTCTTTTTAAGAGGAAGATGCACTTTTTGAAACCAAAATGAAAAACAATCAACTGTGCAAACAAAACGTAGTGGATAGGACCATGGACAGAGCAACACAAGCTCATGGCAACCATGACAGTCAGTTTATTGTGGGCCAACTTAGTGTGGGGATAATGTAATGGTATACTACGATGAGTAACATTATTTACTGTACAATTAGTTACTTTTATGACTCTCTGTATTGACCGCAGTTGAAACTGATGGAGTGTGCTGCAGGAGAATGTATTAAAAAAAGACACTTAGAGGGGTTTTCTTGGCTAAATTGTGTTGACACAAGCTAATTAGATTTGCCAGCCCCTGTGTAGTTTTTATTTTACAATATTTCATAATGTATCTCACAGCATCAGTAGCCATAATCAGTGCTGTCACCACTCTTCTCCCTTTGATAATGCAGTCACACCAAAATTTACTTTTCACTCAGTTTTTTTGGGGGGGTAATAGCAGCGACAACACAGTGTGTGACCGGGGGGCGGGGGTATATCTTTAATTTTCATTTGTCTGTTACAAAATGAATATTTAATCAATAAAATCAAGTATGCGAGTGTGACTTTCTGTAGCATTAAACTCAATTACTCTGGATGTGAAAGAACCAAATGAGTACATATTATGGAGAACATACTTACAGAGAATCTTAATGCTAGACATTTTTACAATAGTAACAACTTACTGATCATCAATTAATGTTATCTGTGTTATTGTGTTGGAATGAAAGATGTAACAGTAATCCGTAATGACAAGTACACTGGCCCAGCTATACCTTAGCTTATGACCCGAGTAAAGCAGACACAGATGCTCTCCAAGTCTTTTTGGAAACCCAGATGTTGCTTTGCTTCTTTGCATTTGTTAAGGTTGGACCAAGGTTTAATCTGGTATTGCTCCACCATTTGTCTTTTTTAGCCTATTGACCCTCTGCCAAACTGAAATGTTTCTTTTTCTAAGGCTCAACACTTTGGTTGGTGGTGGGTCTTTAGCCCTGACATGTTTGCTGTGGTCACTTTCCTTTTCGTTCATTTATGTTTTATGATGGCTGCCTTTGCTTTATGTTGGATCCTTTGTACACACCTTGTTGCATAAGGACATACATATGATAGTATCTCTCAGCCTGTCAGCTGATCATTTTAGAAAAAGATTTAGCAACCAAAGCAAAAGTAAGGATGCTTTAGGTAAATTATTTTTCTGACTTAAAAATCTATATTTTTTTTTTTTTTATGAGCAAGACTCTTTGTATTTCAATAGTTAAACGGTGAAGCTCACTGCACATTTTAGTTTGGTATATCAATATCAAACAATGCAACTGACATTACATTTACAAGAGAAAGAAAATGAAACTGATCACTTTCAAGGAAAGAAAATTGCCCTTAGCTATATGGATATTCCTTTAATTTTTTTTTAATTTTTAAACTTTTTTTTTAATTTAGTGATCACTTTAGTAATCTTAAATTGGCTTGGTCAAATGTAATTTGTCTTGATCAGGGTCTGGTCTTCAGGGTCTGGACTGTAAGGATTACTGGAGATGCTCCCTTATGTGTTCAGGCATGTACTGCATGTGACTGAAACAATCCTACCACAAGCCGATTATTCATCTTGTTGTTGCAGCATTCCTGTACATTCTAGATTTCAGGTGGATCAAGCTTGATGGATCTTCTCCATTGGATCTTCTTGATGGTTCACCCTGAACTTGAACTGACCTCCATTTCCAAATAGAGTATAGTTAAAAGTATAGTCTTTTCTTATGTTCCTTATACTTCCTTATGATTTACATCACCCTAAAGCATAACTCTCTAATGTTGTTGATCATTAAATCAAGTACTAAGTTGCAACTAGAAATATGATTTTAAATGGTTTGCTAAATTGCATATTACAATTATACTGTATACCAATATAAACAGCTAGTATGATAATGTTCTACAATACAAATATTAACAATAAATATATTGTTCAGTTGCATTCAGCTTATTTGATATCGAATTAAATCAAATAAATGAGCAAATAAATATGATAAAAATCCATTTGTAACCGCTCTTACTCTCAGTGAAAGTAAGTTTATAACCTTTACTGTGGAATAAAGCATCTGTTTCTCCAATTAAGTAAACACAATAACTTGTATAAATGAATTCGTTATCATAAAACAAAATTAGTATTCAACATTCGTCATGAATTAATGCTTTGCTGTATTATTAAACATTAACAAATGTTAGGAGTTGATCATTAAAAATTATTCATGAGATAGGCATTTCACATTTTTTTCTTTTCACATTTCTTTCATTTCTATTACTTTCAAACAAAATAGTTTAAGCCTCAATAACTTTTTTTAAAAATATAACATTTGCATAATACATATGATGCTTAAACATCAAAATGACTTTGTTTATATGCCACCACAAGACTGGCAAAAAAAGCTTTCATGAGCTAGCTTACTAAGACAGAAAAAGTGTGGTTAATCAGTTAAAGTCATACTCCTGGCATTCTGGCAGCTTCTTCTTAGGAACCTTCCTACTGTTGTTTGTTAACCTCACATACAATTTTGACTTGAACCTCATTGTTTTTTAACTTTTATTAAGTTCAGCTTTGTGCCACAAAGCAACTTTTTTTTCTTCTCTCATCATCACTTTCACAGCAGGGAACCTGCACAAGGGCTGTCCAAAAATGAACAAACTAATCCTTTTTACTCATATTGATTTGAGTTTGATTTGAATGAAGTTTAAATTTTTACGTACCATCTCGAAGAAATAGCCAATTTCCTGTACTCTGAGTCCTACGACTTGCCTGTTATATTTTAGAAATTTAACTGTCAGCCATATAAATGAAAGCATTACAACTTTATATAGTGTTACAAACTTACTTGAGTATGTAAAAGTTTAGCTTATTTTAAGCAGTGTAATTGGTCAGAGACTGTTCAGTACTACAGACCCATACAAATTTGTAAACTCAACTTCATTCATCTTCTTCTGATACCAGTCCTGGTGCAGGCTCACTGTCCTCAGCACTTCCTGTACATGCCAAACTGCAGTCTGTGTGTCAAAGAATGCTGAAGAGACCACTCTGAGCAGCCAGGCTTGTTTCATTC